>CM028132.1:986325000-986700000 GCA_016271365.2 Neoceratodus forsteri
TTATTATGTTTTGCACTACTGTGTATTTTCCCGCCATTGTCTCTGTCATATTAGCAATACTGTTTACATCACAGAACATCATGTAGATTTTTCCTTGCATGGTTGATTACCCCTGAACTATACCTGTTATTTGTTTTGTCTGCCAATTTTGTATTGTAACCTCCCGGGTCATGTCTGAAAATAGTCATTTTGTGGCTGCAACCCCTTACCCGGTAAACAAAAACTAAATAAATAAATAAATTGCTGTCTCTGTTATCCTTTGGGTGGACAGCCTTTTCCCCTGCTTCCTAGTCTGCTGCCCCCCCTCCCCCAGCTGGTTTAAATGCTGGACAATGTAGCATTTAAACTATTCATTGAGGAGCTCAGGTCTCCTCCTGGATGGATGGAGGCCATCAGCTCTGAACAAGCCTCTATCCCTCCAGGTGGACCCCCAGTCCCCAATGAATCCAAAACCTTCCTCGTCGCACCACTTCTTCAACCATGTATTGAAGTTCCTGGTACAGACACTCCTGATCTCCCCCATGTCCTTGATAGGTAGCTCCTCCGAGAAGGTGACAGATTTAGTCACCTGGTTCAGTGTGTTTGTTTTGAAATAGTCCTGTTTTTCATTTTTTTTTACTTCTTTCGGGTCTCTTTTTAATGCAGCCTTTTTCCTGCATAACATTTGTTTATAATTAATTAGCAGTTCCAGAATCCACTGATATCAGTTGAGTGGAGTTGTAGTTCACTGTAGTCTTCAGCTCAACTGATGTCACTGGGTTTCGGAACTACTATGTGGTGGGAGGCAGCATTAACATGGAACACTAAATAGAGACAAATACAACTATTTCAAAACAAACACACAAAACAATACATTGGCATTATTCAACAGACTTCACATATTACCAAACTAATAATTATGTTAAAAAATGTAAACAACAGGTTTATGTTCTCTTTAACCAAAAGACACACCTCCAACATCACAGGCCCCGCAAACACTATGGTGGGATGCAGGAAGGTGAGGATGGTTCCACCCTCTGAACGTACCAACATTACGGCACCGTGCCATTAGGGTGCCAATCGGCAATGTCGTTGACCACTGTTTTTGCGGGAGGTTGTGCCCCCCGCACCCCCCCTTGTGGGGAGCTGTGCCCCCCCACACCCTCCCTAACTTTAGATTCCAACTCTGGGGGGACAGACCTTGGGGAGGGGTGGCAAATCATGGATTTGGGTCCCTGATGGCTTGGCACTGTAAGGATGGTGCTCTGAGTGCCGGGAGTGGTTGGGGGATGGCAAGGAGATATGTAAGTGGAATGGTAGGTTTTGGGAGAGCTGATAGGGAGAGTGTGATTAGGGCAGCAAGGACCAGGTGATGCCCTGGGGCAAAAATGGAATTTAGAGAAATGGCAGACATGTTTAATTCCCATACCTGGCAACTCCACTGGACCAAATGGGCAGGTAGCCGAGAGGCTTGCCACCACAGCTTGTCCTCTTTGGGTTGTGCTATGCAATGCCAGATCACTGAGGAATAAGGCCGCTACTGTAGCAGATTTTATTTCAGATTTCTCGGTCAGTCTGGCTTGCATCACGGAGACATGGCTTGGCGATTGTTCTGACCCTGTATTAGAGTCAGCCATCCCAGCTGGATTCTCTATGGTTCAGTGATGGAGGAAAGATTGGTGGGGGGGTGGCTATTTATTTTAGATATGAGCTAAACTTGGTGGTGCACCCAGTGTGAGATACCTCATCATGTGAATTTGTGTACAAGTGCGGTGGTCTAGGTGCAGGTTACAGGATCCTCCTCATGTACTGGCCTCCATGGCACAAGGGGGACTTCCTGCAAGAAATCGTGGACTTCACCAATGACAGGGTGTCAGAGTCACCTAAATGACTTATTCTGAGCAATTTCAATGACTGGGTCAATGACAAGCTCTCTTGTTCTGGGCCACATTTCCTCCAAGTGATGGAGTCCCTGGGCCTCACACAAGTGGTTACCTCTGCGACCCATCAACATGGCCATGCCATGAACCTGGTATTTTCCCTGGGGCTCAAGGTAGAGGATCTTTATTTATTTATTAGCTTTTGATGACTTGGTAAGTGCATTAGGCAATATACCTGCCTATTTTCAGACACAACCTGGGAAAGTACAAGATACAGTTTAGGAAACAAACACTGGTACACAAGCAGTCAAATCATTGCATCAGATATCCTCACAGGGATAGACATAAAATTTATACAGCAAGCAGGACCATCCATGCAGGGATGTTTTTAGGAGGTCAGGCACAATTGATAGACATACAGGTGTAAGGCGAAAACAGGGATCAGGACAGCTTGGATAAGGCAGAAAGGGAACAGTCACAAGAATCAAGTGCTAAGAGGTGAGAGAAGAGTGCTGTTTTAAAGGAGGAGTTGGACAAGGTGCCCTTTAAACTGTGGGGGAGAGTGTTCCAGGTTTTGGGGGTAAAGGGTTGCAATAGCTTTGTTCACCCATTTTTGTAGTGCAGCATGGGACAGCGAGCAATGGAAGATCTGATCTGTTGATCAGATCATTGTACCATCAAGTTCACCTTCAGGGGCCTCCATTGTAGTCCATCTCCTTTGGAGATGGTTCAGTATCACCTGTTAAAAGGGCTACAGATGGAAGGACTCTTGGCTGTGCTGGACATCTTCAGTGTGGTGGAAGCATGTACAGTGGCATCAGAGGAGGTTGTGGTGGTCTATAACAAGGTTGTTGCAGGGGCTCTCAATTGTGTGGCATCTACCAATGTATGCCCCATTGTTGCATGCTGTAGTTCACTGTGGTACAGTGTGAGCTAAGGGAGATGAAGACAAGGGAGCAGAGGTTGGAGCACCGTTGGAGGAGATCCAGGCCCCAGGAGGTCAGATTCTCTTTGAGTCCTCACTACAGTGAATACCAAAGGGCAATCACCCTTAAGGCAATTTTTTGCCAGCATAGTGATGTGGTGGTAGCACTACCGCCCACTATACCTGTGACCCAGAATTGGTTGTGATCTTGGTATGCTGGGGGCTGGCGGGGGGGGTAGAGGATTGAGTGCCCGATGGAATGCTCTCTTCTTCTGAGGAGGGAGGGTTGTCACTCTGCTGAATGACTGCCACCAGCTGGTGGTCTGGTGGCAGTGCAGGTCTACAGCAGCAAAGAAGTAAGGAAGCTGCAGGACTTCTACAATGTTTGCGTGCCTCCACACATGGACACTGGTGTGTACTCCCCAGCAAGGGAGGGTCAAAAACCCTGAGGAAAAAGCGATGGTGAGGCAAATGTGCATGACGCTCTGCTCACTGACACCCCCATCTGCTCCACCAGCAGGACCCTGCCAGACAGGCATTGGATATGTTACTCTGTGAGGGAGGATGGACCTCCTCCCCTCCTGACCCTGCTATGGTGGGAATCTGTGGGGGTACCCAGGCTGAGCAGGTAAATCCTGGGGAGTTAGTAGTCAGTGGGGGAGGGGGGGCTGACAAGATGAAGGGGAGTTCAGCCTGCCTCAGCCATAGCAGCAGAAACAGTTGGATTAAACAAAATAAAATAAAATAAAACAAAAAAGAAAAAAAAAGTAGGCAGATTTACTGTAAACAGGTTGCTTCATCCTACCTGTCTGGAGTCCATAAGGTTTTTCCATCCACTAAATGTGAGGAGTTTGCTATGATTCTTCTCAGAAAGGGTTCCTTCATTTGGTTCAGGATCTCCCCATATGGTCTATGGCAACCTATCAGGGTCAAGCCTGTATGCTATGGATGCAGCCGATGATTATGAGAAGAGTATAAACCAGCGACGATGGAACAGGTGATTGGGGGGATTTCTGAGCTGCAATCAACTTTTGCCAACTAGATCCAGGCCTGACTAGATTACTGTTGAGTTGCATCGGGCAGCTGGATCCAGTATTCACTGGGATTGTTCGGTGCTCCTTATTGGAGGGGATGTTCCCAGCTGCATTGAAAGATGCACTGGTGAGCCCCTTCTGAAAAAGCCACCTTTGGACCCAGATGTCCTGGCAAATTACTGATCAGTCTCTGGTGAGCCCCTTCAGAAAAAGTTACCTTTGGACCTGGATGTTCTGGCGAATTACCAATCAGTCTCTGGTGAGCCCCTTCTGAAAAAGCCACCTTTGGACCCGGATGTTCTGGTGAATTACCAAGCAGTCTCTATCCTGCCCTTTTTCAGCAAGATAATTGAGAAGGTGGTTGCATTGCAGCTTGTGGCGCACCTCATAGCCTTCATATCTATAAGCCTCTCTAGTCTGACTTTAGGTCTAAGTATAGCAAGGAGACCGCACTTGTCAAGGTGCACAATGTCCTTCTCAGAGCGAGGGATAGAGAAAAGCAGTTAATTCTCATCCTCCTCAATCTCTCCTCAGCCTTTCACACTGTGGACTATAGGTTGTTGGATCAGCTGAGGGAGTATGTAGGACTTGCCAGCAATGTCATCTGCTGGTTTGAGTCCTATTTCAGGGACAGAACACAGAAGGTGGTGTTGGGGAATTTCTCCTCACTCCCAGTGTCACTACCCTGTGGCATTCCCCAAGGATTGGTCATCTAGCCCATGTTGTTTTCAGGGGCACTGGGAGGGATCATTAGATGTTATGGACTGGGATTTCCTGCTATGCCAATGACACCTTGATCTGTCTGTCATTTGCACCCAAGATGCTTGGTACGGTGTGTGTGTTAATAAATGCTTGGCCAAGATCCAGTACTGGATGTTATTGAGCTGGTTGAGACTAAACCCTGACAAAACTGAAGTTCTAGTTGTCAATCTGGATCAAAGGGGAGAGTTATAGCTACCAAGAGGGAGACAAGGTTTTAACTCAGTTCCTCTAGGCTTTTGGGTGCCACAAAGTTTTAAAACCTGGTTGTTCTGGATGAGGGGCTAACCCTGGAGGCTCAGGTAGCGGCAGTAGTCTGGAGAGACTTTTACCATCTGAGTAACATCAGCCAGATAGATCCCTTATCACCTCTGTGACACTGGTATATGTATTTGTGACATCAAGGCTGGACTACTGCAATTCTCTGTACCTCAGGGTCAGTGTCGGTATGCTGTGGCACCAGCAACTTGTGCAACATACAGTTGCCAGTCTACCAGCCGGCCTTTTGAGGTCATGTCATGTATTTGTGGTGCTGCGTGAACTGCACTGGCTGCCAGTAAAGTGGCGTGTCTCTTTCAAAGTTGTCTTGCTAACTTATGAGGCCCTACACGGGTTGGGCCCTTACTGACTGTCAGATCTCATTTGTGTCTGCATGCTCTCTACACTCCATTGAGGTGGGCCTCCTTGCTGTGCCACGGGCCAGGTAAAAAAGCTTGGTGGCTGAGTCTTTGAAGTGGCTGGCCCAGTCTTATGGAACTTGGTCCTGAGGGCCCTTGGGAAGGCCCCCTTGGTGGAGACCTTCAAAAGGGATCTAAAGACTTATCTTTTTAATGAAACTTTCAGGGAATAATTCCCTCTACAGTCTGTACCATCCCAGTGGAAATGTAACTTTTCTAAATTGTGATATTGTGTCATTTATATTTGAGTTTTATTTTTGACCTTATCCTACTCCTCCTGCATGTTATGTAAATTTAATCTTGCACTTTATGTAAGGCGCCATGGGATTACGAAGAAGGGCACCAATACAAATAAAACTACTGCTGTTTTTTATATATCTATTTTAAGCTTTTTACCGCCCTTTTTTTCTCCCATCCCCATCTCTGGCATGCATGCTCATGTGGAGGCACACGCACACCGTGCGTTGAGATGCCCTCCCTTCATTTCACCCCTCTGCCTCCGCCGACACCAGACTTCCACCCAGTGGAGGCGGAACTATGGGAGGGCAACCACCTCTCCCAGGAGAGGAGAGCTGTCATAGGGCTGCTCAACCTGCTCCTCCCTCTCCCCCACCCCTGTGCCGGCACACCGACAACCCGAGGTTATTCCCAAACCCAGGTCGCCGGCGTAGCACGAGATAAGGCATCTTGCACCTCAGCCCTCTGCACTACCAGGCCAGCACTAAAATTACTCCTTTTAACCAAGGGGAGAATACCCCCAGAAAAGCTACCAACACCACTGCCTGCAGCACGTAGTGCTTATTGGAGTTGTCCCATCCTACTATTGACCAGGCTCAACCCTGCTTTGCTTTTGAGATCTGATAGGATCAGACTCCAAGCTGGTAAGATTGTTTACTTCTAGCTCCTGTTACAGGGGTCCCAACCTGAACATTAACCATTTATTCTCTAGGACCCTATTAGCAGCCCACCAATTTGTAAGGGGCTACAGTAGATTGAACTTTCATTGGGATAGGAGCAGGGAAGTATCTTAGTAGATCATTTAACTATGAACCAAGAGATCACAAGTTCAGGTCCACAACAGCCACTGGCATTCCTGCTTGACTGTTATCAGGACTCCCACTATAAACAAGATGTTGCATCTCAGCTGGGTCAACCTGCGTAAATAAATATTAAAAATATTGTAGTCTGTCTCTGTTTGCATGTTTCTCAGCAGTATTTACTTTTCCATATTATGTGAGCAGAGTTGTTTTAGCTCCACTCAGACCAGCTGTGTTTAATCTTTTTGCTCACTCAAGAACTCTCAAAATGAAACCAAAGTCACACTCTGGCTAGGTTGTCACCATTTTTTTTATAATATGTTATTTATATTTTTGTTTCAAAATATGCAACGCCATGGTTGCTGTGGTTACTTCTACCTTGTGGGCTCAACATGATTGAGGGGCCTGGGTTGATAAACTTGATGGGAGGTTCATAGTCAAGATTTAGATTAATTGTGCGGTGCCACCACCTAAAGAAAAGTTAAAACAAGCCTCATGTAAGTGTAGTACAACTTTCTAGGATGCAGTAGCTACCCACCTTCCTACAGGGTCACCCTACCTGTGAATCAACTCATTGAAAACTCCCCACAAAGCATGAAACTTAATCTTCTACAAATGAGATATGTCCAGGAAATTGATGTAAACAAAATAACAAGGATATTATTTGAAGTCAGTGCAAGGCCCTAAAGGAAAAAAAGAAGGTTAGGCAGTGAGGTGGTATGGTACAGCACCGGATGGTTCTCCTGTGCCCTTCCAGGTCCAGCCTAGAGTAACCCAGGAGCTGCTCTACAGTTGCCTTTCCAGGCACAGCAAAACATTATTATTCCTATGAGGCTGTGCTTCAGGAGCCTTTTCAGGCTCAGCACCAATAATAACAACAGCCCACCCCCAAACCACTGCATGCACAGTACTTTTGCTTCTCTGACCACCTGTACTGGAGGGCATTACCCTCTCCCCACTGGTACCAGTGTAAAACCTTTTAGTTCTAACTAGAGAACACCCTGTGCATCCCTGAGCACCCTACCATGGAAACACAGCAGGCCTGATGATGGTGCATCTGATTGGCTGGCAGTGGCACACTTAAACAAATGAACAGCAATGCTATGTTGCAACTTAAACTCCAAACCCAAATAATCTTTAACCCACAATGGGGCATTTGTAAATTCGGACCATATTGCCTAGTGCATTAAATGTTTTTCCAAATTATGATACCTAGATGCAGGTGCAGGGCAAGCCCTGGATTTTTTCATGGTTCTTCCAGACCAGGGGGGATCTCTCTCAATGTACAGAGGTGATAGTGCAGTTGCAGACTTGCAGTGAGTCCCTCTCTGGCTAATTTCACTCTCTGTACTTCTCCATAGGTCTCTGGTGTCATTTGGTATAGGCAGCCATTTTCTGGTTCCAGTCAGGCCTCTTATGACCTCTGCATTCAGCAGGCAGTCTTCTTTACATGCACAGAGCAGCTCAGCTTCTGAAACCCAATCCTACTAGACCAATGCACTATGTCCTGGCATTCCCTTCCCTTGTGTGTCAGGATAACCAGCACTGGGCTGTAATTCTGGCTGGGGGGGCTGTCCAGATTAGCTGCAGCCAGTTTGACTATTGGGGCTGCAGCACAGCAGAGTGTCTCAAACAATTGCTGCAACCTTCAGCTTTAGTTTGTGCTGAGCTAGCACACAGTTATCTCCTTTTCTTAGCAGAAGTTCTGCTTCTCACTTCTCTAACCATGTTTCTCACAGTTACCATGCTGTTTACCATCAGTTCTGTCTCTGCAGCAGCAGCACAACTTCAGCAGTCTCTCAGCCCACAGGCACCATTCTGCTTCTCACGGCAGGCACATGCAGTCTAACTGGATTCTGGCCCAAACCCTACTGTTTGTTGGGGAATGTCAGCTTTCTACTGGTCCACAGAACAGTCCATCCCTCAAGGCAGGGCTGGAGGTCAGTCACTAGTAGATGACTGGCAAGAAATTTACACCAGGATTACTGCAGTCCTCTTGTGTCCCAGGTGGTCATTGTGGCTCCCCATCCAGTCTGTGCAGCCTGATTGGTAGAAATGCAAACCCTGTTGTTATTGTAGTGGGTGTTAGGTTGAACAAAGATGGCAGCACCATTTTTCAGCAGTGGGCACTGGCCACAAAAGTCTTAATTTTAACAGGAATCCTACCTTTAAATGATTATTCACTGCACCATAACTACTGTAAATGATTATGCTTGCAGTCCAGTTCAGTCAGGGTAGTCAGTGAGGAATCCCTGCTGCCAACATGAGTGCCAATGTATCTGCTCCATCAGTGGCAGCAGGGCAGTCTTTGATGTGTAGCACAGAGCCATGATATTGTGCAGACTTTGAAGAAATTCTGCATTCTTCCTCTGCAATTCTCCTTGCCTGTTTAGCTATTGAATCCACATTCTCATGACCGGAAAGATCAAGAAGTCCATCAGCAATCCGATTGGGTAGTCAGGGCTCTGTGAAGCTGGAGGTAAGCCCTCACACGATAGTGGGATACAAAGAGAAAGAAGCTAAATGCATTTTCCCAAGGTACTTTATGTGCACTATGAAACCACAGTTCTAAATCCAAGCCATTTCTTATTTGGATGTTGCATTGTGTTGCTTACAATTAATAAACAGCTCATGATTCCATCATCTTCCAGTAGCACTGCTGTTACCAAAGTCAGTCACTCACAAACTACATAACTTTTCTTTCCATGGTGGTTCCTTCAGAAGTTCTGTTATAATGAATCTAATATACTGTAGTGATCTTTACTCAAAGTCACAGTTTCTTCTCATGTTATCTAAGAAAGAAGTTCCCTTTAAAATCAGCAGTATTTAGTACTCAGCAAAAAAATTAGGCAGAGAGTTTTTAGTGATAATGTAGTTCTGGCAAAAATAGCATTCCCCTTTTATTTAAGTCCTTAACTGACATATCTATAAGCCAGCCCGGTGGCATTGAGGGTTGAGGCACTGGACCCCACACTTCACGCCACAATGGTGACCCAGGTTCGGGAACAAGCCCATGTTGTGGGGAACAGCGGGGGGGGGGGAGAAACTGAGCAGGATTGAGCTGCCGCAAAGTGGTTCTCCTCTCCCAGAGAGGGGTGAGGGGATTCCCCAACCCTTGACTGCCACCCGGTGGAGGTTGGGTTGCAGTTCTGGCTATGGGGGAGCCCAGCGATTGCCAGGGGTGGAGCAGGAGGGGCTGAGCCAGTGCCCAGAGTGCGTGTGCACCTCCATGTGCATACACTGCCATGTTTGCCGGGGTCCCAGGAAATACAGGGAGAAAATGGAGAAAAAACATAAACTGCATATAGAAAAAAAACTGAGATATCTATGTGGTTTTGAAGTTTGTAAAAGTTTGTACTCTCATGCCATGCCCAACATGAAAAAGTTAGAAATCTTGGGTTGGTGCTGTACTGTTTACCATCAGAAATGTGTACTACTGTCATCCTAATACATCCTATGCAAGAACCTAGTTTATACAGTCAAAAAAGTAAGCTCAATGAAAGATTTTAAAAATTGCCTGTGGCAGCCATATTGCTTGACCTGAATAATTAAAAACCTAGTAATAAAAGTGGTTCTATAAATAACGGAGGGGATTACAGAATATACTGACAATGAATTTAATGATATCAGAATTACACTGTAGTTACAACACTACAGTATGTGAAGACAAACACAAAAAAATAAACAAACAAAAAACGTAAACTCATAGGCCCAGATATTCAAAAGGGTTGCGCCATGCTCAATAGAGATGCACCAGCGCAAGTACGAAAATGCACCATTCTGCAATATTAAGCGGGAGGCAACCGCGCCTACACAAGTCGCAGAATGCTAAGAGCACAATGTAAGGAATGCATGTGCGCAACTGTGAGGGGGAGGAACTATGAATAAATGGTGCAGTGCGATATTCAACAGCATGCGCCATGCACAATAGGGGAGCAAGCGGAAGTTGCGCGATAGCAGAAATGATCCCAAATAAAAAGGAACAAGAGAGAGGCGCAAGAATGCTACAGGGAAGCCAGAGCTGGGAGCAAGGTGACAGCAACAGGAAAAAGGGTAGCAGTGAGTGGGACTGGGCAGGAGCAGAACAGGGCACACCTGGGAACGAACAGGAAAAGGACAGGAGTGGGGAGCCTGTGCCACTGTGCAGGAGAGACAGGCAAGTGCCACAGTGGACTGAGGGCAGTGGCAGTAGGCAGGACAGCCAAAGGCTGGAGGTGTACCCGGTGCAGGGGGAGCATCACAAAGGACAGCGGGGGGAACAGGATAACAGCTGCCGGGAGGGAACACCAGCCAGGGACATGACCAGTGCCACCTTCCAGATGGAGGCAGTAATGAGGGGTGTAAGAAGGCAGGCAGCAGGGGGGCGAGGCCATGGAAGGGCCCGTCGGCGGTATGCCCCCAACAGGTGGTACCGAGCCCGCACCACCTTCGAGCCCTACAGTGACACAGAGATTATGGGCCGGTACCGCCCGAACCAGGTGATCCTGAGGCGGCTCTGTGAGCTGTGCAGTGATGAGATGCAGGCACCCACACGACGGAGCCATGCTCTGTCAGTGGAGACAAAGGTGACAGCTGTCATGTGCCTGCTCGCCACGGGCACTTTCCAGAGACCAACAGGGGACACAACAGGCATAACCCAGTCGGCCACATCACGTCTACTCACACAATTCCTCAGCGCACTGCTGCCACATGCTGCAGAGTACATCCATTTCCCCAGCACACAGGCGTAGCGCAGAGCATACATACAAGAATTCCACAGGGTAGCACATGTTCCTGGCATGCTCGGGGCCATTAACTGCACCCATGTGGCCGTCCGCACGCCACCTGGCCCAGATGGTGTAGCATACATCAACTGAAAGGGTTATGCCCGCATCAACTGCCAGGTGGTGTGCGATGCCAGGGGGCACATAACCAATGTCTGTGCCATGCACCCTGGGGGAGCACATGTTGCCTTTCTCTGGCACCAGTCTGCACTGTGCCACAGGTTCGAGAGTGGGGACATCCCCACTGGCTACCTAGTGGGTGAGTATGCACATCACGGAGGATGACAAGGGCATCTGGGAAGGTGCATAGTCAGAGGTGCCATGGGTACTGGCCTTGATGGCCCATGGCAGAGCAACACTGACCACCATACTAATGTCCCCACATACAGGTGACAGTGGCTACCCACTCTGTCCCTGGCTGCTCACACCATACCGGTGCCCCATGACCCCATCGCAGCAACAGTACAATGAGGCACATGCCACCACATGTAATGTCATAGAGCAGGTGTTCAGGATGCTGAAGGCACATTTCCATTGCCTGGACACGTCTGGCGGTGCCTTACAGTACAGCCCCTCGAAGGCCTGTGGGCTATTCCTGGCCTGTTGCATCCTGTGCAACATGGCCAATGACTGTGGGATAGCAGTAAAGGTCAAAGAGGGGGACAGCGATGGGGACGATGAGGACACCAGTCCAGACGGTGATGTGCAGCCACCCCTTGGGCGAAGAGACCCCTGCCTGATCCGGATGTCGCAGCTGCACCGGGACACCATCACAGAGGAGCACTTTGACCAACACAGGTAGGTCATGGGGCCATGTGTAACCACCAATGGCAAGGGCACAACCCACAAACATGCATGGATGAACCCCAGGGGCGCATGGTGGCAAGGGAATTGGCTGAGTGTGGAACCGCACACGCTGTCAGGGATGCGGAAGGCCTAACACGACACGCAGTCATGCACGCGCACACACACACACACACACACACACACACACACACACCCACACACCCCACAAGACATGCACAAGGGGCAGAAGGCACGCCGACCCAGACTGCTACCCCTAGCCACACACAGGTCCACAGACGACCATGCCCAGTGCCTGTCATTGTGCGTGTCTCAGACGCTGGGCACCATTGCACACTGGCAGACAGTGCAATGCAGGCATCATCATGCACATGCCATAGTGACCAGCAGCCAGGAGGGTGTGCACATGGACCGTGGGTGTGTGCAGGGCCGGGTACCCCACCCATGCGTCGCACGATGCACAACACACTGCACACAGGGCATCGTCAGACAGTAGCCATGGTGGGAGACAGGTCAATCATGCAGCACAGTGCCACGGCCACCATGGATGCGTGGGCAGCCCCACCGAGACCTGACAGCCATGACAGGCTGACCATTGGCCTCATGGGGTGGCACCGACGGTCCCCCAGGGGTGATGCTGTGGGAACGCTACCGTATTCAAGCAGGGGTCTGCAGCTCACCGAACATGCCAGCGCCAGGAGTGTTCGGGATGCCCACAGCTGAACCCGGTGTCAACATGGAGGATGTCGCATGACACTGGGAATGGGTTGGGTGGACGTAACACTGAGCGGTGTCTGCAGCACATGGGCAACAAACTGTGTGCCCAATGTGGCCATGCCAGCTGTGAATGCACATGTCTGCCTGTCAATGGCAGCAGTCACATCCTCCCACTGCCGGGCCATCTTTGACAGGAGCAGAACATGGTCCCTGCTGCGCCACTCCTCTGCCTGGTGCAGAACCACACTGAGTGCGTCCACCGCCCTAACAAGCCGCTACTGCTGATCCACGGAAGCCTGGAGTAGTCGGCTGTGCTCATCAAAGAGGTCATCCGTCGGATCGGCATGATGTCCCTCATGGTGTTCCTGGCCGTGTTGGGCATCACCCCTTGATGATGGGCGCTGCACACCAGAGCCATGCCGGGGCACATCCACATGCGGTGCACTGACGCCGCCCCCCCGACACTGTCCCCCTTCGCCATTGGCTGACTGCTGACACTGCCCCTCCGGCCACCGCTTGCCAGGGCTCACCAGTGCTGCTGCAGGGGCTGCAACAGCCCCACAGGTCTGGACGCACATCAGTGCTGCCCCACTGGTGCATACAGGCACAGGCTGGGACTGTGATGTCACGCAGGCCTCCACGGTGGCACCACCCATGGCTATGCCCGTGCTGTTACCTGCTGTGGGGCCATCCTGTGGCCCACATGTATCACTGTCCATGATGTGTGCTCCATCATCATAGGTGCCAGATCCGGCACCAGTCCATGTCACAACATGCTGGCATCCATGGACGCTGGGACACGGGCAGGGCCTCCTCCACACCAGCACCACCAACTTCAGTCTGGACAGACAGGCAGGTATACTGTTGTTCTGACCCTCAGACACCTGTGGAGGTGGATGTGAGCTCCTCCATGTCCAGGGTATCACCCTCAGTGGACACACCCACCACCGCTGACCCATGTAGACACTCAGGAGCTGTAAGGAAACACAGTAGCATTAATGTCTCTGCCCTACCCTGTGGCATTCCCCCAACCCCCCACATAGTGACAGAACAGGACCTACCATGCAGTGACGGGCTGCCATGTGTCTGGAAGCCACCACCTGGAACACCCACTAGGGCACAACGCCGCATGCTGTCAGCCACCTGCTCCTCCTGTGGCATCAGGCGTGGCACATCTGGCTGTCCACCACCAGTTGCAACACGTGCTGCCCTGATGGCAGCCACCTTATCTTTTATCCTCCTCTTGTCCATGCCCACCTTCTTCCTGCATGGACCACTGGTGGCTGCCATGCTGGTTGACGGCACTCGCTACCTCATCCCATGCCGCAGCACAGGCCTGTGGTGTTCCCCGCTGTCCGCAGAGCAGCGGTTCCCTGTCAAGATAGGCCTCAAACAGGGCATCTGATTCTGCCCAGGTGAAGTTGGGCCTCCTCCATCTCCCACATCTCTGTTCTTCCTCCTTCTCCTCACATTCGGTCATTATTGATCCTATGGGAATGACAGGTGTTACCTCTGAATGTGCAGTCCCGTGCATCTCCCACATACCACAGTCCACACTTCCAAACAGCATGCAACCCACCACAATAGACTACAATACCAAATAATGACCTCTGAAGCCCCATGTCACATTTATATAGCGCAAGGCATTCAAATGAGGCGAGGTGCGACTTTAAGTGGATGCTAATGCAGTGGCTGCGCCATGGAATTGCTGATGAGCTGATTTGCATATGCTGGCTGAATATCGCGCTGTTGCACCTTGCGCAATTGTGCTGAGTGTGCTCAGGCAAAGGCGCAGCTCTGTGACATGCGCAGTAGGCACCGCACAGTCATGCCCGGGGGGTGCTGACGTCGACGTCTGCCACGCTGATGCTGTGCTGAGCATGGGAGGCAGTGCAGGGCATGGCCACTACTGTGCCAGCGGTGCTAGTGCGCTTTTCACATGTATAGCGCTCGTGCCCTGGAGCACCGTAGGCACCATGGTGCAACAGCGCGGTAGGCCACTGCAGGGCATCACACACAGGCACCTGACTGTGCTACACACAGAGAGTCCCAAGCACGCTGTGACGGTCCATGTGCGACAGACCCTTGACCCCTCCAGTTGACCTTGCTCTCAGGCGCGCGCCCGTGACAGCACTCCTTTATCGCTGTTCGGTGACAGTGCGATGGGGAATGGCAGCGCTGTACTGCGCAGCATCTGTACATGACGGACGTGCGCTACAGAGCACCATATTGTTAACCTAGCCACTGTAGTCATGGCACGCAGGACAGCAGCCCTGTGGAGCCCTCTTGAGCTGGCCAATTTGGTGGCCATTGTAGAGCCCCATGCTGGGTCCCTGTTTGGGGATGTGCCCTTGGATAGGGCTAGGAGTGCAGTGTGGGAGGAGGTGGCAGTGTCACTGGAGGAGGCCACCGGTATCTCCAGGAGTCCAGAGCAGTGTCACCATCACTATGGGGACCTCCAGCGGAGGGACCCAGACAGACTTGCCTGTCTATGGGCATGCACTAGGCAAGGCGCAGTGCCACGTCCAGGTAGGTGCTCCATCCATACACTGGTAGCGTCCATCCGTGTTTCGGGTCTGGTGTGGTGCACATCTGCCTTGGGTGGCACTGTGGTCTCCGCTGTTTTTGTTCCCCCTCTGTGCTGTCGCTTGTGTCTGTTGCAGGGGATGTGTTCCACCGTCTGTCACTTGTGCTCCAGCCGCGTGCTGATGGTGTACAGCTTCATGGTGCATGTGCAGGGTGGCTGGTACACCTGTGCCATGGAGGGGTGATAGCTGTGGGTACACGGCTGCTATGGCCACACGCCAGTGGCTTTGTTGACCCACTACTGTGTCCCTGTGTTGGTGTGCACTTGGGTGTGGGTTGGTGTTTGTCCATGCACTGTGTTGCATCCTGTGTGGCGCCATGCTTCCATGCACCACTGTGGGCTTCTTTGCTGGCTGTTGAGGCCAGTGCTGGGATGGAGTGTATCCTTGGGAGGGTGTGCAGGGTGCTGTACTGCTGGTGGTGGTGTCCGGGGCATGCCCTGTTGCATGTGTGGTACCTCGTGTGCCGACGCATGGTCAGTCTCTCAGCTGTACATTGGGGGGGCCATGTAGGGCGGCACTGTGTCTGCAGTTGTTGCATCGGTGTCTGCTGCCGCATGCTTCAGGGTGCTCACGGTGGGGCTGCCTTGCATGTCTCAATGGTGCACAGGGTTGCATTGTCACAGTGGGGGGTGGTGGCATGCATGGGTTGTCCTGCAGTGTTGGGCACTGCTCCTGGGCAAGGTGTCTGTGGAACACTGTGCAGGGTGTGTTCTGCATTGGTGGGATGGTGTAGCACGGGGTGAACAGACCTCCTTGTTTGCCGGTCACAGCTTGCCAGGGGGTGTGCTGGGGCACCATGCTCCAGCTGTGGGATTGTGGCTGGTTTCCATGGGCCGGTGGTTCTTCCAGCTCTCCTCTGGTTGGGCAGTTCATGGGGTGTGGGGGGGGGTGCTGTTTGTTCTTCTGTGTGCTTCTCAGCCCATATCTTCCATGTGTGGGGGATCCCTGCATCCTGTTCCTGAGCATCCCTGGTTGTGCTGATGCGCTGCTACCCTGCTCCACTGTGCATCCCTGGTTGTGCTATTGCACACCAGAACTGCGCCACTACACATTCCTGGTTGCACCATGGCGCAGTTGCCGTGATATTCAGTTGTGTGGCTCAAGCGCATCTAGCCCTGCGCAATGTTTGAATATTGCGCATGTTGCGCATAGGTGCACTGTACTTGCGCCTGCTCCTGCTATTGTGCTACTTTGTGGCGCAGTTTGAATATCTGGGCCCTACAACATAAAATCTCACATTGCAACTTAAGGCCTCCTAGCTGATAGTTATTGCATTGATCTTTTCTTTTTATTTTATTTTTTAACTTATTATTTTCTACCCTTTACCAACCTGCCCTCTGACCCTCTCTCAGGTCCACTACCCCTGCACCAACACCATCACCCTGCTTTCTTCTAGGGCTTACTTACCTCCACAGTAGCTGCCCATGGTATCATCTCCCCATGGTGAAGTTTGGCGGGGTGAACCACGTCTCCATCATAAGCTTCAGTTATACTCGGCACCGGAAGGCTGCCTTGGTCAGTAGGTTCAGAGTCTGTGTGCAGAGTGTTAGCCTTCATTCTGCATGGCTGGGTTTTTTCCTGTGTTTCTCCCTCCAGGAAGCCAGCCAAGAGTGGAGTGACACAAGGTGTCAGTTTCCATTCCAGCCAATCAGCATCACCTCCTATGTCTGTTCTGGTTCTTGTCTGCACTGCCACCATGTTACCTAGGTAGTAGTCATTTGGTGGAATGAACCCCTTCCCCCAAGGAGGAGAGTGTTCTGTGAGATGCTCAGTCCTTCTCACCCCAGTGCCCAAGGTTGGTTTTTGAACCTGGGTCACCGGCGTGGCAGCACGTAAGGTGCAAGGCACCTCAGCCTTCCACACCACTGAGATGGTATGCACTAATCTTTTCTAATGTAACCCCCCCAAAGGAGGATTTACATTTTGGTTCTCACCAGAGTGCTGCTGCCACCTCCCTTTGGGTCACCCCTTCACCCCTGGTACTTGCACAAACTGCAGCTGTGGGAACTAAGAGCTGGGTGTTGACCCTTTCATTTGTTTCTTCAGGCTTGCAGTGCCTATTTCACCTTGGTGAAGAGCCTCATCATTTCTCACTCTTGTGGCCCCCATGAACTGTGGCAGCAGGACCAGCAAGCTTCAGACTGCAGCTCTTCTTTCTTTGGTGCAGCCACACTGTGGACATCACTGGCCCATACCACACCAGGACTTCACCCATCCAACCTTACAGACTGCCATGACAGAACACAAAGAGGAGCTCACAATAATTTTTTTAGCTGTGCACAGCTGTGTGCAGAAACTGCTGCAACAAAGAAAACACTCCTCCCTAGAAGCATAACTTCAGGAGCACCCAACAGCATGATCTGCCACCAGTTTACCTCCTGGTCCCACCAGATAGCAGCAGAGAACGGAAGATACAGATCCTAATATTTGGAAGTTGCACCAAGGGATGAACAGAACTATTATAAATAAAACAAGTAAGAGGCTGTATGAGGACTGCCATGTTTGTTGTGCTTCTAGCCACAGGACTGCTGGATAGAGGTCAGAGGACAACACATGCTGCCTGGGAGAAACAGCCAGCTATAAACTCAGCTTTGCATAAGCAGCTAGTTGCAAGCTGGATCATGATGCAGAGGCCTGTGTGCACATGCTTTCTCCTGGAAGTGGACAGTCACTGAGAGCAAGGGGATTTAGCATAATGCATTACATATAAGGAGTCAGTCAATAAGAACTGATCCCAAAAAGGAGACGGACAGGGAGAACATGTGAGGAATTCTTCAGATTTGTCTGGAAGAGAGAAGGTATGAGGCCTGTGATTGATTTCAGTAGTCAGACACTCAGCTGGAAAAAGCTGTTTAAAAGTCTTTGCAAAATTATTTTTGCCCTCTTCTGGAACAACACCAAAGCACCTAGCCAGGGCTTGTAGGCTGTCAGAACTTGTACAGACAGAATGCAGGAGAAACCTATGTTGAAGGCCCTGAGTGACTGCATGCCCTACAGGGCTGGGTGAAGGTAAGTCCCCTGTGGGGTGAAGAGGATATTGGAGGACATCAAGGACATCAAGAGATCAGGACAGCCCACACACACTCGCAACCCAGATATCGGTTGTGTCCACCACACTTGTAACACCACCTGCATCTAGAACTCACAGGGTGATATTCTGACAGAGCCAGTCACTATAGAACTTGAAGCCATAGCACATGCTACAGCTTCAAGTTTTGCAATGTTTCTAATTCAGCTAGTTTGCACCATGCACTTGGGAGCTGCTACTGAGGTTTGGATTCCAGCCACTGTAGAGTCTGCTGAGGTCATGAGTACTGAGTCAATATGCCTCACTAATTCTTCTATTAGCTAGGATCAGATAAAAGTAATTAGTGGACATTCCTACTTGACTGTTATTCCAACTCCATTGATAGAACTGCAACAGGCAGGAGCAAGTAACATCAGTGTATAAATGCTTGTTTGGAATCCCGAAACACCAGCTTTAAATCAGTACTGCAACCTGCCCTGCAACTGCCCAATATGTGCTGTGACAACTATGCGATGTATTTTTTTATTTATCTATTTATTTTTTATTATCACCTATGTCCCTATAAAGTATTTCAGCTGAGGTACAGCATCTGGTGGAAACTGAAAATTGCATTCTTCTCTGGCTCATGCTTCTGGGCACTTAGCTGAGAAAGGCATTTGGTTAAGCAGTCCTTGGTCCTCAGAGTACAAGCAGGTTGAGTGGGAACAGTAACAGTTTATATTGTGTAAAGGATCTTTGTTATACTTAAACATCAAAGTCTGAGCCCTTTTTCATCTAAAGCGGCTATGTGTTGATCATAAACAAATGGCTGGTTCAGCTAGATGGCACTCTGCTAAGCCGGGAGCTGGAGGAACAATACCAGTTAAAGCCAACCCACAAAGCCTGTTTGTACCAGTTCTGACAAGAGGTGGTCCTCAGAGATCAAAGGACGGTCCAGTGTGTTATATCAAAGAGACATGTCCAATGATGAGGGCAACGTGGGCTGGCCAAAGGTATCTCTGTTTTGTGTGTCTCTAAGAAATTCAGAGTTGTACTGGGACATTGGACTGAGAACATCACAGGTTTAAGTTTGCCACAACTCACAAGTTCCCAGTTGGAGGTAAGCATCTTCTATTACTTAATAATTTAGTAAGCTTTGAGTTAGGTTTTTGTGTGACCTCTTTCTTTTCAAATGTGTTTCTTTTTTTTCTGTAGAATCCTGCCTTCTCCATAGTCTTAGTGTGTATATTCCTGTAACATATATCAATATTGTGGAGTATTAAATGATATTTTTGTATGCTTCATGCTTTTTGTCACTGTTTTAATGGTACAGTATAGATAACCTGGGATAAATTGGTAAGTCTGTGATCCACTTCCAAAGACAAAGGCTACTAAGCTACCATATCTAAAGTAGGCATTCTCAGCTGTGGCTAAAGGGGTGGGTCATTTGCCTTTTGGGAAAGGGCACTGTGCAGTGTTAGCAGTAGCTCAGGTGGGATTCAGACCTAAAGATACCCCAAGTGAGAATCAAGCTGAGTGGTGGCAGCGTACCAAGATGACCATACAGGCATGTGAATGGTTGTAAAAATGTTATATCTTTCACACAGCAAAGGCAATACCATTACAGCAACAAAACCTGCAGTTCGCTGTAACAATCCGCAGTAGTGGTGACACTGTGGTCTGCCATGATTACACACTCTCCCCAAACCACTTCCAACTTGGAGTTGATCATCTAAAATGTGGGGAGTGTGGGGGGCTTTGCTCCCTGCAAAAAACACCTTCTGCTCCTGACGGCACAATGCCAACTGTCAGCATGGTGCTGTCACTGTAATGCCGATCGACAATTTTCATTTCAATGCAGCATAGTGGAACCTGTAAAAACTAGTAGCACAGTGCAGACTGAGTACTGGGAGAGAACCAGTCTGTGACAAACTGGTTGGCAGCAGTTGGGATCTGAAATGGATTGTCAGTGAAAAGGTTATCTGTCTAGTCACAGTACAGAATATACAAAGGGGATACAGCATATTCTAGCATTTTTATTTTGTTGTAAGTAAGAGTAGATAGCTAGAAGACACTATGTATGGGACATACAAAAAACTAATGCTGGCACACCTTGAGGAGCTGTGCAAAAGGAGAGGGCTTGTCTTTGAGGAAGGCCAGTAATAGGCAGATCTCATAGACTTCCTTGAAAAAACTGACCAGGGAAACAGTGCAAAAGTGGTCACTACTAGCCAAAGTCATGGGATGGAAGCTAAGGAAAATGCAAGTGAGACAGAGCCTATAACAGCTGCACAAGCAGACTGGATTCAAACGATACCACTGAAGCTCACCCTAGTTAAGGTGAAGGCAGATGCTGAGTAACAAAAGGCAGAGGTTCAGAGGCAAAAGGCAAATGCTGAGCTGCAGAGGATGAAAGTGGAAGCAGAGCTACAAAAACTGAGCTTGGAGGCAGAGAGATAAGAGAAGCAGCACCAGCATGAAATCTAGATGAGAGAGAAGTGAGAAGGGAAGTGCCAGCATGAGATCCAGCTGACAGCATGAAACCCACATGAGAGAGGAGCGGGAGTGAGAGTGTGAACATAAGAGTGAGATGGAGATTTAGCACCAGAAGGCAGTGCCACAAACCAGAAGTACTGGCATCAGGGGTTCGACCCAAGAGGCTAAAATTAATTCCAAAATGTTTCCCAAATATGATGAGGGGTATGATCTTGTATTTTTAACTCTTTTGAGAGAATTTGTAGGCTGTTGGAACCGGACAGGTCTTCTTGGGCAACTCACCTTTTGCCACTCCTTATGGGCCAGGTGTTAGAAGCCTTCACCAGAATGGACAATGAGGACTGTATGGACTATAACAAAGTGAAAAATGCCTCCTTTAAACATGCTGAATTGACTCTCGAGGGAGGCCTATAGATAAGCATTTAAGGATTAAAGAAGGCACCAGGAGATAGTTATTCTGAAAAGTGTGTACAATTAGACAATGTGTTAGCACTGTGGTTAGAGGGTGCAAAGGTTGGCTATGCGGAACAGATAAAAGATTTGCTTCACATGGAACAGTTTCTCAAGATTGTACCAGAGGAGATGAGAATATGCTTGCTGGATAGGACTTCTAGCTCCATGAATAAACTATATGCAAAGTACTACCAATTGCTTACATGTCATGATGATAACCATGCCTGTACCCGTGCCCTGTATCCACTGCTTTTCTTTTACCATGCCTGTAACCATGCCTGTATCCACTATTTTTCTTTACTGTAACCACCTCATGATGTAACTCACAATGCCTCAAATGTTCCTTATGTCCTTGTTCATTCTTATAACTTGTATTGTTATCCCAGGTCGCCCCTAAAAAAGGGACCTTCGGGGCTCAGTGGGCCTACCCGGTCACCAAAATTTAATAAATAAATAAATGAAGGAGGCAGCTGAGAGGGCTGATCAGTTTGTATCCAGTCAACCATATACTCCATGCAAATAAAATGGGGGAGGAACATCAAGTGGTTTTAAGGGAACTCCAGGAGGGCAGCCAAAGGGGAAACCAGCCTATGCCCAAACAAAAATGGAAGCCAAATGGTTTCAAAAGTAAGGTGTCTGGGGAGCACAGGTGCTGTATCTGCCAAAAACTGGGATACCTATGGTATGACTGAAAAATATAGCAAAAGGTGTGAATGCACCTGGAGGGAGTAGTTCTGGAAGCTCCTAGCAGTTAGTGGCCTGTACTTAGGGTGCAGTTCCCACTAAATCCTCTACATACATACACCTTGTGTTAGTTAATGGGATGGTAACCCAGGGGTTAAGGGACACTAGGACCTCCATTTCAATGGTAAAAGCAGGATTGTATTTACAAGGAATAGATCCTGCTGGCCCAGTTTTCCACAATTAGAGGAATGACGTGAAATTTTCAGGATGTATCCATGCTCAGCAGGGGTTGGGAGGTGCTGCCAGGGAGTGGTTACTACCAAACAAATGACCAGTCCAAAACAGCTGCACACTCTCAAGATACCATAGCAGCAGTTGCAGCTTAAGTTAGCTTGAAATAAGCATGTCCTTGATGCAGTAGTTCACTGCAAAAATAATTTTATTAATCAAAAGTAGGACAACAGGACACAAGTGCAAGGAGAAGACACTAACAAGGTACCCCAGTGCTTCACTCAGTGGAGCTTTGTCAGGGCTGGTGAAGCACCAGGGCACTTTGCTAGTGTCTTTGTCCTTGCATTCATGTCCTGATGCCCTACTGATGATTAATTAGAGGAGTGACTGGCCCTGCCTTCTCAGTGCCAATGGCTCAGATCTTTCTAATCTGGGAAGGTGGTCAGGGCATATGGGAAGTGGGTGTTTTACCAGACCTGCCATTTGGCATAATAATTGGTAATGACTTTGACAGCCAGGCCAACACTGTGTGTGTCATTACCCATAGTAAGGCTAGGTAGCCAGCTCCTGAGGACACAGCGGGGACAGTGCAACAAGAAACAACCCTACCTTCAGCAGTGGGGAAAGTTGTAGCTGAAGAATGAGCTGGGAGCAGCAGTTCTGAGCCATAGCTACAGACTGGGGCGAGCCCAGGCATTGGTGGATTTACTATAGGAGAGTGTGTTTTAGGGAAAGTCGGGTATGCAGAGCTGGGGAGAGCTGGGGAGAGCTGAGCAAGATGACCTATCCCTATCCCTACAGAAATTAAGAGAGGTGGTCACTAGGGTGAAAGGTGACTCAGTGTTCAAAGAAAAGGGAGGTATACTGGGAGAATGGACTACCTATATCAACAGTGGGTTTCGAAGGGAGGAATGAAGGAAGGGTAGTCTAGCAGACGGTAGTCTTAAGGAGTACAGAAAGCAGCTTCTGGCCTTAGCCCATGCTATATCCTTTTCTAGACACTTAGGAGTCAGCCATACAATAAGGAGGCTGGCTAACAATTTTTTCTGGCCCAGTATCTTTAAGGACATGGCAAACTACTGCCAGGCTTATCTGCAGTGCCATATGGTCTGACAGGTTGGGGATAAGGCTTAAGGCAGCTTTGATTCCCCTGCCTACAATTGAGGAGCCATCTTGGCAAGTTGCTCTTGATGTTGCAAGGCCACTCAGCACCCCAAGTCACACAGGTGAGAGGTGCATTTTGGTGGCACCAAGTTTAAGCCACGAATGCAACAACAGCGCTGCACAGAACAGTGCAGCAACAATGGTGCCCGCAAAAACAGCACCCACCAAAAACACACACATCCACATGGTAGCGGTCCAAACACACACCGAGGACCAGTAGCATGGATGCAAAACAAAATAGTAAATGTAAGCTTTTTCGGGGACACCACGCCATAATGTCGGGGACTCTGCCCCCACACACCCCATTACTAAAATAATTAACTCCGAGAGGGAGTTGGATTTCAGGGAAAATGTGAAACTCTGGGTGGGGGTGACCGTGAGACAAGACTTGTAAAGAATTTGGGAAACCCGTCTCATAGAATAAAAATCAGAGACCGGGACTAGAACCCTGGTTTCCAGAACTACAATATTACGGAAAGAAACATCTCATCAGCACTACATTCCTCCACAGATCCCAGCATCAATTCTTTAATTCCATCCAAAGACTATTCTCTAACTTTTGCACTAATTGATGATACTACATAATTTATTAAGCTTGCTGGACCCTAGGACGCATTAACTAAAGTAGACATTACAGATGCCTTCAAGCTGCTCCCTCTACATCCGTCCTTATGACACATTTATGGTATTTCCTAAAGAAATAAGTATTACTTCGCAGTGCACCTAATCTGTGGATGCAAAAGCAAGCATAGCCTGTTTGACACATTTTCTAGCTCTTTTTGCTGGATTCTCTCAAACGTGTACAAACACCCTTCCGTTTTACATGTCCTGGATGATTTTCTTCTTGTAGATGCTCCACAGACTCCTCGTGATGCCAGTATCACATGCCTTTGGCACTTGTTCTCATCTATCAATATTCCGCTGGCATTGGATTAAAGAAAAAAACTGGTAACATCACTGCAATTTCTAGGCGGCAACCTAGAGTCACTCAGGATGGAAGTGCATCTCCCTCTTAAGAAATTACAATGGATATCAAATCTAGCCTCTACTTTTTCAATTAAACAATCCTGTGCCAAATAGGAATTACTATCGCTACTGGGCTATCTAAATGTTGCTATGAGAATCATTCCCCAAGTCTGGAGCTTCACCTCTTATCTTCTCAGTATGGCCCATTTAGTCATGCTACTGGATTATCACAGATCCATAATTGCTTCCACCTTGTCAGACCTAACAATGTGGTCCCTCTTTCTCTCAAGCTGGAACGGCATATCCATTTTCTTAAGGACCTGTCTCCTATATCACATTTTGATGTCTTTACTGATGCCACTCCACCATTTGGTTTTGCAGCCATCCATGGTACCTCCTAGTCTGGCTACTCCTGGCCACCTGAAATTGAGGATTTACCCCATTTTCATTTTACGTCCCCCTTATTCAAAACCTATCCCACTGTTGTAGCCACTCTCACCTGGGGACACTCCTGGAACAACCAGCTTGGAACCTTATATACAGAGAAGCAGGCAGCTGAATTCAGTATGAATAAAGGGAAGGCTTCCTCCCATTCCATAAAGAACTTCCTGAGACAATTAACATGGGCATCTTTACTCTTACACTTGAGAATTCATTGCATTTACATTCCAGGACCTTCTTCTTTTCTAGATGACTATCTTTCCCATTTTCATTTCCAGCAATTTGAAGCCACTTTCCCTTAAGCCAACCAAAAGATGACTCCACCACCAATATTCCAAAGAGCTACAAATGGCTTAAAGCTACTCAACTACATCTCCTTCACCTTCTGGAACTCATTAGCTGCAACAACAAAGGCTGCCTATAGAGTGGCTTAAAAGGAGTTCTAGACCATCTGTGCTCTGCAAAATTTGAACCTGCTCCAACTCTGTCTCTTGTATTTGCACCCTACTGTTCTCAAACATTTAGCTAGCCAGCCACACCAGTTAAACAATATATGTCAGGCATCCAATTCCCCATTATGTCTATTCATTTTGACTAATCATGCTCATACTTACCTTGCCCAGCAGTCAAAGCTTTCCTGCAAGGCTTAAGAAAATATGCTCCTCAAAATCCTTCAACAAGAAAGCCTGTAGATTTATAACCTATATTCTTAAATAATGTTACTCTTAAACAATAGAGTGTTTGGACCCATTGCTTACCTTAATCTGCAAGCAGCCATGACTTTTGCATTCTTTGGCTTTCTATGAATTAGAGAATTTACATCTTTCTCTTCTGTTTTCAGTTCTGCCATCCACCTAATGAACAACTGTCTAACATCAACAGATCATTTTATCCTCACCTTGCCAAGATAGAGGTCCATGTGTATTATTTTGTAACAAACTCATCTTGGTGTCCTATCCAAATCCTCAACCTGCTGTAATCCTTGGACAATCTAATGCTACCCATCCACTCCTATACATTGAGACATACTTCCATCATGACTCCCTCCTGGTTTGTTCTTCATGTTAGAATGTTACTTTCTCGTCCGGGCCTTAATGCCTCTTCTTTGTCAAGCCATTAATTCAGCATCAGAGCAGTCACTTCAGTGCCCCCAAAAGAACATTCTGGCTGACATTATCAAGCTCATGGGTCACTGGGCTTCCTCATGCTTTGAAACATTATTACAGAACCAAATCCAGAACTTTGCCAAGCTTATCAAATGCCAGCCTCATAATGTTTAGAAGCCTGGAGGGAAGGCTAACCCATTAAACTTGGTTTCCCAGAGGTTTCCTCCACTGGGGGGGTCCTTTCCTCCGTGCTATTGGATCTCTTCCATGAGTTGGAGGAGAAGGTTCTGTTACATCTCACCTTGATCATTTGGGTTTTTAAATACATAATTTCCTCCTTTAGCCACAAAACAACCTCCTGGCACTTCTACTGAGGGTAGAAACCCAGATAAGAGGCAAAAGCCAAAAGAACTTCAGTACAGTTGCAGAAGCACTTCACACTGTGTCTGCCTATTGAATCGTAAGTGTTTTCCTGTGGAAAAGGGCACTGTACCTTGTGAGCAGTGGCTCTAGTGGAATTCGGACCTAAAGATACCTGGAGTGAGAATCAAGCTGAATGGTGGCAGGCATCTGAAGGGTTGTGAACACTGGTAGCACAATGCAGACTGAGTTCTGGGAGAGAACCAGTCTGTGACATGTGCAAACAAATATTAGACTGTTCTGTGAATTCCCAAGGGACTTTGGAGTACGGGTGTACCAAAACAGGGAAACAGTAAGTTCTGTGTGGATACTCACAAGAAAGTGGTGGGTTTTGTGGGGGGAGAGCTGTACAGTATTGTTTTGCTGCTACAATTACCTTGATTGTGTAAATGTTGTACAAAATTATTCTTAAAAATAGTAAATGAGGAAGATAGCCGTAATGAGTCAGGTAACCCAAGAGACATAATCTTAAAAATAAAAATTGAGGAAGACAGCCGTAATAAGTCAGGTAAACCAAGAGACACTTGCATCTGTGACTTTTGGAAGGACTTACTGTGTGGCATTTGAGTAATTCCAGCTACCCCTATGATGGATACATAGAGGTGTAGACTGAATTTTCAGAAACCTATGTGGGAGTCCCACAAAAGATGAGCATTCGGTTCTCACCTGCCCTGATGCCCAAAGTCTGGATATGAACCCAGTGTTGACAGGAACACCAACATGTTTGGGCACTTGGCTCACACCTGCTTACAGATGGCTGGGGGGAGGAATCACCAGGCATTGCCAATCCATGCAATAGTTTGACCAGCCCATGTAGTGAAGGAGCCTCAGCCCTGCAGTTCACTGAGGGGATAGTGAGAGTGGTGAAAAAAAGGATAAGTGCTTATAATAAAGTTTTCCCAAATGGAATATCTTCTGGAAGGATCTTTGAAAAGCCATTCCTCTCTGCCCGATCAGACAATCATTGTGGAGGCCCAGGAAAGCAGCCTGCCTATAAAACTGATGGTATTTTTGTATTCTGTGCATTAATTGTAAGTTGTTATGTTTTTTGCCATATCCCTTCCTTTACTATGCCCATAATTGTGGGCTTTCTGATTTTTCCTTTGTAATTGTTTGTTCAGTACTTGACATTTGTTCTGTAACCTCCCAGGTTGTACCTGAAAACAGGAATTTAATTGTCTAGTGTACCTACCTGGTTACCAAAATTAAATAAATAAAATAAATGAATGTCAGGGACTGAATTTTCAATGGTCTGAAGATGGCCTAGAGACTAAGTCTTGTGTCACAACCTGCCAGCACAGGAAAACATCACCGCACCACTGGATATTCCCATCTTCAACCCATGGTGCCCGGGGCAGTAGGCACAGTAACAGGAGATGATATGCCTAGTCCTACTAAGTGTAGCATTTTAACACAGCTGCACATAGAAAATAGCTGTAAGCTGCTGTAAATTGCAGAGCTGGTCCCAAACCAGCTCCACATATGAAAATACCATGCATGTGGCAAAATTTGCAGGTTTACAAGGAACCCCCCCCATGCACAAGTTTTGCCATCAGTGTGCCATTTTTGTCTTCTCTGAAAATACAGCCCCAGACCTACAACTCTCCACTGTGTGCACACATTAGCAAACTCTTTTGTGAGCTCTCAAGGGACTTTGGGGTACAAGTGCATGAATAGGAGGAAACAGTAAATATGTACAGGTACTCATCACAGTCTGGTGAAATTTGTAGGAGGAGCTCTGTAAAATAATGTTTTATTGTATGGAACCAATTCCTCCCCCCACCCCCCCATTAATGAGTCTATTCTCTCCCCTTATAAATATCACTTGTTTTATATTGCAAATTATTGTGTTTATGCATGTTTTTGTGTTTGCTTATTTTGCATGCTCAGAGTATATAAAAGTTGGGGGAATGTGGATAATATAAAGGTTTCCTGTCACTGATGGTGGAGGTTGCATTCATTTCCTGTGGCTGGCACCCTAGCAGCGACATGTCAAAAGAATCCCCATAGGTGGAGACACCACACCACTTTATAATTACCTCCAATACCAACCATACCCATGGAGCATTCACCCAAAGGCTTTACAGGTAGTGCCCACACACCACTGGACAGGCATACATAAGCATTCAATGGAAATATTAGTGCTGTAAAGAGGAGAAAAATATGTCAGTTGTCTATATAGGAAATTTATGTAAATGTAAGTTTACACAAGTGTTTGTGAAGCACATGATTCAAACAGAACGATTACAGATTTTAATAATGTTCGGTGCTTATATCATAGCTAATTATGGTTCAGTGCTGATGTTGGCACTAGATGGTAATAAGCTTGCAAAGTACTGCTAATTATACAGTTATTATAGTTTATTATGTATTACATGTATTACATATTAAAGAATTACCCTCTAACTGTTAAGAACAGGGTTGTTTGGACATCAGGGTGCTTTGATGACATCACAAACCCACAAGAGTCAAGTTTAAGTGGTACTATGATGTCACAAGAAGCCCAAAGGTATCCTAGCAACTTTGTTCTTCACAGAGTTTTTATTTTAGAATATATTATTTTTCTGTTTTGTGATCAGATTACCTACACTACATGTAACTTAACTGTTCCAGTATAGGTTTGGAATTTAGGGAGGAATGTAAGAAAGGTGCTCGGGCAAAGGGCTAGCGTTTTGGCTATCTGGCAGTGGGTAGCCCAAAAAGCTGAAGCAAAGTTAACTAATGTGCCACTGTGTGCTGTTGTTCATGTGCTGCTGTTAAAATGCCAACTGTTTACCAAGGAGCAGTATAGCCTGAGAGTGTATGCCCTTGTCCTGCATCAAAATTACAGCGTTTTGCCAGCTTTTAAAACTGTTGTGATAAAGAAAAGTGTGGAAAACTAGAGGTTGCAAAAGGAACATTGTGCCCTGGACATTGGAAATGCTTTCTTGTGAACTGAGAGACTGTTTGTGTTTAATGGCCATGAAAAATGGTTTACATGGGCTCCCGCCATGGAGTCAGTCGAGAAAAAAAAAAGTTTGTTTTTGCAGTTTAAATTTGCCTGCTCGATAATCTCTGTGAGGAAAAGAGCACTCGAGAGGAAAGAGGCTCATTTGCATGGCGTCGAGTGATTGGTGAGACTGCAATCAGTCCTGCTCCCAAGCCAGCTCTAGAGTGATTGTGAGGGATGGTCTCTGAGGCACTCCACTTACCTGACATCATGGGTTGTGTACACCTGATAGGTTGTCTGATGCACATGTGACTAGTTTTGTGGACGTCCCCTTCTGAGTGTCTCTGGTCACTTCTAGTCAGTTCAATTTGTGCATCTAACATAGGTTGTCGCACTTTCCAGAGCTCCAAAGCATTCAACACCCAAACGAATCACTACAAGGTAGGCGAACAGCTTTTTCTTATCTTATGTACATGCTACCACTAGTCTGTAGACAGCACAGCTTGTTTGCGTTCTTTAATCCATCGTCTAGTACCAGCTTTATTTTAGTTAATAGCAGGACAGGCAAAGAATCAAGGCCTCTTATACTATGTTCTGTTACAATACAGGGACTGTCACAGCCCAAACAACAAATTCTGTGCACCTCTATGTTTTAAGCGCCTGTTCCTCTACCTAGCGGTCCCAGACGCTAATCTTATCACTGCTGCTATTGTTTTAATGCTCTGGGTTCCTGCCTAGCGGTCCCAGTTGCTGATCATATCACTGTTACTATTACAATCACTGCTGACCTTATATGCCGCTTTTGTGCTCTGATACCCCTCCTGTAGCAGTATCAGACACTCCTTTCCTACCCTCTGAAGCACTTTGGCTTCTAACATAACCTGCAGCCCTCCACAGTGCTCTGCAAGCCAACCTGCAGCCCTCCACAGTGCTCTGCAAGCCCCTGTTATCAGCGGTTCCAGACACTCCAATATTATCTGTGCAGTTACCCTGCCTGGCTTTTCAGTCGCTTCATCCTACCTTCTTGCCTGGTGTCCACAGTCTCAGACATCTTGCAGGGCATTCCTTCTCATCTGGCCTCCAAACATGGCGATCCCATAAAATGTTATTTTATGGCCCCTTCGACCCACGCCTTTGCCTTGCATTGCAAAAAACGTCTTCCTGCTTCTTCTACAAGTTTTACAGCCATCCTATTGGACCTGCTGCCCTCGCGAGACTCCACGGATGACGATCACGAGACTTCAACGCAAGTCTCGCGACGTCAGAAGCACACTCGCACACTGCATCAGAAGCACTTGTGAGACTTCACAAATGCTCTCGCGTTGTCTCGAGCGAACGAGATCTTGTCTGGAAACGCTCGTGAGACTTAGAGGAAGCCTTGCGACGTCTCCACAGCCAGTCCTACATCCAACTCGCTCCATATCACGCCGAAACCGCGGCGAAAGTAGCGAGCTTTTCACCCAACGACCAAAAACACTGCAAATCAAAGCGCTGCTCTTATTAAGCCCTATTACAGTTCAATTCTCAAATCACTGTTTAAGGTACAGCGCTACCTCTCCAACATACAATATTAAAGGTACAGCGCTGCTTCAGTTCTTTACCAGCCTTCTAGATCAGGGGATCAGTGCAGCCTTGCAGCACAATACTAAACATGCTGCTCTTTACATGTATCATGATTTTGACAGCACAATACAGTACTTAACGTCTCTATGCTGCTCATTACATGACTCATGCCTTTGACAGCACAGTGCAGTACATATACCTATCATATTCTTGTTATTTCATTTACATTTCACCTGAGCCAGCACACTAAGCATCTCCTTTCTGTACTTATCTGGTGACCATGCCCAGAACAAAAAGCTGCAAACAATGCCATGTGCCTCTTTCACACCTACACTCAGGTAGACTATGCACATCCTGCATCAAAGACACCACTACGCACACTGAGACACAAGATTCAGAGGATGACTGCTCACCACCGTCCACTAGTCATGATAACACACACCAGATGGACGCCACTAAAGCTCTACTGCATAATAACCAATTAATGCAGGCACAACAAGAAGTCCTAACAGCCATGCTACAAAAACTGACAGAGCTATCGCAGAATCAGTCACCAACAACTAAGTCAACACACAGACATACGCATTTACAACAAACACCTCACGGAACCACAGGTAGACTTCTAGTGACTCCGACACGGAGGACACCAGTCTAGAGCAAGACCCACAAACTCTAACAGCAAAGTGGTGCTTCCCAGACCAAATCCCAACACTGGTCCGACACATTATGGAAACAGTAGGATTCAAGACGGTAACTCCAGCCCCCACCTCCAAACTACTACCCTCTCTGCAACCTGCAGCTAAACTTGCCGATGCCTTCCCAGTATGTGAAGCAATAGACGAGATTGTCCTAAAAGAATGGTCTTCCTCTGAACCAGCTAGAATTCCAGAAAGAAAATCATGGGACAGAATGTATCCACTGCAAGTGGAGAAGCTAGCACTATGGTGCACTCCTCCTGCCGTGGACCCTCAAATTGCGGCACTAAACAGAAAGATGGTACTCCCCACTGAGACCGCCTCTGGTTTAAAAGACCCGATTGACAGAAAGATAGAGGAAAACCTAAAGAAGACAGCCGAGTTAGCAGGCTTGGGAAGCAGAGCAGCTGTCACAGCTATCTACGCTACTAGGGCCCAACTCACCTGGCACCAGGAATTACAGAAAAACACCCCCGCAAAGTCACACCAAGCCACCCTATTAGAAAATGCCATACTTTCAACTAAATACCTAGTGGACATGGCAGAAGACTCACTAAAAATAAATGCAAGATCGGCAGCTGTCACTAATAGATCCCTGAGATCCCTCTGGATGAAACTATGGACGCTGATAAGGAATCCAAAGCTACGCTACACAGACTACCCTTCACAGGGAACATGATTTTCGGACAGGCCCTAGAAAAATACCTCAAGGGTAAAGAGGACTGCAGATTAATGGCCAGAGAACAGCCATGAGCGATTTACCTCCCATCACGCCCCAGAGGCAGACAAAACGCCCTTCGCGATACAAGAGACGAGCCACCTACATTTTTCGGGCACCACCTTCCGCCAGAACTACTCCACTCTGCACTACTATAACCAATACAGAGGCAGGGCACACACAAAGAGGTAGAGGCACCAACTACTCAGAATAATTTCAAAGCATGACTACTTACCTCCAATTCGGCAAACCATTCCCGTGGGTAATAGACTGTCTCTGTTCCTACAACAATGGGTACAGACCACCATGGACAAATGGGTTCTAGAGATAATACACCAGGGCTATGCAATACAATTCACAACTGTTCCAAGAGGCCGCAGAATGCTTCACTCCAACTCTGCAAAACAATCATACACAACAGCTCAGATTACTACAGCTATTCAAGAATTACTAAACAACAATGCCATTGCACCGGTCCCAAAACACGAACAAGGTACAGGCATATACTCCCTATTTTTCTTGGTACCAAAAAAGACAGGGGGGTTCCGACCGGTTCTAGATCTCAAACACGCCAACAAGTCAGTACGCAAATACCATTCAAAATGGAAACAACAAAATCCACATCGAGCCTCCTCAGGGAGACTTCCTCACTCCATAGACTTAAAAGACGCTACCTACACATTCCAATGCGACCTGTACACTACAGATTCCTACGCTTCTGCACTCTAGGCCAACACTATCAATACAAGGTCCTGCCTTTCGGTCTAGCATCCGCACCCAGAGTGTTCACAAAGGTGTCAGTGGTACTCGCAGCTCACCTATGACAACAGGATATCCACGTCATTCCATACTTGGACGACTGGCTCATAAGAGCACGCTCTCTTCAACAATCCCTAAGGGAGACACAACAGGTGGTACACTGCCTGGAAACCCATGGCTGGATAATCAACAACAAGAAAAGTCAACTATCCCCACCCACAAATTGAACACCTAGGCACCATCATAGACACAGAAAAAGGAAAAGTTTATCCTTCCAACTCCAGAATAAACACAATTCTATCAACCGCACACAGGCTGCGCTCCACAAGACAAACGACACTATGGCACATTTCCCAGATGCTAGGTCTCATGTCATCCACAATAGACACCGTCCCATGGGCAAGATGGAACGCAAGACCCCTCATGCTATTCCTGTTGACTCAAGGTCAGCCAGACGACCTTGACCTATCCAGTCGTGTCACTCTACCACCACGGGTAAAAGCAAGCATCAAATGGTGGACAAACAGACATAAACTGACACTAGGTGTTCCCATAGACATTACACCAGACATCACCATAGAAATGGACGCAAGCCTCTCCGGCTGGGGAGCAGTGCTCAGACACCTTACGGCCCAAGGACAATGGTCCACACAAGACTCAAAACTCACAATCAATGCACTAGAACTGAAGGCAGTGTTCAAGGCTCTACTGCACTTCTCCAAACTCGTACTACACAAACACGCATAAATCAGGTCAGACAACCAAACCACGGTGGCCTTATAAACAAGCAAGGCGCACAAAAGCAAGACTATGATGTCACTATCCTCCAAACTACTCAACTGGGCTCAAACAAACTTAAGATCAATATCAGCGATCCACCTGGCGGGAAAGCTCAACGTTACCGCGGACTGGCTCAGTCGCCAGCTGATACACCCCGGAGAATGGAAACTTCACCCACTGATATTCCAACAAATCGACCATAGATGGGGGCCAATTCAGATAGACCTCATGGCATCTCACAAGAATCACCAATGCCCAAAATATTGGTCCCGCTTCAAGGATCACAGAGCAATAGGAGTCTACTCTCTATCGGCAAACTGGTCCTTCCAAGTGGCATACATCTTTCCCCATTCCACTCATTCCTCAAGTCCCACGGAAGATCCAATTATCAAGAGCCAGAGTCATTCTACTGGCACCTCACTGGCCATGAAGATCATGGTTTGCGACGATCGTCTCCATGGCACTGACAGATCCCTGGCAACTACCACTGCTACCGGACCTTCTCACGCAAGGACCGATTGCACACCCGAACCTGCATCAATTGCAGCTGACGGCATGGCTCCTGAAAGGGAGAGACTGCTGAAAGCAGGATACCACCCCTCTGTCATTCAGACTATGGCATCCCCACATCAACCTTCCACTCTTACCACTTTACTTACGACACTGAACATTTTTGACACATGGTGCCGTCATCACAAAATCAACTCTGCAAAATGCACCATTCCACATATCCTCTTATTTTTACAGGAAGGTCTACAACTAGGGCTCTCCCCGTCATCACTCAGGGTGCAAGTAGCAGCCATAGGAGCAGCACGGGGACAAATACAGGGCACCACACCAGGCTCCCACCAAGACGTCATCCGCTTCTTAAAGGCAGCCAATAACCTTCGCCCCACTCAAAAACCCACTGTTGCGCCATGGGATCTACCTTCGGTACTAACAGCGATGACAAAACCTCCTTTCGAACCAATTGAGTCCATCCCCATTAACTGGCTTAAACTCAAGACAGTCTTCCTAACAGCCATATCTTCAGCACGGCGAGTCAGAGAATTACAAGCACTATCCCACAAGAAACCTTTCCTACAATTCTACCCTGACAGAATCTCTATGAGACCAATATCTTCATTCCGCCCAAAAATCGCGTCCCAGTACCACCTTAACCAAACTATAGAAATTCCAGCTCAACTTCCACCAGAAGAAATTCAAGCCGATCCACAGCTTCGCACTTACTAGGCATGACCCGCTTACTCTCTACGTGACTTAGCCAGAACGGCTACCATACGCAAATCAGACAGACTATTCATTATCACTCACAGACGCAGAACAAGGCATGGCAGCATCCAAAGCTGCCATTGCAGGGTACCTCAGAAAAGCAATAGCTGAGTCTTATAAGGCTAACAAGTTGCAAGTACCTACAACAATAAAGGCACACTCCACCAGAGCCATTGCCACTTCATGGGCAGAAAGAAACATGGCCATTGCAGAAGAAATTTGCGCCTGTAGCCACATGGTCAAAATCCACACATTCACCAGACATTACAGACTGGACGTGTCCCAACAGCACAAGACAAATTTTGAAAAGCAGTACATTCTAGCGCAAACACAAGACACTATGACATTGTCACGCCTAACCCACCCTAGACTTCATTCACTGCTTTTTAATAACCCATGATGTAGGTAGGAGTTCTCAGAGACCATCCCCACAATGGTAGTTTACTCACCTGGTAAAGGTGATTGTGGGGAATGGCTCTCTGAGGCACTCCACGCCTCACCCTACAGCAATACGTGACATTGACACATGGAAGCAACTTTGACTAAACATACCATACTCTCTGTCTCACACATGTAGTGCTACTTCATCCATTAAAAATATTTTTATTTTAACCATCCAATCTCTACAGAGCAGTACATATAGCTGTTATTAAGATACAGTTGGGGACAATTTACCTTTACTTGCATTTCAGACACAGCTTTGGAAAACATCTGACTAGAAGTGACCAGAGACACTCAGAAGGGGACGTCCACAAAACTAGTCACATGTGCATCAGACAACCTATCAGGTGTACACTACCCATGATGTCAGGTAAGTGGAGTGCCTCAGAGAGCCATTCCCCCACAATCACCTTTACCAGGTGAGTAAACTACCACTGCCCAGCATTCAAGAGGGAGTGTGAGTGGAATGTGCGAACTGGCTTACAGGAGGAGAGTCGCGGTGACTGAAAGTGCTGTAAAAAGTGTGAAAAACTGTTTTTTCTGTTTAAATTCAGGCTCAACCCCATCTCGATTGACTGGACTGTGAGTGTGGTGTTCAGAGGGACGATCGGCAGGACTGCCAACCTGCTTCTTTCCAGAGGTCTCCAAGACTGGCTGCAGGCCGTTTTCCTTCGCAGCAAACAGCTACTGATAACAGTGAGTACACCAGAAAAAATTGCTCAGACTAAGTGATTTTGTCAAAAGCCAGCTAAATCTGAGTGTAGCAGTATAGTCGCTGTGCAAACAAGGATTGTGTAAAGTTTTACCAGCAAAAGCAAGCCTTTTAAGCCATTGACTGTGAGCATAATTATTGGTTCAGCATCAGTGTAAGTTTCAAAGCCATGAGAGAGACTGTGAGTTGTATGAAGAAATGCAGCAAGAGTTACAGGCAATCCTGTGCTTGAAATACTGAGGCTTTAAGGGACTGTGAACTAGAGCAATGTCTTCAGCAAGTGAAAAGTCCATGGCAAATCATATAAATGTGCTAGGATAAAGAACAGTGCAAGTTTGTGCAGTTTGAGCAAAGTTATCAGTAGAGTGTGTAAATCGGATGCGTAGTGGCTTAACCCAGTTCCAGAATGTTGATGCGTAGGAGTGTTGCCACCACCATTACAGGGTGGGGTAGTAATGTAAACACAGCAGCAGAGGAGCCATTTTGAAAGAGAATGAAAGTTTTCAGTGAACTGGGACATGAAATTACAGTGAGCATTTGTTTTTCTCTGCAGTCATGGCTTCAGGACCAGCCGCTACCCAGATCATGCCAAGGGCTGTGGTAGCAGTAGAAGTAAACAAGTTAAGGGACATAGAGTGATGTTACTATGGAGGATGACTGCCTCCTCATGTGGCGATTCCTGGATATCCAGTGCAAGAATGTTTGATGTGCTTAAATGCTGGAAGGGACGTCTTCATGGTACCTCACTGTTCTGGGTGCTCAGAGAAATATGGTTTATTTAAAGCACCCAAGATTCATTTGGCTCCCACATGGACAAACGTTCAAGAATCTGCAGTTGGCAGCACACAGCATCAGATGGAGCCTGTTGGAGAAGGCCCCTCAGGGGGAGTGTGGCACAAAGCAAGAGGGTGCAGATTTACAGACAGAGCAACGCGCTGATGTTTCGGATTCTGAGTCACAGAGAGACATATCAGGAGGAGCATCAGTAAACTTTTGGAGAGCGGGGCCTAGCCCAAGTCTCATAAGAGAAGATGAGATGAGGGAGGCCTTGGAATGGAAGGTTTCGACCTCCGCGCCCAGTGAGGAGTGGATAGTCTCTGGAGTGAGGATGACTGCTCACTCCTTGACACAGATTCTCAGTGAGGAAAAAAAAGAGGGGAAACCTATGTGGCCTTGTGAAAAAGGAACTGGTACACAGCCTCAAGCTCTTGCCTCAGAGGAATGCATGGAAGAGAGTGGTGATGCCACTGCCCTGGCTGCCTCCAAGCCAGGCAAGAGGTCTCAGGTTGACCAAAGCTAGTAAAGAGGAAAGACTGATTCGTAGGAAGGCGAATGAAATCTATGGGATGTCCTTTCCTACCTTTCCTTGGAGAGTCTGGGAGGAGATTGAACAAAACAGGAAGTCCTGGATTTGGGCAGAAGCAATGAAATGTGTGCATCCTGGTGCAAACAAGTATGTCAGGAACAGATTGTTTCATGAAAAATACAGCCAGTGGAAAAGAGGCAGGACACTGTTAATGGACACTGTTCGAATTGTGGATGGAGAGGGACATGAAACCTTTCACAGTGTGAATTATGAGTGCCCATACGGGGTAATAATTCAAGCACCTGACCCATTGTGCTATTGGCCACAATGCAAAGACCTCCCTGCGAATGTGCCCATGCCTACCAAATGGAAAGCAGAGCAGTGGTAGCCAGTGCTGCCACTCCAGCCATTGCAGAGCCTATGTTGTTCCACCAGTATGGACATCCAGGACTCAGGTGCCCCACATTCATCAGCTCTACAGTGTACTGGTTTCCCAGAATCCATCGACTGGCCCACCAGATGACTTCATATCCAGAGAGGACACCAGCCCAGCTGTATCCTGATTCATCGCCTGGTAATCGGATGACTTCAGACCAGCTGTTTTCCTTTTTGTTCCTGTTCCAAGGTTCCATCTCCAGAGATGACATCAACTCAGCAGTTTCCAGATATGCCCTCCTGTCGTTTCTGGAAGATGTCCGCCCAGCTGTATTGGAAGAATGCTGCCAGAGAGAGACTTTGGCTGAGGACCAGGTTGGTGCCATTGTCGTTCTATAAGGGACAGGTAAGTCCAGACTTTTCTATTCTTATGACATTGCAGTACACACCCTACACTAGCAGACTCCAGATGTTTGAACTGTCCTCAAAGACTCTCCCTTCCGGGTCTTTGGCCTGTTAGAACTGTGTTTCACCGGGCTCTGGCCCAGGATAGACTCTTTAATGGACTTGCCTTCGGGCACTGTGGTCACTAAATGGGACTTTAAGGGCACTCCATCCCTACATGGTGTATTGTAAATAATGTCATTGTTTTCTACTGTTTTCTGATGTTTATACTGTTTTTTCTACTTTTCTAGAAAAAATCATTTTGGGATTCTGCAGTGTTTTGATGGTATAGGTTTAGATAGACTGTGTATGCAAATTAGGAGTGTGTGTTGTCTTTCTTTTTTCTTGCAGATGTTCCTGAAGAAGATAGAACAGAAGACAAGAAGAGAAGGAGGGACTCATCGGAGTTCCTCACTAGTACTTTAGAGTGTAGTGTTTAAAGTGCTGTTGTTGTAGTTGCTGTTGTTACTGTGTATAACTTTTTCCTTCCACAGATATGGTTGTGGGAGAGTGTGGGAGTAATGCATAGGTATGGTATTAGCTCCTGGTGTATGGTTGCATGGTGTACAGGGTCGGGGAGGTCCCCTGTTTGTTTTGTTTTGGGAAATTTTGAGTTAGGGGCAGACAGGTTTTCTCTAGAGGGCTAGGGGGGATAGATAGGCTGTGGTTCTGAACAGCCATAGGGGTCACAGTGCTGATCTATTAGGGCTATGCTCTGGGCAGTTCTACCAGAGCCACTAGGTACCCATAGTTAGCGGGTAGAGTAGAGGCTGATATGTCAGCCCAAGGCCTCTAGGCCCTTACTGTTGCCTGCCTGTGCTGGCACATGGTAGGGGAGAAGGTAGCGCTACCTCCCCATAGTCAACACATGGGGTGAGATGGCCTAAACCGGGTGATTAATGACCGCAGACAGTCATTTTCCTGGCCCAGAGTGAGTGTAACCCCCCTGTTACCCGGGGTTACTAGAATCCCAGTAAGACCTACTGGTAGGCAGGGAAGGCAGCTTGTGAAACTCCAGTTAAATGGATTTCACACTGACCCACTCTGTTCTCAGTCTCAGCTGAGACTGAGGGATAACATAATTTTAGAACTGTCACAGCTGCATAAGCCACACTTGCAGTTGGAGGTTAGAGTAGAACATTTGGGGATTTTGAAGCCAGTCTGTGTGCAGTCAGAGAGAGAGAGACTGTAGTGCAGCTGAGTGTGCGCAGGCTTTCAGAGCTTTAAGCTCTGTTTCAGAGCTACTTTTGGAAGGTGTGTGTTTCCACCAGAAGAGGAACACAGGAACTGGTAATTGAAGTGGTGGAGACCGCTTTCAATGGTTCAGAGCCCCATCCCTGAGGGGATGGGGGAAGGTGTTTGCCTGTTTTCCAGGGGCAACCCTCCTGGGTCCAGCTAAGGGAAAGAAGCTGTCTGTTCAAGTTGTGCTGAGGCACCAGAAGCTCTGAGAGGAAGATTGCTTGTGGAGGAAATGCCTGTGGGGCACCTGCAACCAAAGGGATTGTTACTGTTACTGTGGGGTCAGGAAAAGACAGCCAAGTACAGTTGGAAAGTGGGGATTGGACTGCTTAATCTGTGGGAAGTCTAGAGTAATGGACAATGCCACTTAATTCAAGTATGTTCAAGTCCAGCACAAAGAGTTGAAGGAAATTGGGGATTGGACTGCTTAACATGTGGGGGGTCTAGTGAAATCGACAATGCCACTTAATTTAAGTATGTTCAAGTCCAGCACAAATGGGAAGCAAGACAAGTAGATGGAATGTGAAATACATTTAGCAAGAATCTACATTGCAAAGTTTTACAGGATGAGGTGTTTACTGTCCAGAGAAATGGCCAGGTATGAATTGTGGGAGCGAGAGGTGGAAGACCCCCCATCAGTAGTAACCAAATTCACCTCTACGGATTTGCTCTGAGACACCTTTTACTTTCTGTCAGGTACTTGGCCAGTGCCTGAGGAAAGTACCCAGATGTGGGATTGAAAGGAAGATTCCCTGATGGAGCCGAGGTGTTCTTAGGTGGTTTTGGGAGCCACTAGAAAATGTTTCCATGAAGTATGTCCAAGTCCAAGTAGCTGGCAAAGGAGCCGAGCCAGAGAAAACCCAGAACAGTGTACAAGTTCGGGCTGTGTAACCCAAAGCAGCATGCAAGTCCGGGCTGTGTGCTCAGTGGGTTCAGAGCCTGAGGGCTAAAGTATTGAGGAAGTGTTCTGGTCTCTTTTAATCTGCATTACCAGAAGTGTAGCCTTATGGGGGTCCATTTATGCTTTGTTTATTCTGTTTGTATGTGAATAAAAAGCCACACTTTAGAATCCTACTTCTGGTATTGGACATCACAGTTATTGCTTCCTGTGTTCAGAGTTACTTGGGTGCTCCTGTGCAGAGCAGCCAAACTTAGCCTTTGTGCCGAGTGACCTATTCCTCCCCGAACCCAGCCCACCTGGTATGCTGTCAGAAACAAATGGTAGACCGGGGCTACGTGTATATATATATATATATATATATATATACACATATATATACTATTTGTTGGCTTATTGGAGTGTTCTGGATTTTTAGAAAGCACACTGTCAAACAAAAGCTCTACTGCTACTATAACTACTCCCACTTCCTTCCACTAACTACACCACTGCCTGCGGTCACCCAGGTGGTGGTATCACAGTAGGAAGTGGAACACACAAACCCTAGAGAAGGACAACATCCTCCGCCTGCCAGCTCACTCTGATATCCCAAGCACAGGCCCTAGACTGCCAAAGTAGCAAACAGTACTTTTGTCAGACACATCAGCTAAGCAGCTCACTCATACATCCTTAAGGTTTAGTTTGGCTGAAACTCTAACATGCTGTCTGTTTGTCAGATCATGTCTGAGTAAATTGTAGATGAATATAACTGGTGATATTTGAACCAACTGAAGTGAGTTACCAGTAGTTTTTCAAATTTGGTACGGTGAAATATAGCTACATACCAAAAATGATATTTAGTAGCAGATATGTATAGCACAAGTATCGTAATTTTGTAGAAGTGCACTACAAATGACCCAAAAATGAAAACTGAACCATGTTAGTTGTATAAGCTTTTAATCCATTAATAGAAATGAATGTATACATGCTGTTGAAGTCTCTGAGGAAGGTGTCTAAGAGACTCCAAAAGCTTGTCCTCTGACAAACGCGGTAACATGCATTAACCTATTGAAACAGAACAGATAAAATAATAACAATAGGCAGTCACAAGCCAAAGCTATTAGAAAAGAATGTAGCTTTTGCCTCCCAGCCACACAAGAATGTTTTGTGTTGGTGGCCCTTTGCATAGTTTCTTTTATCAAAGTTGTTCTGTTGCTTCAAGTTAAGTTTATGTAAGGTTTTTCCTTCTACAATGCTCCTGTGCAAAACTTGATAAAGGGGTAACTCTCTGTATGTCACTGCTCGATTGTGTTTCTTCCTTTAAATACCCGGGGGGGGGGGTATCTAGACCCTCCCAGAACTACATCTGCACTTCTCATTTAAGTAATTTCACCACAAAGATACATCAGAAATTGGAGTCAAATAAATTAAAATACTTTTTGAATAGAGATACAGTACTAGACTAGTTATTGCCCAGCAACATGTTACCTATACTAAATTAAGGTGGGGTTATAATTGAGTTAGCACATGCCTCTGAAATAAAAAGTGTCCTGAATAATAAGATCAGGAATTTGCTCTGTTGCAGGGATATAGGTCTCATCACTGCTCTATCCTTAACAGACAGAACTCGCTACCAGTCAAACTCAACTATAAATATACTCTAGTTTGGTTCACATGCAGGCTTTTACCTACAGAAACAAGTAGTAGTCTAGCTGACCAACTGCAATGTTATAATAGTTTTTTCAATACTAGACCCTCTACTGATAGTCTGCTTCAGATCCCATTTATGCACACCAGTATTGGTCAATGCTCTTCTGCCTATCAAGCTACAAATGCTTGGAACTTGATTCCACAACACCGAAGATTAACTGGCAATGTCAACCACTACATTGTTGCACTAAAAACTTCTATGATGACGCTATCAATTTTAGTCTTGCTGCACCTGATTGCTGTGAGCGACTGTAATTGTTATATGCTTTATATCTGTTATTGTTATGCCTTGACAGGACTGTAAGTATGAAATACAGAAACACAGAATTTTATGGCAGATAAGAACCACTTGGCCCATCCAGTCTGCTCATTTCTCCCTACCTACACTATTACTAGAGACCATGCCCAATCTACAGCTCTTTCTCCCTCCCTCCCCACCCTTCCTTTCCACTATAATTCCCTTGTGCTTATCCCATGCATTATTGAACCCCACCACTGTTTTCACCCACACCACCTCTGCTGGAAGGCTGTTCCAGGAATCCACCACTCTTTCTGTGAAGAAGTACTTCCTCACATCTCTACAGCTTCATAGCATGTCCCCTTATTCTTGAGCACCTTTTCTTCTTAAAAAGATACTGTCTCTTGTACCTTATTTACCCCTGTGAGGTATTGAAAGATCTCTATTATCCCCCTCCCCATTCTAGGGTGTACATATTGAGGTCCTTTAGTCTGTCCTCATAGGGTTTTTGATGCAGACCCTGCACCATTTTAGTTGCCTTCCTCTGGACCACCTCCACTCTGTCTGTGTCCTTCTAGAGATGTGGTCTCCAGAACCAGACACAGTACTCTAATTGGGGTCTTACCAGTGATCCATACAGAGGCAACACCACCTCCCACTTTCTGCTGGTGATACCCCTCCCTATGTACCCCAGCATCCCACTCACTATCCATACTGCCTTGTCACACTGCCTGGCCAGCTTTAGGTCATCCAATATGATTACCCCAAGGTCTCTTTCCTGCTTGATGGTCGTCAATACCACTCCACCCATTTTTTACTCTGCCCCTGGGTTTCTGTGCCCTAAGTGCATTATTTTGTACTTTTTCGCATTGAAACCTCAGCCACACATTTTGACCACTCCTGTAGTTTCTTTCAGATCTCGCTTATCCTCCCCCACAGAGTCCAATCTAACTGCAGATTTTGATGTCATCCACAAAAGGCAGACCTTCCCATCCAGCTCCTCTGCAATGTCACTTACAAAGACATTAAAGAGGACCGGTCCCAGAACTGATCCTTGAAGCACTCTGCTGGTTATCCTCCTTTCCTTGAAGTAAACTCCGTTTACCACCATCCTCTGTCACATATCCCTTAACCAATTTCTTATCCAGTTTACCACCTTTGGATCCACTCCTAAACTACCCAACTTGCTTATTAATCTCCTATGTGGAATGGTGTTGAATGCCTTACTGAAATCTAGGTAGACCATGTCAACCGATCCACCCTGATTCAGTTCCTTGGTCACCCAGTCAAAGAAATCTATCAGATTCATTTGACGTGACCTTCCCCGTTAAGCCATGCTGCCTTGGGTCTTGTACTCCACTGGATTCAAGATAATCCATAATCCTTTCCTTCAGCAGTGATTTCATTAACATTTCAACCATCAATCTCAGGCTGATTGACCTGTAATTACTAGCCTCTTCCCTCTAGAGGGACTACATCTGCCCTCCTCCAGTCCTCCGGAACCACTCCTATTTCCAGTGAGCTGTTAAATAGAATTGTCAGAGGTGCAGACAGTATTTCCCTGAGCTCCATCAATACCCTTGGATGTACCCCCATCTGGCCCCATTGCTTTGTCCACCTTCAGATTAGCAAGTCTCTTCAGGACTCTCAACTCCAAGAAAGGTCTAGTGTCCACCTCCCTCCTCCCTCCAAAGGTATTGTTACTTTTTTTGTGGCCCCTTCCCTTCTTCCTTCCTCTGTGAACACTGAACAGAAGTATTTGATCAGGATGTCTGCCTTTTCCTAGTCCCCCTCTGCACAGCCCCCCCTTCCCTTTTTTCTCACCCCGGTCTTCCTTTTTTCACGTACATACCTAAAAAAAAGTCTTGTCCCCTTTCATTACCTCCTGGGCTATTCTCTCCTCAGTTTGCACTTTTGCACTCCTTACTACTTTCCCTGCTTCCCTCTGTTTCCCCTGATACACCTCCCTATCCTCTTCCCTCTGTGTCTCCTTATACCTTATGAATGCTACCCTTTTAACTTTTGCCTTTTCAGCCACCTCTTTTGAGAACCTTAGCAGTTTCTTTTTTCCTCTTGCTTTTGCACACTGGTTTGACACAAAGTTTTGTTGCCTTTGTTATGCTTCCTTTTTATCTTTGCCTACTGTTCTTCCACCCCAGCCAGGTCACCCAACCCTGCTAAGTCATCTCTGTGGCATTCGCCCATCTTTTTAAAATCTGCCCTCCTGAAGTCCAGGACCCTCGCCCTTGTGTGGTTCGATTCCGCAGACATTCTTATACTGAACTACATCATTCGGTGATCACTAGTCCCCAAGTGGCCTCCTACATTGACATCTGCAACACTGTCTCTGTTAGTGAGTACCAGGTCCATTATTGCCCCATTATGAGTGGGTTTGCTGACTAGTTGCCTAAGGAATGCCCCCTGCAAAGAGTCCAGGATGACCCTGCTTCAAGCTGAAGCTGTTGCTGGGAGGCTCCAATCCACATCTTGCAGGCTGAGGTCTCCCACCACAGCACCTTCCCCTTTTCTGCCATCTTGCCAGTGGCTTCCACCAGTATCTTATCTAGCTTCTCCCCCTGTGCTGGAGTTCTGTAGATCATGCCAGTGCGAATAGTGGCTCCATTCCCAGTCTCCAGGGTGGCCCATAGTACCTCTGCCTCCCCCTGTATTCCCTGTATCTCCATGGCTTTTATGTTTTCCTTCACATAAAGCACCACACCTCATCCTTTCCTTGCCACCTGGTTCTTCCTGAACAGAGTATAGCCCAGCATGACCATATACCAGTCATGGTTTTCAGTGCACCATGGCCACAATATCTAGGTCAGACTCTGCCATGATGGTCTCTGGGTCTGGAATCTTATTTTCTAGACTTCTAGCATTTGCACACATGGCCTTCCAGATTTTGTTTCCACTCTGCTTGTTGCCGCCCTTTTCCTTTTTCCCTCCTTCCCTCCTCCCTACTCCCTGCCTCTCTTTTTAATGCTCACACTCTGTCCCCCTTTATTGCTACCTCCCTGCTCCCTTTATTAATCTGCACCCTGGGGGATTCCTCTCCCCTCGGGTTCTCTTTACTCTCTACTTCAGCCTGTGGTGGGGGGCACTTTCTTACTCCCAATTCCTTCTGCCACCCCCTTGGCTAGTTTAAATGTTCACTAAAGCAACATTTAAACCATCTACTGAGGACTGTGAGTCCCCTACTAGATGGATGAAGGCCATCACACCTGTATAGACCCTTATCCTCCCAGGTGGGTCCCCAGTCCCCATTGTAGCCGAATCCTTCCTCTCTGAACCATTCTATTAGCCATGAGTTAAAAGCTCCTGGTACAGAGTTCCTTCTCCCGTCCTCTGTCATGAACAGGCAGCACCTCAGTAAAAGCCACTGAACAAACTACCTAAGACTCCTCCCCAACTCCCTAAACTTCCCCTGCACTCTCCCAGCCCCATCTCTAGCCAAGTCATTAGTCACCACGTGGACAATGACATCCAGCTCTCCCTCCCTCCTGTCCTGCTGCCTTAGTAATCCTCAGGATCCACTTCCCATCCCCCAGGCTGTGGCATCAGGTAGGTACCTAACCTGCATCTCCCCTCTTTCCTATTCCCAAATCTATCCCCCTCACAATTGAGTTCCCCACCAGAAGCTGTGTCCTCCTCCTCTGGGGTCCTCTACCACCAATCTTGGGGTCTCCACTATGGGAGGCCCAAACATTCCCATTGGTCACTGCTGTGGGTGCATTTTCCCAGCAGTCCCACCCCACCAGAGCAGTGTAGGAATTTTGTAGTGGTACCAGTTAAGGAATGTGCCTCTATCCCACCATCTCACCCTTCCAGAGTCATGGCTAGTCCAGCCATTCCTCCTTCTTGGCATCCTCTGAGGTAATGGTGGCAGACTTGATGGCCTCTGGATGGAGGGAGGGTTCCCCTGAATCCTAGCCAACTCAGCCTGGAGTCTAGTGACCCTTCCCCTCTCCCCAGAGAGGAGTGTGTAAATGGGGCAGCACCACAGTCTCCAGAAGGTCTCTCTGAAAACTGCCGCCCACAGCCACTGTACTGCATTGCACCACTCCCAGCATTCTCAACCTCTATTCTCCCTGTGTTACCTGGTGATACTTTTGTACCCTTATCACTGATAAGGTGTTTCTGGTTTCCCCTTTTTTGTTTATTTCTATTTGTGCTCCCCCATACCTTGTTTAAATCTTTGTATACTCCTACCCTAGATAGGGCATTGCTCCTATTCCCAGTTTTGGCCTCCTTTGACCCTCCATCTCTCCAAGCAGTGACTGTTACACAGTAGTGAACAGGTACCTTGCTGTAGTCAACCAGCAGAGTCCCCTGCTTCTCCGCCTCCTTCTACTGATGCCTGCCGACTCCTCAGACACCATTCACCTGTTCCACTCTTTCATTTTTCCACTCACTCCCTGGGATGTGAATGTGTGGGATATGCTGGCAGTAGCTGATTTTATGCAGAACCTTCTCCCTTCCTGGTAGCACACTATTGGCTGTAGGAGGTCAATTATCAAGTAACTGAAGCCCCAGGCCAGACAATTAGCACCCCTCCCCCAAACTACAGGGCTCTAGACACAGTTCTTATAATATGCCCCTAAATGTGGGCTACTTTGGCTGCACTCAGATTTCCCTTCACTCAACAAATACAGTAATTTAAACTTCAAGCTTCTCGCCACAACTCCACCCCCATATTGTCTCCAAAAAAAACAAGCCTCTTTTTGTTCCTCCTGTGGCACTTCCCCCTCTCCCCAGGCTAACCATGACTTTCCAGGACAGAAGGTCCTCAGCTGCGCTGCTCCTGCAGTTATGAATTGCAGCCGCCTCCCTATCTGCTGGAGTCAACTCCCTCGGGGGTTACAATCTGTGGTTCTGCCTTGCACAAGGGCAGATTGCTGACACCCACAGCCACCACAAGTGCAGAAAGCCCAAGTCATAAGCAAGCTTGATCGAACCTCGCTGGTGGTTCGATTAATTTCAGCCAGGTACAGTTCTCAGTTCAATGCCATTACTAATGCTTGGTAAGCGCTTAAACTAAAACAAAGGACTTTTTGAATCTTTTGTACCATTTCAGACATTGGAGCTCTCCTTTGAGACCCTTCCTGCTGATTGTCTGCCTGCTCTCAACCCCTGTTCCTCACTGTTTTCTCTCTAAATATTTTACAGTTGATTCTTAATTATTTCTGTATTTAGCTACTGAATTTATGGTAATTTAAACCTGTACTAAGTTTTTTCTCTTACAGTTTTTTCACTCTATAGCTGTGCTGAATTTAATATAGAGTGTCTGTTTTTGAATTGCTTTTAAGCCTGTTTATACATATACATATATTTCTTAGAGCTAGATTTCTGTGCTGAAGAGGTTCCATTTTCAACTTAGAGTGATTTTATTTAACTGCTGTATCTGTTCTTCTTACTCTTTCCCTACTTTGTGCTCTCCCTGCTATACTGAACCGGTCTCTGTTTTCTCCCTTCCACAGATATCTCTGCCTTTACTCCATTTCTTTTCTCCGCTCTGCCTGCTCTGTTCTTTAGTTTGCTGATAGTCCTTCCCCCTGCCCTCTCATACTTAATCTACCACACTTCCCTCTCTCCCCAGGCTAACCGTTCCCTTCCAGGGCAGAAGGTCCTCAGCTGCACCACTCCTGCCGTTGCGAATTGCAGCCGCCCTCCCTATCTGCTGGAGCCAACTCCCTCGGGGGTTAGAATCTGCGGTCCTGCCTTGCAAAAGGGCAGACCACTGACACCCACAGCTGCCTCAAGCACCAAAGCCCAAGCCACAAGCAAGCTGAGTTGAACCATGCTAGTGGTTCAATTAATTTCAACAGGTATGGTTCTCAGCTCAGTGTCACTTACTAGCACCCGGTAAGTGCCTAAACCCCACCAGCACTTGGTGCACGCTCCCCCCACCCTAGGTGGATGTTGCCTTTTATACTCTTACTTAGTCATATGACTAAGTATCCACTTTACTATTTACTCCTTATATTGTGTTACCAGAATGGGCATCTAACATAGGCTTACATATAGTGTTCTCACTTCTCATCCAGCTTTAGTCTGTCGCTTGACTCTCCTACCTAACCTGTCCTATTTTAACTTAGTTTAATTTTCCTACCTATCTTATCCTTGGTTTTCAACCTCCTTATAATCTCTAAACACTTCCTCTGTGGTCACTACAGACAATCAACTCCCAATACTTCACATCTACGTTTCTATTACTTTCTATTTCCCCAATTGCTGTACTGTACTGTTTGTGAATTGCTCTTCTTCTCCCCCTTTGCTAAGCCCACTTATTTCTATTACTAACCATGGCTTCCTCAATCCTCTCTGGACCACTGTCAGCAGCCCTTTTGCTCCTTTTTCTCTCCTGGCTCTCATCTGTCCCTTGTTCCAACACTGTGTTGTCCTCTCCCCCGATCTCATCGACTTTTGTTTCTCAAACCACCTTCTACTGCCCCACAAACGACAAGATCATACCCCACTATTACTCCCCAGGGGCTTCATATTCCTTATGTCTAATGTCTTGGACAAAGGTTTTCCTTGCTCTTTGTTCTTCTCTCCATTTTTTTTTTATCGTAAACTCTGGTACCTTATTCTCCTGGCTCTACTACTATCTGGGGATGTGGAAGTAAACCCTGGCCCTCTGACCCATTTCTCCCACTCTGATGTATCCCTGAATAATATTAAAGGGCTATGTATCACTCATCATATTATTAGGGGTCTTGTATGCAACCATGCTGTCCTTGAGGCATGGGTCACTCTCTATGAACCAGATATACTTTGCCTGTCTGAGACTTGGCTCAAACCCTCAATCCCAGACTTGGTCTGTTCTATAGCAAACTACAACATGTTGTGCAGCAACAGACCCTCCTCCAAAAGGGGTGGAGGGGTTGCCCTACTTCTTAAGTTTAACCCCTAGGTGGCGCTATCCCAAGGGTTACTACCCCTGCCTGCTTGGCTAGTAGCAGGTTAAGGGGCCTGAGTTCTGAAACGAGTGCCTCCACCCAGAGGTCAGGGTTGGTAGTGGTCAAGCTAACCTGGGCACAGCCCTCCGGAACACTGTAACCCCCCTCTTTCCTTACTAGTGGCCTGAACAATACACAATAATCACTTTCACAATACCCCTGATACACCACACAAGTACTCACACTGTTTGCATTTACCACCAGGGCTTTCCTCTGGCCCAGCTCTGGGTACCCCCTGTAAAAGAAGATTATACACAGCAAATAACAGCAGTACAGTACTCTTGCACAAACTGGAACCACAGTCAGGGTAAAGGCAAAAAAGAGTTAGATCTGATTTATTTAAGGGGCTGTTACAAGGGAGGGGCGTAATGAGGTTAATTTGCTTAAAGGCTGTATCAATCAAACAGTTATGCATGCACTTCAGGGTTCATAAACAGTCGCACACTCCAGGTACCCAGATGTAGAATGGTGGGCCAGCCAGGAATGTTGCAGCTGGTTGGGGCAGTGTGATGGAAGAAAACAACATGCACAACACACACTATTTGTAATCCAGAGCCAGAGGGCTCAGTTCGTGTAAAGAAAACAACAAGACAATCAGATGATACACTTTTAGATTAAGCTGTTGTTGCAGGGAGCTACTCTGATGATTACTCATGATACCCAAGACTGAACACAGGCTGGACAAAACTCAAGACAGCAGGTGGTTAATCTGGAGTGCCAGGAGAAGCAGGGCCAACACGATTCACCGAGGTGTCATTCCTGTTCAAGCGTGGAGCAGGGGGCTGATCCCCAGGCAGGTCTCTCGTCGATGGATTTCTCTCTGCAGTGGGGTAGTCTGGCAGGGCTAGCATGGCATGGCCCAGGCCGAATGGAGATGAACTCGGATTCAGTCCGATTAGGCTGGATAAAGCTTCCAGCAAGCAGAACACAGTTCACAAAGTGGGGAACCAAATCACAACCCACTTTCAATACACTGCACATTTATGTGTAAAGAATTCTATGGTACCAGTAAGCAGAACACAGTTCACGTAGTGGGGAACCAAATCACGACCCACTTTCAATACGCAGCACATTTACACGTAAGGAAATTCTACTGTACCAGGCGAACTGCTCTCCAGTCACGATCGCAAAGTCTCTGCACAAATCAGGGATTCAAAAGCAGCTGGAAATCCTGACAGGCCAATCGCATTCAGCAAATCTTCGGTCTTCTTCAGGTGAAAGCCTGGTCACAGTCCAGTGTCTTAAACAGTGCTCACAACTTGGATTCAGTCCGAATAATCTCTACTGCAGGCAGGCCAAAACTCAGCCCTTTCACAGTTCTCCCATGCAAAACTACACGAAATGCTGCTCAAAACCGCTTGAGCTGTTACTTCTTCACTTCTCAGCTCAAAACTGAAACTAGCTGCAGCAGTCTGGGAAATTCCCCAAGATCCAAAAGGATCAGTTGGCTGATCCTCCTGTCAGTCACAACAAAGACTCCCCCTTCAGGTGCAAAAAGGCGCAAAAAGCCCAAAACTACAAGTCCTACAGATTTTGACTCCAGACAGCTCCTGTAGTCCGGCTCCGTTTTAAGTCCCACCAGTACTGATTGGTCCAATTCGTAGTCCAAGACCAAGATAGTGGAGATAAACAAAACAGTCCTTGCTGCAAAGAAGGCAGGTTAGACAAACTACATTATCATTATCACTCTAAATGATTTTCAGCAAATAGTTACATCTTTCAACAGAGCTCCCTCTCAGATTACTTATGACTGCAGTCCAGGCAGCTCCTAAAGAGACAGTACACAGAGGCTATACAGGCACTGTCTGTCAATCACATTTAAACTGCTAAAATGCAGGACACCAGCCTGGCAGTGAGCATTTAGGCACGCTAAAGGAAGACATTTTGGGAGCCCCCATTTGTAGAGGGGTTACACCCTTCCCTGCCTGGAGAAAACTTGGCATCTGCGTCAAGTCTGTACCATCATGCATCAGTTAACATATACTTTACTATACATATTCACTATACTTCATGATACTATATCTATTCTGACAACACATTGTACATATTTCACACAGGTAAATTGAACATTACTATACTGAATCAGGTAATAACTTCTTGTACCTTAAACAATGTAAGAGGGGGCCCTTCTCTATCAGCTAACTTGGGGCTAAAGGGGGCAGGGGCACCATGGTGAGAGAGTAAGATATGTAACTTGGAATTGGCTGTCAAGCTCAATTTGGGCAGTGAGCTTGATGAGATATAAACACCTTTGTGCACCACATTGAGAGGCAAATCCACTGGCCTCCCAGGAGAATCATAGCTGAGGCATACTACTGGCTTGACAGTTCAGCCAGTCTTTCTGAGGGGGACAACTACAGTCTCTGTACTCTCAGCACTGGTCTGAGGACTCTCATCACTTGTGAGGGGTGCCTCTACCTGAGTGGGAACATCCAAACTTGGGGCACTGTTGGCTCCTTGCTCTGCAGGCTCTGTTTCTACAACACTTGACTCATTTTGTGAAGGCTCAGGCACAATCAAACTTTGAGGCACTGAATGGGGGGTGGTCAGCACTCTCATAGTGTTCTTCAGCTTCTGTTATGTCATCAGAAAGACTTAAACCCTCAGCCTCTTCTTCAGGCAAATCATACAGTTCCACAATACACAGAGACTCAACATCTTCAGACATGATTCTTTGCACTTCACTTTCTGGGAGCATTGGCTCCAAGGACGAAGCTGAGGGTAAGGCAGTCCTGAAGGCCCAGCTTCATCCCCACAATTTATCAAGGGGTTACCTCAAAACAGCTGACTCAGTTCATAAGAGGGGTAATAGGCATGGTCGTATTCACTTTCATCAGAAGTGGACTGACAGTAACTATCATTCTGGGCCTGCTCTGGAGGAAACCTTAAATCTATGACCACAGGGGTAGGTTGACTCTGTCTCTTTCTTGCAGCAGCATGAGTCACTGGCCCAGGGGGCTCAATTTCTGGGGGTTCAGCCTCAATCAAGACTTGGCCGATAGGTAGCAAGTGGTTACGGTGCATGGCCTTGACAGTTTGGGAGTTGTTCTCTGGGTGCACCTTGTACACAGGTAAATCATCCAACCTTCCAACTACTACATGGGGAAGATGGTGCCACTGATCAACAATTTTGTGTTTACCATGAAGTCCCCAATTGCGTAACAACACACGGTCTCCAGGTCAAAAGCTCTTGAGCCTTTACTTTTTTAACATGCCTCTCTTTGTTGGCTAGATTTCTCTTGGCAGCCATTGTCTGGGCCAGTTGATAGGCATGGTTCAACTGAGCTTTCAGTTTTTGTACACATTGCAAGTAGTTTTTGGCTCAGACCCCATCTGGAGAGACCCCGAAACAGACATCATCTGGCAGCCGGGCCTCTCTCCCGAACATGAGGCAGTAGGGGGAGAACCCAGTAGCATCATTTTTCGTGCAATTGCATGCGTGTACCAAGGTGCTATTCTGCTGGCTCCATTTATGCTTGTCTTTTGGGTGGAGGGTGCCCAGCATGTCTAGAAGGATGCAATTAAAATGTTCTGGTTGAGGGTCTCCCTACGGGTGATGGGGGTGGTTCTTGACTTTTGCACCCCCCCATAGAGACAGCATTTGTTTGATTAGCCGACTCTCAAAGTCTCTGCCCTGATTAGAATGATACCGCTGGGGGGGCACCATACTGGATGAAGAAATGTCCCACTAGCACCTTGGCCACAGTAGATGCCTTTTGATCTTTGGTGGAAAAAACTTGTACATACCGTGTAAAATGATCCATAACCACTAATACATTGCCAATGTTCTGCTGATCAGGTTCTAAACACAAGAAGTCTATGCAGACTAGTTTCATGGGGATTCTGGTAGTAATATTAACAATGGAGGAAGCCCTCTGAGGCAGGGCTTTTCTTTTCAGGCAGCGACTACAAGTCTTTACATGGTGCTCAACATTGGCCCCCATTTTGGGCCAGTAGAAGTGAGATCGTACCAGGTCAAGGGTTCTGTCAATACCGAGGTGCCCCATGTGATTGTGGAGGGACCTCAGTACCAAATCTTCAAACGCGGTGGGCAGGACCAATTGTTGCTTGACTACTTTGCCACTATGATGTACTGTCTCTCTATACAACAACTGATTGAGTAACTTCAATCTGGGGCCTTCTTTAAACAATAAAGCAGTTTGCAAGTCAGTGGAATGTCACTTAGACACATCTTTTCCTGCACGCAGAGCATCAAGTGCTGGCTGAATCATAGGATCTTGGGATTGAGCCCACTGAATGCTGTCATTGTCAGATTGAGGTAGTGCACTAATATCTAGAGCAAATAAGTGGCAATAAGCAGCTGGTATGTAGGTGTCAGAAGGGCCCAAGCAATCTACTAAACAGTCCACTGTATCCGCAGACATCTGTTCATCTCTATCAAACTTTTGGCACAATGCTCGAATGTCAGGTTCAGACAGCCTGACCCAATCACTCTTGGAAGTGGGTCTTCGTGATAGGGCGTCAGCATCAATATTCTTCAGGCCCGGTCTATATTTGACAACATAATCATAGGTTGATAATGCAGAAAGCCACCGGTGCCCAGTGGAGTCTAACTTAGCTGAAGTCTGTACATAGGTCAATGGGTTATTGTCAGTCTTCACCAATATCTTTGCCCCATAGAGGTATTCATGAACCTGGTCAACGATGGTCCATTTTAGCGCAAGGAACTCCAACTTATGCACTAGGTAGTTTCATTCGGATGGGGACAAGCTCCTACTGGCAAAAGCTACTGGTCTCAGGCCATCCTCATGGTCTTGATACAGCACCACTCCTAGACTCTGCAGACCAGCATCCACATAGGGTTTGGTGGTGTCAGCATAGGCAAGGATGGGGGCATGGATGAGCTAGTATATGATCTCATGGAAGGCTGCTTCACAGTCGGGCATCCAGTGGGGCCCGAAGAGTTCACCTGGGTGGAAGTATACTTTTTCTGGTTCTTTAACGGACCCTTTTTTGTATTGATGATTAGAAGGAGGGTAACCCTGGGTAAGGTTCAAGAGTGGGTGAATCACCTTGGAATACTCTTTTATGAACCTGTGGTAGTAGCCACAGAACCCTAGGAAACATTGTAGTTCTTTCAGATTATGGGGCTGGGGCCAAGTAGTCAGTGCTTCAACCTTACTGGGATCAGTCTGTATCCCTTTTGTAGATACTATGTGCCCCACATACTTCACGGAGATTTGGGAAAACTGGCACTTGTCAATGGACAGCTTGAGGTTGAAGACTTCCAGTCAGTCTAGGACTTTAAACAGTCAGTTCTCATGCTCCTCTAAGGTGCTCCCAAACACAATGATATCATCCAAGTATATTAGGCACTCCGGCAAATTCATATCTCCCACCGTACATTCCATCAGTTGCTGAAAGTTGACCGGGGTGCCCGATATCCCCTGTGGCATCCTCAGAAACTCATAGAACCCCAATGAACAGATGAAAGCTGTTTTCTCACAGTCTTCTGGGGCCATCGGGATCTGGTAGTATCCACTGCGATTATCCAACACCGAGAACCATTTGCTCCCATTCAAGCAGTCCAGGGCATCTTGTATACAAGGCATAGTGTATTGGTCTCAGATGGTCCGCCGGTTCAGGGTTCGATAATCAACACACATCCTCACAGACCCATTCTTCTTACGAACAACCACAGTGGGAGAGGCGTATCGGCTCCTGGATTCTTGTATCATGCCAGCAGTGAGCATTTCCTGCAGGTGTCTTCTCACATCATCTATGTCTGCTGGGGCTAGGCGTCGGGACCTCTCTCGAAATGGCCGTTCATTGTGCAGGCATATGTGATGCTCCACACCCTGGACACATCCCACATCCCATTTCTTCAATGAAAACACTTGGTCTCTCTGGGCAAGTCTCTTGATAATTCTAGCCTTCCATTCAGCTGGCAACGGGGAGTCACCAAACTCAAACAAGTCTGGGGTCACTCTCTCCCCTCTCCCCAGGGTGCTTGTTGCTGGGCAATACTGCAGTGTCTGCACAGTGTACTGTAGCTAGGGTGCACCCTCTGTTCACCCAGATCTCACGATCTGACACATTGTGAATCTGGACCATCACTCATCGTGCATAGGCATGGGCACAAGCAGGCAAAATGCTGGGCTTGACCAATAATTCTTCTGGCAATTTTCCATCGCCTGGTGCATCTAACATCAGTATTTTGTTCTTGACATATTTCTGGAGGCGGACCTCCCCTTGAATGGTACGCTGGGCATTAGGGGCCAGTACCCTTGAATCGGGATCCTTCTTCCACACGATCACCACTGGTTCATCCTGGTCTACTTCCTCAGGTTTCTGTTACAAATCATAGGCCCTTTTGATCAGAGCTGAAATTCTCAGGGCCCTCCCAGTCCATCGCCCTTTTTTCTCATAACAGAGTTGCACCAGTCTCCCAAACATATGGGCGTTAGTCCCAATTAACAGGGGGGACCTTATCATACAGTCTGGTGGGGGGACACATGAGGGCCAATGTCTCTACTCGCTCCTCTACACCCATTACAGTTGCAGGAAAAGACAACCAGAGGCCGACATACCCTACATAGGGATAAGACTTGTCACTCAGGCCCCACACATGTAGGCCTTCCAGGGATTGCAAAGGCACATCAGATAAGTGTTTGTCATACCAGTCCTGGAATACAATGGTCACTGTGACCCACTGTCAAGCCAGTATGAATACAGATTGCTCACAGTCACCGTAGTCTCCATTGAAGGGCCCACTATTTTGGACCAGTCTGGAGAGGCAGTAGCAGAGGCCTGGACAGATGATTTAGCCACAAAGACATTTGAGTTAGGGTTCCTCGAACCCTCACTGCGGTCATTCCGGGCACCTCTTGGCCACTGATTTGCTTTTCGGAGCTCCCCTTGGAGTCTGTTTACTACTCTTTCTAAGTCCTTCAGAGATTGGCATTCTCCTTTCATATGGCCAACCTTTCCACAGTTGTGACAAATGATAGACTCCTGGGTTATCCTAGGAGAGAACATCGTATGAGGAACTGAAGCAGTAGTACTAGATTTGGGTCTAGTATCTGTTTGCAGCAGTGAGAGTGGTGCAATATGTCTTAACAGTTCCTTTAGCGTGGCAGTCAATCCAGTGATTTCAGCCTTGGAGCCACCCTCAGTAGTGGATGCCTGAGGGTGCACCCCCACCCCCATGGCAGTCACATCCTGAAAGGGACCAGAATCTTGTTTCATGGGGGAAACCCTTGCAGAGGCACCCGTCTTCAACTCTTGGACTTCCTTTAGTAGCTCATCTTTCCAATGCTGGGCCCAGGGCACAAAGTCCTTTGCATTCTCAGAGTGCTCGTTAAGTGCTGACTTTTGCCCTGAGCCTCACTTGGCTGATCACTCTCGGTCATTTGGCAGCAGCAGCAGATATGGGTGCAATTCCCTGCGGGGTCACCTTTGCTCAACCCTCCCAAATTTCTTTCATTAGCTTGTCATAGGAGGGGGCGATTCCAGTTGGGTGGCAAGGTGCAACTGAAGCAGTAACAATTCTGAAAACAGAGCAGACTTAAGGATCCGGTCCAGCCTAGTTCGATCTAATTCATTTGATGGCAAACTACCCTTTCTGAGGCACTCTTGTAGCAGCTTTTCAAGCTGAGGTACATAGACAATGTCTCCCCTGGGTACTGCTAAGCATTTCTTACTCTCCACCACAGATCCTCATCTGAATCCGGACTCCCATACATATTTTCCAATACATCAAGATAGTCCTGTGGAGTTGCTTTGGGGTTGTTGGCCTGCTTGGCATGTATGGTAGCCAGGGCAGGACCTCAGAGGCTCTCACTCAACCTCTTTCATTTCTCTGCTTCTGAGCATTGGCATTCATTGACTTGGGAACATAACCAGTAGGCTGGTAAGGACAGAGGTCTGGGGTTATATTCTGTTTTAACTGAAATATTTGAATAGTTTTGTATGTGAAATTAGTTCTATGTGTTAAAAATTATTACCTTGAGTTAGAACTGTTACTTGGGCTGTGATATTGTAACATTTGAGGCTTGGGAACACTTGTTTGGCAGTGATAATTAGAGTGAAATTTAAATGTGTTGTTTGCCTGGTGTTAGGGGAAGGGGACATTAACTGGAATTACCTTGTCTTTCATTGTTCACTTGGGAACATAACCAGGAGGCTGGTAAGGACAGAGGTCTGGGGTTATATTCTGTTTTAACTGGAATATTTGAATAGTTTTGTACGTGAAATTAGTTTTATGTGTTAAAAATTATTACCTTGAGTTAGAACTGTTACTTGGGCTGTGATATTGTAACATTTGAGGCTTGGGAACACTTGTTTGGCAGTGATAATTAGAGTGAAATTTAAATGTGTTGTTTGCCTGGTGTTAGGGGGAGGGGACATTAACTGGAATTACCTTGTCTTTCATTGTTCACTTGGGAACATAACCAGGAGGCTGGTAAGGACAGAGGTCTGGGGTTATATTCTGTTTTAACATAGAAACATAGAAACATAGAAGTTGACGGCAGATAAGGACCGCAAGGCCCATCCAGTCTGCCCATTTCTTTTTCTACCTTATAAATGTGCCATCGGCCTTTGCTCTGTCAGTGGCCTATCTATTCATACTCATTTGTATTGCTCCCTTATGCCTATCCCATGCCTGTTTGAAGCCCTGCACTGTATTCATAGCCACCACTTCTTGAGGTAGGCCATTCCATGCATCCACCACCCTTTCTGTGAAAAAGAATTTCCTCACATTCCCCCTTAATTGGCCCCCCTCTAATCTCGTGCTGTGTCCTCTTGTCCTGCTATTTTTCTTATATTTAAAAATGTTAGACTCTTTCACCTTGTTAATGCCCTTAAGGTGTTTGAATGCCTCAATCATATCACCTCTCTGCCTCCTTTGCTCAAGGGTATACATATTGAGCTCTGTTAATCTGTCCTCATATGTCTTATGATGCAGTCCCTGCACCATTTTGGTTGCCCTTCTCTGGACTGCCTCAATTTGGTTAATGTCCTTGTGAAGGTGTGGCCTCCAATACTGCACGCAGTACTCCAGATGGGGCCTAACTAGTGTCTTGTAAAGAGGGATTATTACCATCCTCTTACAACTTGTGATACCCTACTAATACACCCTAACACCTCCCCTAGCCTTACCTACTGCTTTAGAGGTCTGCTTGGATGATTTCAGGTCATCAGTGATGATGATGCCCAAGTCTCTTTCTTCCTTTGTGACTGCTAGCAACTCCCCTCCCAGCCTATAGGTGGCTTCAGGGTTTCTCTTCCCTATGTGCATGATCTTGCACTTCTTTGCATTAAATCCCAGTTGCCACTCTTCTGACCATTTTGCTAGTTTATCCAGATCTCTTCTCATTCTGCCCACCCCATCTGGATCATCTACTCTGTTGCAAATCTTGGTGTCATCTGCAAACAGACAAACCTTACCCTCTAGTCCATCTGCAAGGTCACTAATGAAGATGTTGAACAGGACTGGCCCCAGAACTGATCCCTGAGGTACCCCACTTGTGACTTGCATCTCTTCTGACTGTATACCATTTACCACCACTCTCTGTTTTCTGCCCGTCAACCAGTTTGCCACCCAGTTGTCCAACTTCTGACCCACCCCAAGCCTACCCAGCTTATTTATCAATCTTCTGTGTGGAACAGTGTCAAAAGCTTTGCTGAAGTCAAGGTAGGCGTCATCAACTGCTCCCCCTTGGTCCACCACTCTGGTTACCCAGTCAAAGAAATCTATGAGATTAGTTTGACAGGACCTTTCTTTGTAAACCCATGCTGTCTCGGATCCTGTGCCCCTATGGATTCCAGCTGTTGCACTATCCTTTCCTTAAGAGTGCCTCCATAATCTTGCCCACTACTGAGGTAAGACTGACTGGTCTGTAGTTCCTGCCTCCTCCTGCTACCATTCTTGTGGGCGGGATCACATGAACCCTTCTCCAGTCTTCTGGGACCTCTCCTGTGCTCAGAGACTCACTAAACAGTTCTGCTAATGGCTCTGCTAGTTCCACCTTTAGCTCCTTAAGTACCCTGGGATGTATGTCATCAGGTCCCATTGCCTTATCCACCCTGAGCTTAGCAAGCTCTTGTAGGACCCTTTCTTTTGTGAAGGGAGTAGTGCTAACTTCCTTCCCCCCTGTGTTCATGGTGCTGAGCTGTGGGCCCTGCCCTACCTCCTCTTCAGTAAATACTGCACAAAAGTATCTATTTAGGATAGCTGCTTTTACATGGTCCTCCTCCTCACATGCTCTCTTTTCTCCATTAAGCTTAGCAATACCCTCTCTGGACTTTCTCCTTTCACTAATGTATCTATAGAAAGTCTTGTCACCGTCTTTTACTGTTCGTGCTAGTGTTTCCTCAGTTTGGGACTTTGCCTGCCTTACTGCCTTCCCTGCTTCCCTTAGGGCAGTTTGGTATGCCTCCCTATCTTCATCCCGCTGTATTCCCTTATATTTCCTGAAGGCCAGCCTTTTGGCTCTGACCTTTTCTGCTACTGTATTTGAGAAGCAAAGTGGTTTCCTTCTTCTTTTGCACTTCCTTTCTGTCTAACACAATGGGATGTTGCTTCAAGTATTGCATCCTCAATGCTTGCCCACTTTGCCTGTACCCCCTCACCTGTGTTTCTTTTCCCAGGTCTAGCTTAACTCTGTTGGCCATCTTATCAAAGTCAGCTCCTCTGAAGTCCCATATTTTTGCCTTGGAATGGGATGATTTAGATGTAGTAGCCAAATTGAACCATACCATGTGATGGTCACTGGCCCCCAGGTGACCTTCTACCTAGAGATCTGTGATCCCTTCCCTGTTAGTCAGTACTAGATCTAGGATAGCCCCGTCTCTTGTGGGTTGTTGTACCAGTTGTTTGAGGCCCTCCCCCTGCAGGGAATCCACTATGTGTCTAGTTCTGGCAGATGTTCCTGCTGGTATTGACCAATCTGTATCCGCCATGTTGAAGTCTCCCATTACCAGAACCTGAAATATTTGAATAGTTTTGTACGTGAAATTAGTTCTATGTGTTAAAAATTATTACCTTGAGTTAGAACTGTTACTTGGGCTGTGATATTGTAACTTTTGAGGCTTGGGAACACTTGTTTGGCAGCGATAATTAGAGCGAAATTTAAATGTGTTGTTTGCCTGGTGTTAGGTGGAGGGGACATTAACTGGAATTACCTTGTCTTTCATTGTTCACTTGGGAACATAACCAGGAGGCTGGTAAGGACAGAGGTCTGGGGTTATATTCTGTTTTAACTGAAATATTTGAATAGTTTTGTACGTGAAATTAGTTCTATGTGTTTAAAAATTATTACCTTGAGTTAGAACTGTTACTTGGGCTGTGATATTGTAACATTTGAGGCTTGGGAACACTTGTTTGGCAGTGATAATTAGAGTGAAATTTAAATGTGTTGTTTGTGTTAAATGTGTTGTTAAATACTGAAAAGCCACTGGGGGTTGGGATTGAAGGGCTAAGTATTTCTGTTTGGGACTGAAATTCGAAGCAACAGGAACTGGTGGGCCTGTGACATCATACGGTACCTGATGTTTGCATACACACACTGGTAGTGGGACTGGACACACACTGGACTGTATGTGTTTGAGAGACTTGGGAACTTTATTGGTGGGGTTGAAATTGGGTTTGTAAATAACTGCAGTCAGTATAGAGAGAAACTGTATTCCAGGGAAAAGGGACTGAGAAAAGGGGGTGTGCCATTATAAACAGAGGGGGATAAACAGGGTGGCCATATTCCACCATGGCAGGCATCTTCGGAAGGGTTGTAGGCTGCACAGGCTGTGGGATGGCAATAATTCACAATTGGGCCTGGGAGAGAGGGAGGCTGCCCACTCTGTAGACAGCTATCTTGTATCAGGAGTGAGGTATATTGGTTAAGGAGTAAGCTGGGGGAGCTGGGAGGGTGTCCAAGGATAAGGGGTGTGGATATGGGCAGCAGAAGGGTGGGGCTGAGGGGAGGCTGGGGCAATGCTCTGAAATTACAGGACGTTATGTTACAGCAAGCAGGAGGGGGGATATTAGGGACAGAGGACCCTTAGATAGGGATGTTGACGCTAAGAGAAAAGCGTACAGGGTGAACATTCTGAATACAAAGACAGTGGAGGGGGAAGAGTCAGGAGGGGCTGTTGTGGGTAGCCTAAAACAGCAGACTGTGGGAAGGGAGCTCCTAAGGTGAACAGAGCAAGAGGGGAAGAAGAGAGGCAGTTTAGAGGTGCAGTCAGGGGAAACTCGGGTTACTTGATGGAGGCTGACATAGAGTGTCACAATAAATTTGAGCTACTAAGCAACCTAGAGGGGGAGGAAGGGGATGGTGGAAATGAGGAAACTTATACAGAGGCCGGGAGGAGGGAGTCGGATACTCATAGGGCATCACAGACCGGCAATGGAAAGGATAGAAATAGCCCCAGAGGGAGAAGGGGAAACATAAATGTTAAGCAAATGGGGGAGATGCAACATATTGCAGACATGAGGGAGGAGAGCATGACTGGAGAGAAACTGGGAGACAAGGAGATGGGAGAAGAGCCCCCCTTCAGCAGGGGGGTCAGTACCAAGAATGGGGCCCTAGCTAAAGGGGACCCACAGAGAGCCTCTGGAGGCAGGGGTACTATTACAAGGGGGCAGGATGACGGTGTGGGGGAAGGGGAAACCATCAGGGCCAGGATAAATGGTTCGGATAAGAGAGGGTTAAAGGGGACACATATTCAGAGGGGGCTTGAGTTAAGTGGGCAAAATAACGAGGGAGGCAGAAAGGGAGGGTGACACGGGGTCTCTAATAAGGCAGGAAACTCCATGGAATGGAGATCATGAATAAAGGGGGATGGGGGCTGAGAGGGCATAGTGGAGGTAACCATAAGGATGATGGGGTGTTAAGGTCCTGTTATTGGGAGACTCGATGATTAGGGGTATCCAGTGGGAGGGACAGGGGTGGATGCCATAGCCAGGTGAAGGTAGTGAGTATCTCTGGGCTGACAGTGCACAGAGCAAAGTTCATGGTGTATGAAATGGTTAGGGATTGTGGAGGAAACCGATTTCCTGGTGCATTTGGGAACTAACGATCTAGAGGAAATAGCATTTTGGAAATCAAGCAAGGTTCTAAGAACTTGCCAGAGTCTGTCGGGATAATGGATGCAACATTTCTTTTGGAGATATTGCCAGTACCAAAGGCCTCAGTGGAGAAAAATGAAGCTCACAGAGGTTAATGACTGGCTCAGGAAGTGGGGTGAAGAGTGGGTTGGGGTGTTGGGAACTGGAAAGGAGTTTGGGAGGATAAGGGACTATATGTCAAGGACAGGCTTCATCTTGCCCCATTAGGGAAGGAAGTCCTTAAACAGGGATGGCTGACTACATTCAAGAAAGGTGGGGTTTAAACTTGTGAGGTGGGGAAGGGATAAGGTAGGGCTGACCAAAGCCTCTCCTCCAGATGAGGGGAGTAGCCTTCAAGCCCAAGGAGGAGGGAAACAGACTGGGGTGGAGGTTTCAGGAGGAGCAGAGGGAGGATGGAAGTATAAGGAATCTGGGTGGGGTTCGACAAAGAGGATCAGGGATAAGGGTGGGGGTTGGTGTTAGTAAATGCCAGGAGCTTGGGAAACAAGTTGCCAGAGTTCCAGGCCATGCTGTTCGAGGGGGGGTGGATGTGGCGGCAGTCACGGAGACGTGGGCCAACAAAAACCATGACTGGGACCTAAACGTGGGGGGTACACTATGCTTAGGAAGGATAGAAAGGAGGGCAGAGGGGGTGGAGTGGCTATGTTCATTAGAGATTACATAGAATTGCTATGGTAGAAGAGGCAGAGGAAGCGTGGAGGCCTTATGGGTCACCTTACGATCCCCAGCAGGAGATAAGGTCAAGCTGGGTGTAGTATATAGGCCCCAGGATGAGTGATGTTCTAGAGGATGGTTGCAGGACAACATCATTGCCCAGTGTGGACCAAAAGGGAAGGAGTGGTGTTGATGGGGACCTTAATATGCCAGGTACAAACTGGGGAACCATGTCCTCTAAGGTGGCCAAGGAGCAGAGGCTGCTGGAGCGGCTTCCAGGATGTGTTCTTAACACAGCATGTGATGGAGCCCACAAGGGAGGGCATGTCCTGGACGTGGTTCTGGCAGATGGGGATCTAGTAAAGGACCTGGATTGACAGGACCCCTGACTGGGAGCAACCACAATACTGTCTGGTTTCAAATAAGCATGGGGAGGGGAGATCTAGGACACTGGCAGTGGACTTCAGGGGGCAGACTTTGTGGCATGGGAAATATTCTCAAGGATCACTTGAAGGGATTACATCAATGACAAGTGTGGAAAGGAGATGGGATGTCATAAAGCAGGGGACTTCATGAGGCAGTCAGGATCTGCGCTAAGTTGAAGCGTAAGGAGCAAGGTCACATAAACCATGCTGGTTGTCCAGTGAGGTACAGGTAGCGGTCAGAGAAAAGAAGGCAGCCTACAAAAAATATAAAACAACAAGAGGGGATAGGGATAAGGAAATGTACCATCTTGCATCTAGAAAAGTCACCCAGATGGTGAGGGGAGCAAAGTCCAGTAAAGAGCAGCGGCTGGCACAGGGGATACATGGAGGGGAAAAGGGGTTCTTCCGGTACATTGGGGAGCGGAGAAAAACTAAGGGCCATCTCAGCAGATTGAGATCAGGAGGACGGTGGGTGGAAGAGGCGAGACCAGGCAGAGGTATTTAACCCAGTACTTTGCCTCTGTGTTCACTAGAGGGGATGGGATATCTACAAAGCAAGACATGAAGGGATAGAGGCAGTGAGTGGGATCAGGGAGCAACAGAAATGGAGCAAGAGGAGGGAGGTACCCCATGGGTGTCACATCTGGATAAGGATAAAAGGCCAGTAAGGTGGAGGGACGGATGATGCTATTTCTGCCAAAAGGGTGTGTTAGCCCTCAAGGCCATAAAGAAAGACAAATCTCCTGGGCGGATGGCATTCATCCAAGAGTACTATAGGGAATTGGCGGGACATACTGGCTGCACCCTGGCGGAGCTCTTCAACAGGTCACTTGAGACAGGAGGGTACCTAAGGATTGGCGAGATGCATGTGGTGCCAATCCATAAAGGGGTCGAGGAAGTACCAGGTAACTATAGACCCATCAGTTTGACCTCGGTGGTGGAAAAATTAATGGAGAGTATACTAAAGGAACGATTGGGGGTGTACTTGGAGGAGGTGGGAGGTCTGGATAGTCGGCAACATGGGTTTTTGCCAGGTAGATCATGTTAAACCAATCTTGTGGAGTTCTACGAATGGGTAACATCAGAACTGGACAGGGGAAGGCCTGTGGATGTATTATTCTTGGACTTCAGCAAGGCGTTTGACTCTGTCCCCCATAATGGTCTGGTGGAGAAACTGATGGTGTTAGGAGCAGGCCCTTTGATGGTCAAATGGATTGAAAACTGGCTAGCTGGACGCACCCAGAGAGTAGTGGTCTGTGGGGAGCTCTCGAACCCTAGAGAGGTTGGTAGTGGGGTACCGCAGGGCTCGGTCCTAGGTCCGATACTGTTTAATGCATACATATCGGACATCAGGAGGGTATAGTGTGAAATGAGTCTCTTCACAGATGACTCCAAGTTGGGAGCAGTAGTTGAGGGAGAAGGGGAGGTTGGCCCTGCAAGACCTAGACACCCTGGAAAGCTGGGCTCACACATGGAATTAAATTTCAATATCACCAAGTGCAAGGTGTTGCATCTTGGTCGGGGAAACCCTAAACACAGGTACACCCTGGAGGGAGGAGCTGGAGGCCTCAATGGTAGGGAAAAAGACCTAGGGTCATGGTGGATGCATGTATGAATAACTCTGAGCAGTGCAGGAGGTGGCTAGCAAGGCAAACAGGATGTTGGGATGCATCGTGAGGGGATCACCTCTGAGGAGCAAGGAAGTGATTCTGCCCAGCTGTACAATGGACTGGTTAGAACACACCTTGAGTACTGTGTACAGTACTGGAGACCACACTTGAAGAGGGACATACAGCTCCTGGAGGGGTACAGAGGAGGCAAGTAAGATGATCGAGGGCTAGGGGATTTGACGATGAGGACAGACTTGAGGAGCTCTGCCTGTTTTCATTGGAGGAGAGGAGATGGGGAGACATGATTGAGGTCTTCAAGTATCTCAAGGAATAAATAGGGTAAACATGGAGGGATCTTTAGACTAAAAGCAGGTAGTATCACCGAGGGCATGGTTTGAAGTTGGAAGGTGGAAGGGTGAGGGGAAAAGAGGAGGAGGTTTTCACTGAGAGGGTGGTGGACCCTTGGAATGCACTGCCTGGTGAGCTGGTTCAGAGATCCACAGTGGAGGGCTTCAGAGAGGGTGGGACAGACACAGAAAGTGGATGTATCAGATGATGGCCTGTCCCAGGGGGATGGGGATGGATGATAGGGGATTCTGGAGCACAAGGGATGGGAGGGCCTCGGCACCCAACTAAGGATCTAAGGTTCGAGCAGACTTGATAGACCGTAAGGCCTAATCTGCTGGCAAATAGTATGTTAGTAAGTACTAGAGTGGCAACATAGTCTCATCCAGCCTCCAGCCATCCTTCCCCTGGGGAGGGGAGGATGCCTGAGAAGACCTCAGCCTGCAGAGTCTTGACTAATGGCAGGTACAGATATAGGGGCCAGCATTGGCATGGGCACAGAAGGTGGGGCAGTAACAGGTGCTGGAGTGGGAGGGGGTGTTTGGGAAGGAACACCCCCAGGTGGCAGGAATAGTTTCTTAAAGTCCTCTATGGTTTTCCCTTCCTCCAGTAACAACTTAGTAAATTTCTCCTCAAAAGTCTGAGATAATGGTGGGAGCTCATCCTCCCCAGGGTCTTTACTGTCTTTTGTTATCACTCTCCAGGCAGCTGGAACCCATTCTGAGGCAATAGTCTGTGCCACTTTAGAGCTGTCCATGAGGTCACTACACTCTACCAAGGCTATGAAAGTTTGGGCGATCAACTCAGCCTGTCAACCCACCACCACCACAGGGTTTTTTAAACATTCAACTTTAGAGAGTGCTCCCTCTACAGTGTCTTTACTGGTACCCAGGGGAATATCCAGTATAAGTATAGCATTTTGGGTGTCGATCTCCTGCCCAGTACACCACCCTACCAACTGGTGTACAGCCATTTCTACTGGGGTAGCCATTAATCTTTAACAATAATTCATAATTTTTGGCCACTAGAAGGCACAAAATCCCAGCAGTGAGCCTCCAAAATGTAACCCCTAGGTGGCGCTATCCCAAGGGCTACTACCTCTGCCTGCTTGGCTAGTAGCAGGTTAAGGGGCCTGAGTTCTGAAATGGGTGCCTCCACTCAGAGGTCAGGATTGGTAGTGGTCAAGCTAACCTGGGCAGAGCCATCCAGGACACTGTAACCCCCCTCTTTCCTTACTAGTGGTCAGAACAATGCACAATAGTCACTTTCACAATACCCCTGATATACCACACAAGTACCCACACTGTTTGCACTTACCACCAGGGCTTTCCTCTGGCCTGGCCCTGGGGACCCCCTGTAAAACAAGGTTATACACAGCAAATAACAGCAGTACAGTACTATTGCACAAACTGGAACCACAGTCAGGGTAAAGGCAAAAAAGAGTTAGATCTGATTTATTTAAGGGTCTTGAACAAGGGAGGGGTGTAATCAGGTTAATTTGCTTAAAGGCTCTATCAATCAGTTATGCATGCACTTCAGGGTCCATAAACAGTCACACATTCTGGGTACCCAGATGGAGAATGGTGGGCTAGCCAGGAACGTTGCAGCTGGTTGAGGCAGTGTGATGGAAGAAAACAACATGCACAACACACACTATTTGTAATCCAGAGCCAGAGGGCTCAGTTCATGAAAACAAGACAATCAGATGACACACTTTTAGATTAGGCTGTTGTTGCAGGGAACTACCCTGGTGATTACTCACGATACCCAAGACTGGACACAGGCTGGATGAAAATCGAGACAGCAGGTGGTTGGGGAGGAGGGAAGGGTGGACCTACAGGGGGACCTGGAGGCTCTGGAAAGATGGTCTAGAAAGTGGAAGCTGAGGTTCAATGCAGGGAAATGCAAGGTACTGCACCTGGGGGCTAGAAACCCGGGCCAAGTGTACACCCTGCGGTGGGGGGATGCTACAAGTCTCGATGGCTGAGAGGGACCTGGGGGTGGTGGTGGATGTCAAGATGAACAACTCGGAGACTTGCAGGAGGGCAGCAGCCAAGGCCAACAGGATGCTGGGATGCATCGCTAGGGGGATCACCTCCAGAAGGAGGGAATGATACTCCCTCTGTATAACTGCTTGGTGAGGCCACACCTAGAGTACTGCATGCAGTTTTGGAGGCCACACTTAAAGAGGGATATTAAACTCCTGGAGAGGGTCCAGAGGAGGGCAACCAAAATGATTGGGGCTTGGGGACAAGACCTATGGGAGGCTCGAAGAGCTAAATATACACAGTGGAAGGAAGAAGGGACCGGGGGACATGATAGAGGTCTTCAGGTACATGAAGGGGTAAATGAGGAGGAGCAGTCAGGGTGCTTCAAAGGAAGGAGAGAGGGCAACTAGAGGAATGGGTGGAAGCTGGAGGGGGGAAGATTCAGGGAGAAAGGAGAGTGCTACTTCACTGAGAGGGTGGTGGAGCCATGGAATGCGCTGCCAAGGGGGCTGGTGGAGGCAGAGACGGTGGAGGGGTTCAAGAGGGGGTGGGACAGGTACAGGGGAAGGGTTCTGGAAGCAAAATCCAGTGCAGTGAGAATATCCGGAACTGGGAAAGGAGAAGCCAGAGAAGGTGAGGGGGCAGCAAGGTCAGCTCCCAGGGTGGGGGCTGACCAAACGAGCAGACACGAATGACCATTTGGCCTATTCTGCTGGCATTTTAGTAAGTTAGTATGTTAATCTGTAGTGCCAGGGGAAGCAGGGTCCACACAATTCGCTGAGGCGTTGTTCCTGTTCAAGCGTGGAGCAGGGGGCTGAGCCCTAGGCAGGTCTCTCATCGGTGGCTTTCTCTGTGCAGTGGGGCAGTCTGGCAGTGCCAGTGCGACATGGCCCAGGTCAAATGGAGATGAACGCGGATTCATTCTGATTAGACTGGATAAAGCTTCCAGCAAGCAGAACACAGTTCACACAGTGGGGAACCAAATCAAGACCCACTTTCAATACACTGCACATTTACATGTAAAGAATTCTATGGAACCAGCAAGCAGAACACAGTTCACACAGTGGGGAACCAAATCACGACCCACTTTCAATACACAGCACATTTACATGTAAGGAAATTCTACTATACCAGGCAAGCCGCTCTCTGGTCATGATCGCAAAGTCTCTGCGCAAACCAGGGATTCAAAAGCAGCTGGAAATCCTGACAGGCCGATTGCATTCCGCAAATCTTCGGTCTTCTTCAGGTTAAAGCCTGGTCACAGTACAGTGGCTTAAATAGTCCTCACAACTCGGATTCGGTCCAAATAAACTCTATTTTCCCTGTTAGGGACAGCAGGTAGACAGGCAGGCCAAAACTCAGCCCTTTCACAGTTCTCCCTTGCAAAACTACACAAAACTGCTGCTCAGAAATCACTTGAGCTGTTACTTCTTCACTTCTCAGTTCAAAACTGAAACTAGCAGCAGCAGCCTGGGAAATTCCCCAAGATCCAAAAGGTTCGGTTGGCTGGTTCTCCTGCCAGTCACAACAAAGGCTCCCCCTTCAGGTGAAAAAAGGCACAAAAAGCCCAAAACTACAATTCCTACAGATTTTGACTCCAGGCAGCTCCTATAGTCCAACTCCATTTTAGGTAACTCCAGTACTGATTGGTCCAATTTGCAGTCCAGGACCAAGATAGTGGAGATAAACAAAACAGTCCTTGCTGCAAAGAAGGCAGGTTAGACAACCTACATTATTCATTATCACTCTAAATGATTTTCAGCAAATAGTTACATCTTTCAACAGAGCTCCCTCTCAGATTACTTATGACTGCAATCCAGGTAGTTCTTAAAGAGACTGTACACAGAGGCTATACAGGCATTCTCTGGCAATCACATTTAAACTGCTAAAATGCTGGACACCAGCCTGACAGTGAGCATTTAGGCAAGCTTGAGGAAGACTTTTCGGGAACCCCCATTTGTGGAGGGGGGGTTACATAAGGATCATCTGAATCTCTCTGCCATCCCTTCTCCCACACCCTCCCTCTGTGAATCCCTTCATGCCACCCTCAACCTGGGTGCAAAAAAATTACGTATTGTCTGTGCCTATAATCCTCCCCTTAGTGGTCCCTTAGGTCTCGAAGAACCTCTCAATCAAACTGACCTGATCATTGGGCATAATGAAGTTCTCATTTTTGGGGACTTAAACCTAAACTGGATGGGAAAGACTCAAAACTACCTCCTCTCCCTGGTGCAAAGCCATAATCTTCATCAGCTCCTATCAGAGTCCACTAGGGTTACCCCCCCAGTCGAACTCTAGCACCCTGATTGGCTGGATTTTGACAAATCGCCTAGATCGCATCCCAGCTGCTCGTACTCTAGCTGATGCTATAACTGACCACTCCCCAATATTTTGTATCTAGAGTCCCTCACCCACTCCTTTTCCGCCTCTACACTACATCACTTTCAGGAACGTCGTCAGTTCATGATGTCTCATTAATTGACTGATCCAATCTATACCTGCAGGGCCCAGGATGCCCAGTATGCTCTCAGCATCTTTCTTAAAGAATTTGAAACACTTCAAGAAATACATACACTTCTCATCACACGTCGAGTTAAGAGGAAACAATCCAGATGCTACATAAAGATTTACTTGCCTTACTCCAAGCGAGAGATAAAAGCTGGAGACAATTCAAGTCCACAGGCCTTTCTGCTGACTACAATCATTATAGGGCCCAGTGGAATCCTTGTAAAAAATAAATTAGAACTGCCAAAAGTAATTATTGCAAAGGTTTATTACTTGAATCTGCTGGGGATCCGAGGAAATTCTGGTCCCATGTGAAAACCTTTCTGGGGTCTACCCATTCCCTTACTCCTAATGATATGCCTAATCGATACCGCTCTTAGGTGTGGAAACAAGTCCCCTCTCACATCCGTCCTTAAAGTTAGAACCCTGTCTCGGAGTCTCTGCTCGTCTTCTGTGCTCCCCCTTGAGTTTCCCAGGGTAAATACTACCATGGGCAAAAAAGCTCTATCTGTCACTGCCCCATCCCTATGGAACCGTATGCCTGCACCCCTCTGGCTATCCAACTCTCATTCCATCTTCAAAACCAATACAAAGCCTAGCTCATGACAGCCTACAGCTGCCATTGCTAACCTGAGTAGTCATCCCCCCCTCCACATGCTGGCACCCAGCCCTGTTTCCTCCTACCACCAAGCACTTGCTGGGATTTTCCCATCCCTTCCTCCCATCACTTGCTCTTATGTTTACCCTGCTAACCGTTGGTTGTCTATTCTTTTGAGCTGCAGTAATTTTATTTCCTTGGCTTCTTTGTATCCTGTCATTTTGCTCACTTAGTTAGACCACACCCCTATGTATTATTTAGTCTGTTACAGCTTATTCCCCTCCCTGTATTTGATCTTTATTTTGAACTAATTATTTATACTAATTATATTGATTGATTGTAACTATTTGATTATCTGTACTATTTTGATTATTTGTACTTTGCAGTTTTAATTGTCATTTTTGCCTTGTTTGCTTTGTAACTATGAACTGTGCCATGTACTGTGACCCGGGTCATGCCTGAAAATGGTCCCCTGGATCAGTACACTTACCTGGTAACCAAAGACATAAATAAATAAATAAGATATGATTCTAAAGGGCGTACACTATAATGATCCCACTACAATTGTGAATGCCTTTAACCTGCATTTTACTGACCTATCATATTACACCTCCTCCTTCCCTCCAACTCTACCTACCAACCAGTGCTCCTCATTCAGCTTTGAGTCTGATACCCCATCTTTTCGTTTTAAAGCCATAACTAGGCATGAGGTACAAAAACTCCTTAATGCTATCTCTGACAATACCAGCACTGGCTCTGACTGTCTTGAACCCAGGCTCCTAAAGCTTGCTGCCCCCTTTATAGCCCCCCCCCCCGATAGAATTTTCACGCTGCCCCTGTGCCATAGCCAAGTCCCTGATATTTGGAAAGTTGCCAGAGTCACCCCAGTTTTTAAAAAAGGTGATCCAAAAGACATTTCACACTACAGGCCTACTGCTATCCTCTCTGCTCTTGATAAAATTCTTGAAAAGCTGGTTGCCATTCAAACCATTGACTTTCTACTTAAATACAACTTCCTTTCTGACAAACAACATGGGGTCTGTAAGGATCATAGTACCGCTACTGCCTTGCTTAAATTTACAAATGATACCCTCTCTGCTATGGATTCTGGTTTCCTGATGGAAGTGGTCTTTATTGATTTGACAAAGGCATTTGATCTGGTTAATCACCCCCTACTCCTTTCTGTCCTTCACTCCTTGGGTTTCTCACCACCTGTTGTTGTCTGGTTTAACAGTTACTTATCTAATAGAGTTCAGGTTGTTAAATTCAATTCTGCCCTCTCTGACCACGCGACCATCAATAGAGGAGTTCTAGAGGGCTCAAACCTCAGCCCCCTCCTTTTTTCCATTTTTATTAATAACATCATCATGGGTATCACTTCATACTCATCCCTTCTCTGTGCAGATGATCTTGTCCTGTATACTAACTCAGAACACCTAAATGACATCAACCTTCAGCCCTCCTCTGACTTCTCAACTATCTAAGCATGGCTCACCGAGTACAAACTTGTTCTAAATGTTGGTAAAGCTCAAGCCATGCTCTTTGGCTGTGCCTCCAAACTCAGATCTTGCAATGACCAGCTTAAGGCATCCTGCCCAGATGGCTCTGTTTTAGGCACTGTCAAATCTTTTAAATATCTAGGAGTTCAACTTGACTAGTCCCTTGATTTTTATCTCCATATTCAGTACACCTGTAAATCAGTGAATGCCAAACTTGGGATTGCCCACAGAACCAGCTACGCTCTAACCCCTTCAGTCAGAATGGACATTGCTCATGGCATCCTACCTCCTGCCCTCATCTATGGTGTTGCCACCTATGCTGGTGTGCCTAAAACTACTCTTCACAAATGGGATACCACCTACAACAATATTTGCTGTTATGCCTCATCATCACCACGGTGAAAACATCACTACCAGCTCTATGCTGACATAAGTTGGCTCCCCCCCAGCTGCCAGTCTCCTCCCCCTTGGCTCCTTTGTGGACAATGTTATTAGATCTCAAACCCCTTCATCTCTTACCTCCGTGCTGATTCCTCAACTCTCCTCCTATGGCTTACGCTCTGTCAAAAAGTCTGTTCTTCACATACCTAAATGCAAAACCACAAAGGGTGCCTGTGCCTTCTCTCACACTGCCCCAAAACACTGGAACTCCCTTCCCATGGCCATTCGGCAGGCACCGTCTCATGCCATCTTTAAAAAAGAATTTTGTAGTTTCCTATCCAAATCAATCTCCCGCTCCTGCTTTCCTCCTCCCTAATCTCACTTTATTGGCTTCCTATTCCATGTCAGCTACTGTATATGCCTTCAAATCTCTGCACTGATTCTGTTCTGGGCCTCATATGACCTTGCCTTGTTACTCAGTTTTAGACTATGGTGTTTGTTTCCATTGCCACGTGGTCTCCTTGATGTTTGCACTTACTCGTTGTATTATGATAAACCAATATATTGTTATAGTCAAATGTGCATCCTCGTCTTACATAGAAACATAGAAGTTGACAGCAGATAAGGACCGCAAGGCCCATCCAGTCTGCCCATTTCTTTTTCTACCTTATAAATGTGCCATCGGCCTTTGCTCTGTCAGTGACCTATCTATTCATAGTCATTTGTATTGCTCCCTTATGCCTATCCCATGCCTGTTTGAAGCCCTGCACTGTATTCATAGCCACCACTTCTTGTGGTAAGCCATTCCATGCATCTACCACCCTTTCTGTGAAAAAGAATTTCCTCACATTCCCCTTAATCTGCCTCCCTCTAATCTCATGCTGTGTCCTCTTGCCTGCTATTTTTCTTATATTTAAAATGTTAGACTCTTTCACCTTGTTAATGCCCTTAAGGTGTTTGAATGTCTCGATCATATCACCTCTCTCCCTCCTTTGCTCAAGGGTATACATATTGAGCTCCATTAATCTGTCCTCATATGTCTTCTGATGCAGTCCCTGCACCATTTTGGTTGCCCTTCTCTGGACTGCCTCAATTTGGTTAATGTCCTTGTGAAGGTGTGGCCTCCAATACTGCACAGTGTACTCCAGATGGGGCCCTAACCAATGTCTTGTACAGAGGATTATTACCTCCCTCTTATGACTTGTGATACCCCTACTAATACACCCTAACACCCCCTAGCCTTACCTACTGCTTTAGAGGACTGCTTGGATGATTTTAGGTCATCAGTGATGATAATGCCCAAGTCTCTTTCTTCCTTTGTGACTGCTAGCAACTCCCTCCCAGCCTATAAGTGGCTTCAGGGTTTCTCTTCCCTATGTGCATGATTTTGCACTTCTTTGCATTAAACCCAGTTGCCACTCTTCTGACCATTCTGCTAGTTTATCCAGATCTCTTCTCATTCTGCCCACCCCATCTGGATCAGCTACTCTGTTGCAGATCTTGGTGTCATCTGCAAACAGACAAGCCTTACCCTCTAGTCCATCTAGAGGTCACTAATGAAGATGTTGAATAGGACTGGCCCCAGGACTGATCCCTGAGGTACCCCACTTGTGACTTGCATCTCTTCTGACTGTATACCATTTACCACCACTCTCTGTTTTCTGCCAGTCAACCAGTTTGCCACCCAGTTGACCAACTTCTGACCACCCGAGCCTACCTAGCTTATTTATCAATCTTCTATGTGGAACAGTGTCAAAAGCTTTGCTGAAGTCAAGGTAGGCGACATCAACTGCTCCCCTTGGTCCACCACTCTGGTTGCCAGTCAAAGAAATCTATGAGATTAGTTTGACAGGACCTTCTTTGTAAACCCATGCTGTCTTGGATCCTGTGCCCCTATGGTTCCAGGTGTTGCACTATCCTTTCCTTAAGGAGTGCCTCCATAATCTTGCCCACTACTGAGGTAAGACTGACCGGTCTGTAGTTCCCGCCTCCTCCTGCTACCACTCTTGTGGAGTGGGATCACATGAGCCCTTCTCCAGTCTTCTGGGACCTCTCCTGTGCTCAGAGACTCACTAAACAATTCTGCTAATGGCTCTGCTAGTTCCTCCTTTAGCTCCTTAAGTACCCTGGGATGTTGCCATCAGGTCCCATTGCCTTATCCACCCTGAGCTTAGCAAGCTCTTGTAGGACCCTTTCTTTTGTGAAGGGAGTAGTGCTCACCTCCCTCCCCTGTGTCCATGATGCTGAGCTGTGGGCCCTGCCCTACCTTCTCTTCAGTAAATACTGAGCAAAAGTATCTAATTAGGATAGATGCCTTTACAGGGGTCCTCCTCCTCACATGCTCCTTTTCTCCATTAAGCTTAGCAATACCCCTCTGGACTTTCTCCTTTCACTAATGTATCTATAGAAAATCTTGTCACCTTCTTTTACTGTTAAGTATAGTGTTTCCTCAGTTTGGGACTTTGCCTGCCTTACTGCCTTACCTGCTTCCCTTAAGGCAGTTTGGTATGCCTCCCTATCTTCATCCGCTGTGTTCCCTTATATTTTCTGAAGGCCAGCCTTTTGGCTCTGACCTTTTCTGCTACTGTATTTGAGAACAAGTGGTTTCCTTCTTCTTTTGCACTTCCTTTTCTGTCTAACACAGTGGGATGTTGCTTCAAGTATTATCCTTAATGCTTGCCCACTTTGCCTGTACCTCCTCACCTGTGTTTCTTTTTGCCAGGGCTAGCTTAACTCTGTTGGCCATCTTATCAAAGTCAGCTCCTCTGAAGTCCCATATTTTTGCCTTGGGAATGGGATGATTTAGATGTAGTAACCAAACTGAACCATACCATGTGATGGTCACACTGGCCCCAGGTGACCTTCTACCTGGAGATCTGTGATCCTTCTTTGTTAGTCAGTACTAGATCTAGGATAGCCCTGTCTCTTGTGGGTTGCTGTACCAGTTGTTTGAGGCCCTCCCCTGCAGGAATCCACTATGAGTCTAGTTCTGGCAGATGTTCCTGCTGGTATTGACCAATCTGTATCTGGCATGTTGAAGTCTCCCATTATCAGAACCTCCCTTTAGCTGTCATGTTTTGTATATCTTCTAACAGTATATGTCTATGTCCCTCCCTCTGGTCTGGGGGCCTGTAGACAACCCCAGTTCTTATGGCTGTCCCATTTCTGTTTCCAGGGTGACCCACAGTTCTTCTGGCTCCTTATGTGTATTCTGAATTTCTGTAGCTTTGATATTTTCATTAACATACAGGGCCACTCCTCCCCCCTTTTGCACCTCGGTCTCTTCTGAACAATACATAGCCAGGTACTGAAGTCTCCCAAGTGTGGTTACTGGTAAACCACGTCTCACTAATTGCTACTATGTCCAGTTTAGCCTCTGACATTGTGCCTGCAGGTCTGGGATCTTATTTCCCAGGCTGTGAGCATTTGTGTACATGATTTTCCATTGGCCAGATTTTGGTGTGTTAGTTGTTGGGTGAAGTTTGGCATTACCCTGTGCATTGTATGGGAGACAAACCTTTTTCTTACCTGGTGATGCAAATGAGCGGCAAACCACGCTGAATTCCTGTTTGACCACTAGCTGAGGGGAGGGGTGTTCTTCCATTCGGCGATATGGGGTGCTGCCCCTCTCCCATTGCTAGTTTAAAATTCTGCAAAGGCGTCAAACTTCTGCCCCAATGCACTGACTCCTCTTTAGTCAGATGCAGTCCATCAAATTTAAAGAACTTTCGCTCCCAGAACTGTTGCCAGTTCCCTACAAATCTGTGTCCTTTTTCCTGGCACCAGTCCTTGAGCCACATGTTTAGCTCCCCTAGCTCCCTTCTCTGACCTTCCGTCCATCTGCTCCCCTCTCCCAGACTGGCAGGATCTCAGAGAAGGAGATGCCGACGAAATAGATGATAGTTTGTCACCCAGCCTAGTCAGGTGTTCCTTGGTCTCCACAACTGACCCGGCTGGCGAGATCATTAGTCCCTATGTGTACTAGGACATCAGTGTTTTCTCCTGCTTTGTGAACAATTTTAGCAATGTGGTCAGTGTCTCTCCATGCTGATGTACCTGGGAGACATCTGACCATCACCCTGGCTGGAGATGGGTATCAACTCCCGAATCATGAGTCTCCTATGATCAGAAGTTTTTGGATTTCCTTTGTGCTTGTTTAGGTTTTGGTTCCTGATTTGGGTGAGTATTGTTGTGCTAGCTCCTGTGCCTGAGTGTCCTGTCTCTGCAGTGTCTTCTGCCTCTTTATTTGATTTCAGAGATAGAGGCAGATACCTGTTTGTAGTGTTTATATGGTTTTTGGAGGTAATGTGTTGGAGAGCAGAGGTGATGGAGCACCTGATTTGCTCCTCCTAACCACCTGCCAACCTCCTGGACCAACTACCCTCTCGGTCGAGGTTTTCTGTTGGATGCTGGGGAAATGGCGAGGTGGTTCTTATAATGTATTTCCTCTTCATTATGAAATTTGGGCGTGCAATCTCTGCCCATGCTGCCGGAGCTGAGACCTTAGATCTCAAAGACCCAGCATGTAGGACAGTGTCCTAAATCCTGTAAGACTGTCCTTCTGAAAATTGTTCCACAGTACCTGCAGTTAATGAAATCCATTCCAAATAAGTTGCTGGGTTTGTAACCTAGTCAGAGTAATTAGAAGGAAAACAAAAATCAAGTAATGGTTTAATTGTGCTTTGTTTAACTTGTTATAACAAGTTAAATTACTAGTGCCCTGTAAATGAGATCACCTTGTGGAGGCCCCACTGATCCGCCCCTTCCTGCTCTGCCACAGGAAATGTCACAACTGTGGTACCCTATAAAAGGAGTGTAGCGTGGGGTGGTTGGGCCCTTCCCCTGCCTAAAAAGAAGAACCACGGATGAAAGAACAAGGAGGTAAGAGCAGAAACAATCAGTCAACAACAAATGCAGTAACCCTGAAAGCTTATCCTAATGTTAGATAAAACTGTAAAACCTGTAAAGCACCACCTGTAATAATTTCCAGAGAAGATATACCCTGTAAGAAACACGCTCAGAGAAAAAATAAAGCAGTAACAGAAGATATACCTTGCAAAAGACAATTTGAATCAGAAGATTACAGCAGTAATCTGTTAGCACACACCTGTAGGCACACCTTGTAATAATGCAGAAGAAGGTATACCAGCAACAATAATTTGAATCAGAGAAAAAATAAAGCAATGAAATGTTAGCAACAAACAGTAGCAATCCCTGTGAGTAAAAAATAAAAACACCACCACACAGTAAATCTGCTTAGCCAAATTAAGTCTTAATCCTTCTCCCTTGCTCTGGTAAGTTTCTCTACTCTGCCTTTCAAGCAGTCTTAGAAGGAAAGAGCTCAGGTGAAGCTAGGTGCCTTGGCCAGCAAACCAAGTCTTCTACCTCCAAGATATCAACTAACCTGACTTTTTAACCCTTCTTTCTGTTGGAAATTACTGACAGTTTGCCAGCTCCACCCCCACATACACACCTAATCCTTTGGAAGAGCTTCTCCCCCTTTTGATTATTCTTATCCATTTTATTTCAACTGTTGTACTCATTACCTAAATATTACTCATGTTGTGAACCTTGACCTTAGTTCTTTACTGTATGTTTATGTTATTGGTACTACTTTCTGCTATCAACTATGTATTTTTCTCCTGATGCTGCAACAATCCTGTTACGTGCATTGCTGTTGTTTGATTACTGTGTAACCTCCTGAGTTGTGCCTAAAAATAGTCATTTTGTGGCTAGTGCACCTCACCCAGTAAACAAAAACTAAATAAATAAATGCAGGCAAATTCTGCTTAAGCATTGTACCTGTTACTCCTCTGCTTGCTACATGTACCTTACCATTGACATTGGGTTGCTGCTATAAAATGAAAGAATGGTCCAATAAGCGTATCCACTTAACAAAATAAAATAAATGTGTATATAGATTTTGACCAAAATAACTCAATACCAAATGCAAACAATCCAATTACACCACTTTGTTTTGGATAATGTTTTATTTCCATTTTCACTTTGGAAATGGATGTGAATTACTGTTTTTGGAGGCTACAAGTGTAATGCATCTTTTCCCTAGCTTCAGTAGGGAAACCTACTATTGGGTGAATTTAATTCCAGTTGGTTATTCCCATCCTCCAAGAAACTTGAGGCAAAATGTTAAATCACCACAGCTTAGCCAGTTTATCTCTCAGTTCACTCATATCAACATCTCATACTCTAACCACTCTCTAATTGACTGGGCCCTCTACTCCCACCCCCACTATATCATGAAAGCTAGAATACTCCAAGAAGCACTTAGTGATCACTACATGGTCTACTGTGTGTGGAAAATTCATAATCCCAAATCCCCTACCCCACCCCCAGGATTATCCAAGACAAATATATCAGGTCTACTTACTAACCTTGTAATTGATAACTGGTCTTTCATCTCAACTGCCTGTGACATAACTGCTGCCCTCTCAAAATTGCAAAGTAATTGATTGCTGTCTTGGATTCTTACATTCTTGTAAGAAGGATCAGATTTAAAGGATCCAACCAATCTGGATCACAGTTCAGTTACTAGCTTGTCTTAAAGCAAGGGACTCAGCCTGGCATTTCCATAAGGCCTCCAGCTCACCAGTTGACATTGCAGAATATTGGGACCTATAGAATTCCAGAATTAAAGGTACCAGGCTTGCTAAATCAAAGTACTTCATTTCCATCCTCCAGAATCATATTAACCACCCCTCTAAGTTCTGGAAAGTCATCCATGCCCTTTTCAACCCTCCCTCCCCAGTCTTGTGCACCAATCCTCAAACTAGGGAGCTTGACTACTACTGTACCCTGCTAATGTCACTTGCTCTTTTAAAAACATTTTTGCCACTTATGATTGTCCTCTATTCTCATCCCTCCCCAGCCCCCATCCTCCTCTGCTTCCTTCTCATTTAACGTAACCTCTCCAGCAGCCTCCCTAAAAGCTCTCCTAAATTTTAAGCCATGTCTACACAGCTGCTCTATTTTCATTCTTGGGCAGCTCCTGTGCTGCTCCATTCTCCCACACTGATCATGCTCCTTTTTTACATGGCACCTCTCAACACCAATGCAATCAATGCTGGAGAGGGTCTGTGAGTCCAGGGACCAAGCAAGAGGATGCTGAGATCCTCCAATGTGTGCTTGAGCAAGCATTGCAGCCTGTCTACATGGCTGCTTGCGCCATTCAATCTGGAGCACATCCCAACTGTGCAGTGGTTCAGGGAGAGGAGCAGAGAACAGCTTACGATGATCAGATAAGTGTTCATATGGCCACATTTGCACTGCAGCAACCCAAGCGGTTGGGTTGCTGCGGTGCAATTGTGGCAATCTAAACTGGCCTTTAATCCTCACAAAGGACACAACCCTGATAGAACTGGCCTCAAGCTTCTATATTTATTTTATTAGATTTTGGTAACCAGGTAAGCCCACTGAGACAATGTCCCTTTTTCAGGTATGACTATGGATCAATTACAAAATACCCCAGGCAGTGAAACATAGACAGTTCTGGTATACAGATATCAGTAAAGCACAGGTACAGGCTGACATACAGGAGATTAGCAAAACAAAAACATATAGGCATTACAGCTTGAAATTGGGATGGGATATCTACAAAGCAAGGCATGATGGGGATAGAAGCAGCAGTAAGTGGGATCAGGGGAGCAACAGAAATGGAGCAAAAGGGAGGAAGATGTACCCCAGGGGTGTCACATCAGGATAAGGATAAAAAGGCCAGTAAGGTGGAGGGGACAGATGATGCTATCTCCACCGAAAGGGTGTGGTTAGCCCTCAAGGCCCTAAAGAAAGACAAATCTCCTGGGCTGGATGGCATTCATCCGAGAGTACTATGGGAATTGGCGGACATACTGGCTGCACCCCTGGCGGAGCTCTTCAACAGGTCACTTGAGACAGGGAGGGTACCTAGGGATTGGCGAGAGGCACATGTGGTGCCAATCCATAAAGGGGGGTCGAGGGAAGTACTAGGTAACTATGGTCCCATCAGTTTGACCTCGGTGGTGGGAAAATTAATGGAGAGTATACAAAAGGAACGATTGGGGGTGTACTTGGAGGGGGTTGGAGGTCTGGATAGTCGGCAACATGGGTTTGTGCCAGGTAGATCATGTAAAACCAATCTTGCGGAGTTCTACGAATGGGTAACATCAGAACTGGACAAGGGAAAGCCTGTGGATGTATTATTCTTGGACTTCAGCAAGGCGTTTGACTCTGTCCCCCATAATGGTCTGGTGGAGAAACTGATGGGGTTGGGAATAGGCCCTTTGATGGTCAGATGGATTGAAAACTGGCTAGCTGGATGCACCCAGAGAGTAGTGGTTGGTGGGGAGCTCTCAAACCCTAGAGAGGTCGGTAGTGGGGTACCGCAGGGCTCGGTCCTGGGTCTGATACTGTTTAATGCATACATATCGGACATCAGGGAGGGTATTGGGTGTGAAATGAGTCTCTTCGCTGATGACTCCAAGATGGGAGCAGTAGTTGAGGGGGAGGAGGGGAGGTTGGCCCTGCAAGGGGACCTGGACACCCTGGAAAGCTGGGCTGACACATGGAAATTAAATTTCAATATCACCAAGTGCAAGGTGTTACATCTTGGGTGGGGAAACCCTAAACACAGGTACACCCTGGGAGGGGAGGCGCTGGAGGCCTCAACTGGGGAAAAAGACCTAGGGGTCATGGTGGATGCATGTATGAATAACTCTGAGCAGTGCAGGAGAGCGGCTAGCAATGCAAACAGGATGTTGGGATGCATCGTAAGGGGGATCACCTCTAGGAGCAGGGAAGTGATTCTGCCGCTGTACAATGGACTGGTTAGACCACACCTTGAGTACTGTGTACAGTATTGGAGACCTCACTTGAAGAGGGACATACAGCTCCTGGAGAGGGTACAGAGGAGGGCAACTAAGATGATACGAGGACTAGGGGATTTGACGTATGAGAACAGACTTGAGGAGCTCTGCCTGTTTTCATTGGAGGAGAGGAGAGACAGAGGGGACATGATTGAGGTCTTCAAGTACCTCAAAGGAATAAATAGGGTAAACATGGAGGGGATCTTTAGACTAAAGCAGGGAGGTATCACCAGAGAGCATGGTTTGAAGTTGGAAGGTGGAAGGTTGAGGGGGGAAAAGAGGAGGAGCTTTATCACTGAGACGGTGGTGGACCCTTGAAATGCACTGCCTGGCGAGCTGGTTCAGAGATCCACAGTGGAGGGCTTCAAGAGAGGGTGGGACAGACACAGAAAGTGGAAGTATCAGATGATGGCCTGGCCCAGGGGGGGTGGGGATGGATGATAGAGGTTTCTGGAACACAAGGGGGGAGGGCCTCGGCACCCAACTAGGGATCTGAGGTTCGAGCAGACTCGATAGACCGTAAGGCCTAATCTGCTGGCAAGTAGTATGTTAGTAAGTCAGTATTGATATACAAGTCAACAATGTGCACAACAGTGATGGTAGGACCACACAGAGCATGCAGAGCCAGGAGACATTCAATGATTGCAGTTGCATTGACTGTATATATTAGATTAGAACATAATCTGAATTTCTCCACCCACACTGATAAACTTGACTTCAATCTCCATGCCAAACTACAGGCTCTCTGCCACAATAAAGGCTTATGTCCCCTATGGTATGAAAACAAATCATATCACACATAATTCGCCCCTCTTTTGACAATTAATGGCATACAGTAATGTAGTTTATGGAGCTGTCCCCATTATCCAAGCAAGCAAAGCCAGAGGTGGTATATAGTTCCTAATGTAGCTTCATACTAATTGTTGTTACACCAACTGAAATGGTCCTCCCTCACAGCCCACAGGAACTACTGCTGTAATATACTGTACATGCGTCAATTCATAAATCAAGCTTGAAGAATACATTTGCAATATAATGTCCCTCACCTTACCTGAATCATATCTACTTAGATCTACAAACTCAAACAATTTCCTCACTCCTGAGGCAAAAAATTAGTTGTCCAAAAAGTCAGCACCTTCAAATTACCTCAAGGAACTCCTTTCTAGCTCTGACAAAATCAGTCAACTCCTTGAGCAGTTTAAAACCCATTAAAATTGCATTGCATTCACATATATGACCGTGGATAAACTTGTATCATATCTGGAAAAAATCTGCCTCCTGACCATCTGTAATTATTATCTATGCCACTGTGTAAATTTCTGTCTCTATGGATACTCCTGGAAATTAGATTAATGCTAATTACAGTGAACCTCTACTGGTTTGTAAACAATTTTATATAAATAAGCATGTCATCTGGAGGGTGCCACCTCTAAAACTGCAAGAACACCCCACCACCAAAGATCAAGTGTTTGTGTTGAATATTAGCCCAGTTATCTATTATGGGACTTGAACTCATAGCCATCTGATCTTTTTGACCCAGAGGCAGGAGTGCTACCAACTGTGCCACTGATATTGACACTGGCATTTCTGTTTCAACAGGGCATGGGTGAATCAATGTTTACAAAATGTAAATTTCAAAAACAAATGATTTGCACTATATCAGGCATGGGACCCAATGATTACTATGAGTTCTGGTGCCTACGGCAGACTTTGTGTTTAAAGTTGTACTGAAAATAACCTTTTAAGTTAGTTAGCATTTTTATTACTGCTCTAGTGAAAGAATGTGCATTTCTTAGAAGTGTATACAATAAGTGCTTTGGATGAGCATTTAAATATGAACCTTTAAGGGGAAAGTAAAAACAAATCACAGTTAATTGTGACTGGCTGGAACAGAATGCTTAAATCAATACAACGATGGCTCATCTGCTTGTCATTTAGCCATTACCTGGGAGACGAACACCTCCTGCTGTGCCTGATTTTTGATCCAGATTTACTACTGCCTCCATCCCACAGATACATGATAAGCCAAAGACATCACAGCCTCCCTTTCTCATTATACTGTTTGCCCTTAATATCTTCTTTTATTTCTCCCTGTTGAGTGTGTTTGTTTCTTATTTATTCACCTTTACTACAGAAAGGCTGCAGATGGGGTGAGCCCAGTAACAAGAACTTGAAAAAGCAGCAATAGATAACAAAAATCTACAGCCTGTGAGCACAACAGTAACTGCACAAAAAACAAGGCCACAGAGCAAAAATGTTTTTTTTTCTATTTCTACCCTGGTGGGTCCTCTTGATTCATAAAATCTGTACAGCAAATGCAGATACATTCATTGGCATAAAAGTACAGTGATGTAAATCAAATATGGCATTAAACAATTGCACAATAATAGATAATGACGATAGGGTATATTAGCAGTATTTACAGAAATGTGCCAATTTAAATCATTTCAGAAAGCTCTTTAGAGCACTTGTAATATGTTATAAGCATTACAGATGCACTTCCTTTCTCTGAAGCTTAATTTAGATTTGTCAGAAATGTAGACAATAGTAGTGTGCCTTTAAACCACAGAAATAGCTACTGCTTCCCAAACATATCACCTACAAATGTGCTTTATTTAGCTTCCTGACAAAAGCCTGATGTTTTAGTGGTGTTCTGAAGCTAGTTCTCTGTGATGAAAAAAAGATTTCTATTTGCATAGCCCCTGTAAAACATGACTTTTAAATTTACTGATTTGATTTTCCTAAAATGAATTTAAACCAGCCAATACCACTTAAACATATATATCCTGTTTTGAGACTTTTTGGCATATAGGTTTTTGTTTTATGAAAAAAATCCATCTGAAACATAGGTCTTAGTATTTAATTTCCAGTTAATCTGTGTTTTTAATCATACTTCTCTTCTATACCAATATACATGTCTAGTACTACACTAGTAATCTAATAAGGTATGTTGACAGTAAATGCTGAATTGAGATGGCTGGTGGAGGGAATGTTTCACATAGCACTCAATGCTGGGTGCAATGATGTGCAAGTATTAGGACTTCTTGCCTGGTCAGATTAAACTGTTCACAACTGGCAAACAGCTTTCCATGGCTGTGCGGCCATTTAGGCGAGTGTGGGCAGTGATCTTGAAAGAAGGCAGATATGTAAGAGGCAGGATGACAGACCAAACTACAAAAGGTGACAGGGAGAAAAATGAGGTGGGGGATGGGAGGAAAGAACACAGGAAAGATCTAGGACATCTGATAACTGGTATTAGCCTATCCACCTGCTGTTACATCATGTCCCTCCTACCTCTTCTTCAGTGCTGTTATTAGATTCCCATGATGTGAGGCGCCTACAGAACCAATAAGACAAAGTTATAATGATAGCGACTGTAGGGTTTAAGGTATACAAAAAAAACTGAAACTGACTGTAAAAGCCACCATGGGGGAGTTACCTTGCACTAGGTTCTATTTAGTGATGGTTCCTCTTTTTCACTCACTGGCTGCAAATCAGCATTTTCAGTGGACAATAGGCTCAGCAGTGGCCTCATGATTGCTTCTTTTCAAATGGTAATGGGCATCCTAACTCCTCTGCCAGGTTTTTCTTACCAGAGCACAAATTGCAGTTTACAAGGCTCTAAGGAAAAAAATCTGAGCTGAATATCTTTTCTTTTTTTTTATTCGACAAACTGACATGTAAATTACCCTTTAAGTGCTCCACTCTAGGGCTCTGATCATCTCCTAATTGTCGCAGTCAATTGTAGCCAACAGTCTCTTCAATCCCAAGCGCTTTGACAACAAGCATAAGGATCAAAGCAGAATCAGCTCCCTTCAATTTTCTTCTGTTTAGGTGGCTACAAAAAGACTGAAAGAGAAAGGTGCAAGGGCATCACTGTAGAGTAAAATTGAGAGTGGAAATTATTACAATAGTAATTTTCACCACCTTTTATATAATATATCCTTATGAACTCTTTTATTACATATTTTAAAAGAAATGCATAAACATCTACAGCTGTAAATCGGCTCTTAAATACTTAAAAGCCACCGGTATATTGGCATAATATTCTGCCTCTCAACAATACTGAATATGATATGATTTTTTTTTTTGGTTTATATTAGCAGCATGGTGTGCTACAATGACAGTATACTGTCCTTGCTATCACCAGCTCAAAACAGCTGCAGATCTACAAAATACACTTTTATAACTTTATGCTGTTCTGCTTAAGATGATGTTTGACATCAGCACAGTAGGCTCACCACAGTTAGGAATAGCTGGCAGTTTCTATAATAAAAACTTTTGAACACTGCTGTTATGTACATCTTAGAGGTGTTTGGCTGGAGTTTGAAATTTAAGTAGTTCGTGTGAGGATAAACTAGAAATGATTTTAATTTGCTACAATTTAAGTTCCATATATAGTGAAAATGCTTACACGTTCCCGGTTGTACCTGTAAATAGTCATTAAATTATCTAGTGTACTTACCTTTTAAATACATATACATAAATAAACTGTTAGGTAATTGCGTGAGAAGTTGAAAAAATTCATTTTGCAATTACAGCTAATTTGTGAATTTGCTGCAATTTGCAAACTTAATCTACCTTGCAATGTATCAATTTTCAGCATAGGAATAACTTCACAAACAGCAAATTTGATAACATTGCCAGCGCAGTAGGGCACACAGGTGAAGTTTGCTATGTAATATGGGATTAGAGATCACATGGTACTGAAACAAGCTTTGTGCCATGTGGAGGCGGTGTTGTGTGTAGTCTTCTGAAAAGAGTGGGAGAGAAGTCTGTCCCTGTTTGTCTGAGCATAAAAACAACTTTAAAATCAACCCATAAACTGCATCTTTTGAAACAAAATTGCTCACAAAAAGATCTAGATGGCTTTATGCAGCTAGATTAGTGTTGTTTGTTTCTGATTGTGTTGATTTGTTTAGTTTGGTTTTGTTTTGTCTAGTGAAGCACTGCTGTCTGGGGGAGGGGAAGTGTTTCTAGCAGGCAGTCAATGAAGACCAGTGCCGTTGAACATTTCTTACTGTGAGTATTAGCCTGTAAGCAGCAGATATCTCATATTTGTTTCCACTCAGTCTTACTTGTTAAGTATTTTTTGTCTGTTGTATGTAATGTCTCGTTTTATTTCTGTAATACAGTTTGGTGTGGCTAAGTGAAGTGTTGTGTCAGTCTCTTTCTATATTAATTGTAGTTCTTAAATATTTAGTTCTTAAAGTGATGGTTACTGACAGTAACTTGTTAATTACCCCTGTCATGTGTGTGTCTTGTTAATCCTCGTCATGTTTAAAAAATAAATACAGTAAATAAACTTTTTGGGCAGTTTTACTGTAGCTCTACTAGCTTAGTAAATTGTTCTGTTCAGAATCTGATCACACTGCTAGTCCTTTGGGGTAAGTGTTTGTTGCTATTTAGCATTACTGCAGGGTTTCTTTAAATGTTTCTTCCTCACAGTATTATAAATATAAATATATAAAATGACTGGGAAAGAAACACTTGACTAAAGGGAGATGTGCTGGGAATGAGGCAAGAAAGTATATAAGTTCTGTGGTGCAAAAGGGCATTGCAGCTAAAAAAGCCACATCTGCAGTAGCATTATCTGTTGGTTCCATGGCTGTTAGAAGTGAAGTAGTAGTTGGCAGCAGTGGTGGTGACACTAATGTGTCCAAAGTTTTGTCTGCCACATCTGTGGCACTCGTGCTGGTGGGAAATGCGGGAGGCAGTGACAAGAGGAGCAGTCCAAGAGGTTGCAAATTATCTGGCTCAGGCACGGTGACTGAGCAGGAAGTTGTTGGTGTCCCTGTGACTCCTGGTGGAGGTGATGGTGGTGCTGAGCCTAATCTTGATGATAGTTTCCCATTCCCAAATGAGAGCATGGAACTTGACCATGAGTCAGAGCCTGGCAGAGGAGGGAGATCTGACTGTTGCACAGTCAAAAAAGACTAAGCTGAAAAATGTGTCTCTGGCTAAAGATGATAGAAACATAGAAACATAGAATCTGATGGCAGATAAGGACCATACGGCCCAACTAGTCTGCTCATTTCCCTACTCAGTGTTGACAGCCCAGATCCTATTTGATCTGCAGCACACCTTCTCTGCCCATCTCCAAGGTACCCTTATGTCTATCCCATGTGCTCTTGAACCCCCCGTATTGTTTTAGCTCCCACCACCTCCACTGGAAGGCTGTTCCATGGATCCACTGCCCTTTCTGTGAAAAAGTACTTCCTGACATTCCCCCTGAGCCTTCCTCTCTCCAGCCTCATATTATGTCTCTTCTCCTTGTGCAATGTTACCTCTGAAATATGCTTCCCTCCTGTACCCTGTTTATACCCCTAAGGCACTTGAATGTCTCTATCATATCCCACTCTTTCTCCCTCCTCTCCTCCAATGAATAGATATTAAGGTCCCTGAGTCTTTCTTCTTAGGCTTCTGGTGCTGCTCATGTACCATTTTTGTCACCCTTCTCTGGACTGCCTCTATCTTGTCTATGTCCTTCCTGAGATGCGGTCTCCAGAACTGGATGCAGTACTCCAGGTGAGGCCATACCAGTGATCTGTACAGTGGCATCATCACCTATTTCTTTCTGCTGGTTATGCCCCCTACCTATGCATCCCAGCATTCTGTTTGCCTTCCCCACCCACATGATGAGAGCGAGAATGAGCCTGGAGAAAGTGAAGATGAGGAGGACAGGGCTCAGAAGGAGGAGGAGATCAGTGGCAGTGGGGGTGATGATTTGGATCCCTTATGGGAACTGGAAAAGCAAATGAAGAAGGGTGATGCTGCCAAACATGTGGTGCCTTGCACACCAGTATGTCATAGAACTATCAAAGCCCCCCAATACTACAAGAGTTGTTCCTCTTACCAGTGTTGAGTCCATTATACCACATGAGTCACCCAGTGTTAAGGTGCATAAATAATTCCAAAACACACCCATTTCTACCCCTGCCCATCACACCCTCACTACCATGTAAAATCAAGGGACATAAAATCCCTAGTTTAGGATTTTTATATACTGGACCACTTGATAAAAGAGTTGTTATCTATCAGTCAAGTACAAGTTAATCAGGGAAAAAGTGCAGCTATCTAGGCACTGATGGCCAACACAAACACACATCTAAAATCCAGGTACTGGCACCTGTTAAGCTGGACTCAGCACCAAAAGGAAGCTAGTGCAGGGGCCCCTCTCCATTATCTTCTGCATTTGCTAAGACGTCCAGAAGAGGCAGGGAAATAGTCTCGGTGTAGGAGGGTTAACTGAGGAGGACTACTATAGAGAAGAAGAGGAGTCACAGGGAGGTCATGTCAAACAAATCTGATAGATTTCTTTGACTATGTGACAAAGGATTTTGATCAGGGTAGAGTGGTGGACATGGCCTATCTAGATTTCAGTAAGGCTTTCGATACCATTCCATACAGAAGACTAGTAAGCAAGCTCAGTAGTTTAGGAGTGGGACCAAAGGTGGTAATCTGGATAAGAAATTGGTTAGAGGATAGGTAACAAAGGGTGGTGGAAAACAGAGTCACTCTGAGGAAGGGAGTGTGACCAGCTGGGTGCCTCAGGGATCAGTCCTCTTTCATGTCTTTATAAGTGACACTGCAAAGGAGCTGGAAGGGAAGGTCTGCCTCTCTGAGGATGACACCAAAATCTGCACTAAGGTGGACACTTCAGGGGGAATGGAAAGGATGAACAGAGATCTGAGAAAACTAGAGGAGTGGTCAAATGTATAGCAGCTGGGATTCAATGCAAAAAAGTGCAAAATAATGAACAAACTAGGGACAGAGTACAAAATGAGTGGTGTGGTACTGATGACCACCAAGCAGGAAAGAGACCTGGGGGTATTCATATAAGATGACCAAAAGATGGCCAGGCAGTGTGATAAGACAGTCAGGAGAGCTAGTGGGATGCTGGTATGCATAGGAAGGGGTATCACAAGCTGAAAGAGGGAGGTGGTGTTGCCTCTATATAGATCACTGGTAAGACCCCACCTAGAGGACTGTGTCCAGTTCTAGTGACCATATCTCTTGAAGGACATAGACAGAGTGGAGGCAGTCCAAAGGATGGCAACTAAAATGGTACAGGGTCTGCATCAAAAGCCCTATGAGAAGAGACTAAAAGACCTCAATATGTATACCCTGGAAAAAAGGGGGGAGAGGATGATATGACAAGAGACCTTTAAATACCTCATGGTGGTAAATAAGATACAGGAGGGAAGTATTTTTCAGAAGAAAAAGAGCTCAAGAACAAGGGGACATGCTGTGAAGCTGGAGGGGGTAGATTCAGGAGAGATGTGAGGAAGTACTTCTTCACAGAAAGAGTGGTGGATTCCTGGAACAGCCTCCTAGTGGATTCAGTGGGGGGGGAACAGTGGAGGGGTTCAAGAATGCATGGGATAAGTACAAGGGAATCATAGTGGAAAGGAAGTGGGGAGGGAGAAAGAGCTGTAGATCAGGTGGTGTGCTGACGCAAGGTTGACACCTGCACAGCGAACACCAGCACAGCAACAGAATTTGCCTGTTTGCAGCATGTCGCCAGCTAGTGCGAGGAAGACATGAAGGGTGCATTTCCTGTGTTGCCCCCAGTCTAACTCCAACTTGAATTAAATATTTAGAGACCGTGGTGGGGGTGGAGCCTCCTGATGGAATGCACTGACATCCCCGACAGTACAATGCCGACACCCGGCATTGTGTTCGTCGCTGTGAGGGATGTTGGTGAGAGTGCTGTCGATGTGCTATAGTAAAACCAGATCAGGTACGGTCTGTGGTAATAGTGTAGGTAGGGAGAAATGCACAGACTGGATAGGCCAAGCAGTCCTTAGGTGCCATCAAATTCTGTGTTTCTTTCTAAACTCGAGGATGAGATGGCCCCGATTCCTGAGAAACTGGTAACCCTTTAAAAAGAGCTGGAGAACTTCAGGGAATCATTTGGCTATTAGGAGAACTACCATCATCACCTGAATCTTCATCTGAGAGGGTTGCCTAAGGGCAAAGAGGGGTCTGATATCCTGGGTTTTTGTGCGACAAAGCTCCCGGCACTACTGGGCCTGACACCAGAAAATGGCAGATACAAGTTGGAGAGGTCCCATAGGGCAGTGATGCCCAGGCCAGCCTTGGATCAACCCCCAAGACAGATAATTTTGCACTTTCACTATTTTCAAGATCATGAAGCTGTCCTAAATGCCTACTGTGCTGCTGGTGATCTGCAATTTGAGGGATCCAGATTACACCTCTCCCAGGATTACTCTGCCCATTTATTGAAATGATGTCAAATGTTTAACTTTGTCATGGCACAACTCAGAGAGCTCAAAATTGAACATTTTATCATTTACCCTGCCACGCTGAAAACCAACAATGAAGGGGTGACCTATTCATTTTAGAAGGTGGATAAGGCAGCATTCTTTGTGCAGGAACTGAAGAAGAAAGCAAGCTAAAGGGTCCTATAGAAATATCTGTATTATCTTTCCTGTGCCAAACTTAACCCAGTGTCAGGGCTTTACCCTTTCAGCCTGGACCTTCGCCTGGACTCCCCCTATGTGTGTCTGATTGAGCGGTGGTTGCTGAGGAGATCTCCCATATTAATATGCTCCAAGGCAGCCATGTGCGGCTCCTTCTTGGAATCCCTGGTTTGTGGACATATCAGGCCAGTGCTCATTCACAACCTTGTTGGACTATGGGACTTTTGCACTTGGTGTGATTTGTGAACGATCTTTAACCCCTTTTTTTGGTAAGGGGACGGATGGACCACCTGTCGTGGTGATGGATGTCCCCGTAAGGTTGCCCAATCGAGGATGGACTGTCTGGTGTGGCATGCTGTGGATGATAGGCTCGGTGTGCGCTGTAAATGGTATTTTGGTGCGACTGATTGCACAGACCCCCTAAACTTGATGTAACACTCTACAGGAGTCCCTGCTGAGGAGCCCCAGATCCCGCTCAGAAAGGCATGATGCCGCAGGTGATATGAGTAAGGTAATCTGGTTGGGGTTGGGGGGGCATTGTGTGTGGTATTGGTTCCGCGCTGCCCAGACCCCTGTTCTGGTACTGGCTCTGCCGTTTCAAGTGGGCTTTAAATGAAGCATTTAGATGGACTGAAAGAGAGTTTGTCAGGCTAGCTCCTGGCCTGCTTGTGATGAGTGGAGCTATAGAAATAGTCACAAGAACTTATCTCTGTTAAAGGAAGCTGTTTGATGAGGGGAAGGCGTATGTTGGGAAGTCTGGCACTGGGAGGGGCTCCATGGCCTGGGTGGCTCTGCGTTTGGGGATCTGGAACACTTTTATTTCTGGGCTGATAAGTTTGAGCAGCTTCTTAGTTGGACACATTGTTTTGAGGCCATGCTGTGAGTAACACAGCTGTATTATATAATGTGTGGGATAGTCTTGGCTGGCTATAGGCTGGGGGTGGGCGGAGGCATGTTCTACTCTTGGGATATAGAGCCACTTTTGCATATAGTGCAGTTAGTGTTCTTATTGATAAGTGGGATATATTTCATGCTTGTTTGGGTGCAAATGGGGATATTATTACTTTAGGGGATAGGGGATACTTGGGGATGGATCAGAATTGAAATTAACATGTTCATTATTACTGTTTTGAGGGGATTACATCATGGCTGGAGGAATACAGGGGGAGGAAGAGGGGGATGGTCCATTGGGGAGTGTTATATTTCTACTGTTGTTGTTGGGGGGTTTTCTATGAGGGGAAGGAGGTGTCATTCTGTTCATATTATTATTCTAACCAATTTCATATTCTGGCTGATTCAGCAGTTGCTGTCTTGTAATTTGGGGTTTAGAGTGATGGTGGGAGGTAATGGGGTGGGAAGGGGAGATGGGAAAAGTTACTGTTCATTAACTAATGATTATGTTGATATGACAGTTTACTGTTATTCCTAGTGCACATGGCAAAGTTTTGGATGTGGAGTTCTTATAAAATGTATATGTAAGTGTTGGCTAGAAGTATGGGGGTAGCAACAGGGTGTGGGCCCATGAGGGTTGTAAAGGGAACAGGGTTTACTGTGCATCATGGCTAAGAAACAGGATGTCACTCTAGTCTCTTGGAATATTCGAGGAATTTCTACCCTGATTAAATGAACTAGTTTACTGGCAGCTCTTAATAGACAGGGCGCTCACGTTGCCATGCTGCAAGAAACCCACCTATCAATCAATCAATCAAGCAATCAATCAATCAAAGTCTTTAACCAGGCAATCACCATTAAGCAAGCTCATTTTCGAGGTGGACCTAACTGACCTTGAACATGCTAAGTTAGTTAGGGGTTGGGTGGGTGCATGCTATGTAGCCTCCTTTTCCTCTAACAAATGGGGGGTTGCAATTTTTGTTACATAAGAATCTTCCCTTACAAGTGAAAAGAGTAGTGGCAGATCCAAATGACGGCAGATACATCTTCGTAATAGGGGAACTGTTTGGGGAAAGTGTTATGTTTGGAAACATATACGCTTCTGCAATATTTGCCCCAGACTATTATCAGAATTTATTAGATATTATGGTCCAAGAGCAGTTTTTCTGGGCCTCATTCTTGGCGGGGACCGGAACTATACAATGGATCCTCTGTTAGATCACTCAGAGGGTCAGGGAAAAGACCGAAGGGCCATCTGTCAGTGGCAAGTGGGAATGTGTGACCTTGATTTGGTGGCTTGTTGGTGCACAGCAAACTCAGGGGCAAAGAAATTCATGTTTTATTTGAATCCCCATGGAATGCGGTCACGTATTGATCACATTTATATACTCCATAATTAGTTTATGCGGCTGCAAAGTATTAAACTCTCTCTCTCTCTTTCCAGTTTCTGAGTTTTGAGCAAGCTCATCATCTGCAACTGTGGCCTAGGCTCCATGCATAGCCAGCCACAGTCACCATTTCCAGCATGTCTGCCTGAAGATCTGAACAAGTTTCTGAGCTTTGAGCAAGCTCATCATCTACAACTGTGGCCTAGGCTCCATGCATAGCCAGCCACAGTCATCATTTCCAGCCTGTTTGCCTGAAGATCTGAACAAGTTTCTGAGCTTTGAGCAAGCCCATCATCTGCAACTGTGGCCTAGGCTCCATGCATAGCCAGCCACAGTCACCATTTCCAGCATGTCTGCCTGAAGATCTGAACAAGTTTCTGAGCTTTGAGCAAGCCCATCATCTACAACTGTGGCCTAGGCTCCATGCATAGCCAGCCACAGTCACCATTTCCAGCCTGTCTGCCTGAAGATCTGAACAAGTTTCTGAGCTTTGAGCAAGCCCATCATCTACAACTGTGGCCTAGGCTCCATGCATAGCCAGCCACAGTCACCATTTCCAGCCTGTCTGCCTGAAGATCTGAACAAGGAAGATATTCACCCCAACCGCGGATCTCTACAATCTGGCATCAGTGAAGTCCAACAGCTCTGCTACTCTATCCTTGGTAAGTATAAATATCTGCAGCCTCCTTCCAAAACTCGAAACCATCAATGCCTGGATCTCCCATCACAACCCGGACATACTATCGGTCATTGAGACGTGGCTATCCTCAAAGATCCCTGACTCCGCTATTGCCATTCCTGGTTACTGTCTTTAAGGATGACAGGCTGACTAAGAAAGGTGGGGGCTGCACCCTCTACCTTAAAGACACACTTGTGGGTCATGTTCTGTCCTTGCCTAGCACTGAAAATGACATTAGGATTCTAGCCATTAAGGTACTACTAGGTGAACACAATAAGGCATTGACCATTGTGTTTGTATATATCCCACCTAGGCTGACTAATCAGGGTCTTCCCTCCCTCCCTCCCTCCTCAACTGCATCAACTCCTGTGGGAGAAACTCAGAAGTGATTCTGCTTGGTGACTTCAATGTCAACTAGCTGGCCCCCTGTGCAAGCACCTATAAGGATGCCTTGGCAGCTGCCAACCTGGCATAAATGGTACAATCGCCCACCAGGATAAACTACAGGCTGGGGACCTCCTCTCTACTGGACTAGGTCCTCACTAATCGACCTGAACACATCACTAAGACTGAAGTACTCCTGGACACCATAAGTGACCATTCTCCAGTCATTTCCCTCTGGTCTAACAACTTCAATAACCCCCCACCAAAATTCATTGGCAGCAGAATACTTCTACCTGATTGACTAGGTCCATTAAAAATGCACCCGCGATCACTCAACTGGTCTCCAATTAATGATGCTCACAATGTGGACTTGGCCCTAGAATACTTTATCACTACCTTTAATGCAGCATGTGATGTTCATGCTCCATACAAGAAACAAAAGATTAGAGGATCGACAAACCCATGAGTGACTCATGACCTACTTGAACTAATGAAATCCCATGACCAACTATGGTACCGTGCTAAAGCATCCAACACCCTAGGGAATACTCAGGCCTACAAATCAGCATGGAATGCTTGCACAAGAGCTATCTGTCAGGCGAAAGCCTCCTACTATAGGAATGCCCTTGCAAACACCTGGAATGATGGGAGGAAGTTCTGGGACAACCTCTCCGAGGTAATTGGAAAAAAAAACAAAAGTTTCCCCTGCAATGCTCAACAATGATGAAACTATCACCCTGGATAAAGTAACCATTGTGAATGCTTTCAACTCAACATTTTGAGACCTCAGTCATGTGCTCCCACCTAACTTCTTTGATCCCACACCAACAGTAACCCATCCCACCATCCCTCAGGCAGCCCAGCCGTGCCCCCCATTTCATTTTAAGGCTATCACTGAAGGGCTAGCCAGGAAACATCTACTCAAAGTACTCAGGAAGTCTAGGCATAGTGCTGACTCCCTTGATTTGAAACTCATCATCCTCACCTTTGATGAAGTTCTGCCACCCCTTACAAAAATGCTCAACCGCTCTCTTATGCTGTCACAATTCCCAAGCATATGGTAGTTGGCTGTGGTGACTCCTATGCACAAATGTGGTGACAAGACTCTCACAAATAACTACAGGCCTATATCCATCCTTCCCCCACTCTCCAAGGCTTTGGAAAGGATAGTTGCTGAACAACTTGTAAACTACCAGGAAAAATATAACCTCCAGTGTTCCCAGCAACATGGTTTTTGAAAAGGTCACAGCACCACCACTGCACTACTAGACTTCGCCTCCTTCATCCACCAGGCACTAGACCACAACCAATTGGCCGGTGCCACCTTTATTGATCTGAATAAGGTGTTTGATACAGTTAACCACTCCCTACTAACAGGACAACTATCTCATCTTGGCCTTTCACCAGATGCCACTCTCTGGTTCCAAAGCTACCTTAGTGACCGCTCTCAGCAAGTCAGAATTGAAGACACCATCTCGACCCCCCTGCCAGTCTGTTCGGGTATACCACAAGGTTCCATCTTTGGCCCCCTGCTCTTCAGCATCTTCATGAATGACTTGCCTGCCAATTGCCATGAACGAATTCTACTCTATGCAGATGATGCAGTCATTTTCTCTAGCCACTCTGACCCCCATCACCTCCAGCAACACCTACAGCATAGTTTCTCAGAAGTTGAAACCTGGTTCAGGTCATGTAAACTCATCCTAAACTACTCAAAAACCAAATCAATGCTGTTTCATGGTACTCACAACAAACACAAACTCCAACAATTGCTAATCTACAATAATGGTGGCATAGTGCTGGAACAGGTAGACCAGTTCAAATACCTGGGAGTGACCCTTGACTCCACTCTTTCATACTCCATGCATATAAATAACCTAGCTAAAGCTGTGAATACACGCATAGGCCTGTTATATAGGCATAGGCACTGTCTGACAGACAAAGCATTAAAACTTGCCATCCAAAACTCAGTCACCTCATTAATTGACTATGGCCTCATAGTTTATGGATCAGCTACTGACACTGCCCTCTGGCGTATAGCCATAGCCTTAAACAAGGCCTGCCGGCTCCTCACCAAAGCCTCTAGACTCACACACAAACACACACGTGATCTCTATGAACAGGCTAACTGGCTACAACTTCAAGGCAGAATTAAGTATCAGACCTGCTTACTTGCTAAGATGACAGTGCTAGGCCTCCTTCCACCAGGGGTTCAGTCTATACTTTCCCTTTACTGTGCCATCCACCTTACCAGGAGTTCTGGAACACTAATCTTCGCAGTTCCCCGCTGCCGGACCACTCAAGGGCAGCACTCCTACAAAGTTAGGGCCTCTAACTGGTTCAACACACTCCCAGTGGATATAATCAATGCACCGAATCTCAGCTCCTTTAAGCACAAACTACAACAGCACTTGGTGGCCAGTGCCTACTGAGACTGCTACACTTAAATTCCCTGCTCGCCCTCCTGGCTTCTCCATTACTTATGCACTCTCACCACACCCCACTCCCTCCTTATTAACTCCTTGCAATATCTCACGTCAGCCACCTCAGCCTCCTCCCTTGCCCCACCAGATTTCATTCCTCCCTCTATCCATTCCCTCTCACATCCTTGTCCCTCCCTTCACCTATTACCTCCTGCACCTCCTAGCTTTTATATTCTTTCTCTCCTTTCTCTTTCTTGCCCATACTAACTCTTCTCTCCTTCCCCCACCCATCCTATTACCCCCACTTACATCTCCCATCCCTTCTCCCCTCCATCTCCACCTACTCCTCTCCTTCACCACCTACCTTATCCCTCCAATCCCCAACCCCCTCTGTTCTTGCCAGTCCCCTACTACCTTAGCCTTTCACCAACTACCTCTGGCCCTCTCGTGCACTTGTTAGATCACCTGACAAAGCCTTTGGCAGCTCATGCATTCTGTAATGTTTTACCTGTTACTAATTCTTTTGTCTTATCTTGAAAAAGCCACTGGCAGCTCATTTACTGTAATTGTATTAACTGTTATCTACCTGCCTGTTCTTGTCTATTCTTGCCCATTTTCCAAGATGTGGAACCTTTGCAAAAGAGTACTGTTTGCTCAAAGGTGTTATCCACAATTGTCATAAATAAATAAAATAAATAAACATAGCCCTAGCCATATAATGGACCACGCCATGGTCATTTTAGTCATCTCAGTGAATGAGTCCCAAGAGGGTTCACCCCCTTGGAAATTTCCTACCTGTTTGATAGGGAACTAGGAATTTAAAAAATATGTAGTCGAACAATGGAAGTTTTACTTGTCTACTAATGAGGGATACCCCCCACTAGTAAGACCATTATTTGGGATGCTGGCAAGGCTTACATGCGTGGGGCAATAATTAGTTTTGTAGCTAAGTACAAAAAGCAGAGACAAGAAGCAAGAGTGGACTTGGAATGCCACTCTAAAGACCTGGAGAGGAAGGTAGCGGGAGGAGAGACCGGGGAGGTAAAGAAATTATTGGAGATGACTAGGGAAGCCCTAAATGCTTTGTTACGAAGGGAGACATGAAAGTCCTGGCTTTTCTACAGAAAGTAATTGTTTGAGTGGGGTAATAAGCCTGGACCTTTCTTGGTCAGACTAATATGAGGAGAGAGAGGGCAAACACTGATTACTAACATTAGGGATGAGAAGGGGACTCTCCTTCAGGATAAAAAACAGATTAGAGATAGGTTTAAATGATTCTATCAATGGTTGTATCAGGCAGAGTGCGTAGGCACCTTAGACCTTGCCAAGGAATTTTTGGATCGCCTTGACCTGCCTAAGATATCAGAGGAACAGAGGGCTAAGTTAGGTGCACCTATTTCGAAGGATGAGATCCGTAGGGCAATTCAGGGGTTAAAGGGTGGGAAAGGCTAGTGGGCCTGATGGATTTCCTGCTGAATACTATAAAAGCATGGAAGACCAGTTGGCAGTTCCCCTGTGTGATGTGTTTGGGGAGTTAGAAGGGGAGGAGGGGGCACTCCTGGCATCTTGTTATGATGCGATGATATGCCTCATCCCTAAGCCTGGCAAGGACCCAGGGGACTGTGCATCATATCGGCCCATATCCTTGTTGAATTGTGATCTAAAGATACTGGCAAAGGTCTTAGCGAATAGGCTGGACCAGATACTGCCAGACTTGATCCACCCAGACCAGACCAGGTTTATTAAGGGGTGCCTCTCATACCACAATGTTCATAGGTTATTGAATGTGGTTTGGGGGGCCTCTCGGGACCATGGGGATACATGTGTGCTCTCCATGGACACCGAGAAGGCATTTGACTGCATCAAACGGGACTATCTGTTTGAGATTTTGGCCTGGTTTGGTCTGGGGGAGCGGTTTGTGGGGATGGTCTTAGCGATGTACAGATCCCCTAGGGTGTAGGTTCTGGTTAATGATTCACCTCAGAACAAATTTGCTCTCTTTAGGGGAACTAGGCAGGGTGCTCTTCTCCCCTTTATTGTTTGCATCAGATTGGAACCATTAATAAAGTGGTCCGCAGAGCCAAGAGATAGAGGGAGTGCGGGGATCATCGGGTCGTATGCATAAAATTACTTTATATGCAGACAATATGTTGCTATTTGTCAAGGAACTGTGGGTCTTGATGCCCCTTTACTCTGTCTGATAGCGTCATTTGCACAATTCTAGCGAATTCTGCACTCCATCATTTGCATTCCACTGTCAACACTTGACTATGGCTCTTGTATAGACATAGGAGTTGTCTGCCCCCTCATGCCCTAAACCTTGCTGTGACATCATCAGTGCTCTCACTTATTGACTATGGTATTGTCATCTATGGTTCCACCAACCCTACCACCCTACACCATGTTAAGGTCTCCCTAAATGAACCCTGCAGACTTGTCACAGGTTGGGACCGGTGGACTCATACCTGTGAGCTCTACCATGACGGCTCTACCAATTGGCTTAACTTTGACAGATGGCTCAGATACCAGACCTGTCTCCTTGCCAGAAAGCTCTCACTCTTCTCGCCCCGGACTTTGCCATCTAGTGCAGCCCTCCGCCCAACCCCGGACAACTCGGAGCTCTCCGTCTGCCCCCCTATTAGTACCCTGTTGCAGGACTTCCCTAGGCCAATACTCCTTTTTGTACAGGGCTTCCCTCTGGTTGAATGAACTACCTCCTGCTGTCCTCTGGAGCAGAATCTAGGCCCATTTAAATCCAGACTCCGCTCGGAAATTCTCTCCCACTCCTGCTGCTATTGCGATTATTCCCTATCTGCAATGTGGATGCAAGGCAACCACCACTTTCCCTCACTTCCTCTTTGACCTGGGGTCTGCCCATTATTGCTTGACCCTGCAGAAATTGTAACCAGCTGTTATTTATTGAACACTGTTTCTTTTGATACTGTGTAACTATTGTTGATTACCGCTCGCTGTCTGACTCGGGCTGGACCTCTCTGCTCTTAAATTTGTAAATTGTCCTCCTTTTAATCATTGTAATATTGCTCTGTTCTTGTCTTTTCTTGTACCCTGTTATGTAATTTCATTTTTGACGTGGAGTCTTTGCAAAAGAGTCCTTGACTCAAAGATTGTAATTCCGATTCATTCAATAAATAAATAAATCAATTCTCTGGATACAAAATTAATTTGGGGAAATCAGAATTGCTCTATCTGCAGGATGTGGGAGGAATGAGATAGGGAGGGTCTTGGGGTTTGAGAAAGATAACTAAGTCCTTTACCTATTTGGGCATACAGATGGGGAAAAGTATTGGGTCTTTATATGAGCTCATTTACACACCCATCACAAAGATGGTAGGGCGGAGCTGTGCCACTGGAGAACCCTGCCCATTTCGTGGCTAGGTAGGATTAATTTAATATAGATGAATGTCTTACCAAGGGTTCTCTACATTATGCAGATGCTGCATATTAGTTTAACGAGACTGGATATTAAGAGACTAGAGGAGGCATTCACAACCTTTACCTGGCAGGGTAGAAGACCTGGGGCATGTTTGCAGCACCTAAAAGCTAGTACGGATAGGGGGACTTGAATTTCGCAGACCTCTGTAATTACTACCTGGTGATTCAACATCACTATGTACAAGATTGGGTTAACCAACCACCAGTGACAAGTTGGGTCAACCTGGAACAACTGGGATGCCCTGGATGGCTGTCCGCCTACCTAGCTAGGCATGGATGCAGGGCATACATGAGCCTTGGGTGGGTGAACCCCCTGGTGGTGGTGGTTCTGGAGAGCTGGGGACAACTCCTGCATACCAGGGGAATAGCTGAAAAAGAGACATTGTTGCTCCCCATGGCTAGAAATCCATTCTTTTTGCCAGGGCTGCAGGACCCCCGCTATTGGGAATGGGAATCAAAAAGGATACGTAGTCTTGGGGATCTGTACACTAAGGAGGGCTTGTGCTCCTTTGAGAACATGCAGAGGAGTTTGGATTTAGGCCGACCCCACTTTTTCAGATACCTGCAGGTAAGGGTGTACACTTGGGAAATAAGAAGGGGGCAGACCTTAGTCTCCCGTCTAGAACAGATGGAGCAATTAATATATAGCGCCAGAAGAGATGTGAGGGGTCTCATTCATAAAGTGGCCCATGTCGAGAAGCAATATTTTCCAGACCTTACCCAAAAGACCAGGTTAATATGGGAATAGGACTTGGGTCTGCAGATTAGGGAGAACAATTGGAGGTTATTGCTGACACTACACATGGGGATCTTTGTCTGTAATAAATTTAAAGAATCCTATTTCAATTTGTCCATTGATTTTACTGCCCATGCCAGGTCATACATAAATTTAATCCTGTGATGTCCCCTGTCTGTGAGAGATGTGGGATGGAAGTAGGCTCATACTATCATTATTTTTGGTCCTGCCCATCCCTCCAGGTTTTCTGGAAGGCTGTACTGCTGGAGTTAGGGAAGTTGATGGGACAGCACCTCCCAGTTGTTCCCCTCCTGTGCCTGTTTGGCATTAAGGACCTGGGTTGGGAGGATTGGACTCCTCTTCCGAGGTGGTCCAGGGTTCTTCTCATCTGTGGCATAGCCTAGCCATTCAGACTTTAGCACTGGAGAAGCTCACACTTACACTTAAGGGTGGGGGGGGACACTTTTTCCAGGTTTGGGAGCCCTTTCTTTTATCACTATCTCCAGAGGAAGACCAAGTTGTGTATGAGGGTTTGGGAGATTAAATAAATACTCATATAAGGATAGACCCCATGCTGGATGGCCTGGAATGGACCCAGGAATAAATTAAAGGAATGCCTTCAGGAGTGCCCTGCCCTATGCTGCTTGCTGCAGAGTCTGTTTAGACTGTACTGAAGTGACACTTCAATAGTCTATGAAGGTTGGATGTTATAAGAATGAACTAGTCCATGTGCACATGTGAATAAATTTGTAGTAACAAGTCTATTAATTGCTGTTGTTTTGTGATGCCAAACGTTGTCGATGTATCTGAAAATTTTTTATAAAAAGATTATACAAAAAAAGAAATTCTATGTTTCTCTGAGTCTGTGGGACTGCCTAGCAGTGGTCATAGCAGAAGTGGTGGGTTGAGTATTAGCATCCAGAGGCACCAAAGCACAGCAACCCCAGTGCAAAATAAAACACATCAAAACACTGCTTTGATTTGAGCAGCACCTGTGAATCCCCAGGAGTCAAATACTACCCACCAACCATGCCACCACACCGAGTTCAGCTGTTTGGTAACCCCACATCAAGAAAGGTCCAGCCTTCACTCACAGCATGTTTTAGGATCATGCCCAGTACCCACCCAGTCATGCTGTTGTATGTGAACTGACAGCAGCAACAGCTGAAATGCTAGCAATTGAGCTGTTGCCATCCTCTTTCATGAAGAATATGGGATTTAGTATGTTGATAGCATGTGACTATTATTTATTTATTTATTTGCTTTTGGTAACCGGGTAAGCACGCTAGACAGCAAGTGCCTATTTTCAGGTGCAACCCGGGAGAATTACAGGGTAGTTACATAGAAGGAATACATAGTAAGCATAACAATCTGGAGTGGCATACTCCAACAGTGGAATTTACATGAGAGAAATACATAGTCATCATTGCTAACAGGAGCAGCATGGTCCAAACGGAGGGACAAGACACTAGAGAGAATTCTAAAGCAGTAGGACAGAGCAGACATACAAACCGGGGGCACAGAAGACCTCCCCCTTGGTTGAGAGCGTAACAATGAACATATACCCAGAGGTAGGGAGACTTCACCAAGGCGGTGAGGGAGGAAGAGCCTAGCAGGGGTACCAGTCCAGGTGGGATGGTGGGCCGAAGGGCTGGAGATTAGGCAGCACACAGACAGGACGGAGCAGATTTCAGGAAGCTCCAGAGAGAGGTTTTGAAGGTGGAATGAGAGGGGGAAGCTCAGACGTGGGAGGGAAGGGAGTTCCATAACTTAGGTGCGTGGGTGGTAAATGCTCTATCCCCAGCGAGGGTGCGGGCTTTGGGGACCAGGTGGGTCTGGGTTGTTGAAGACCTAAGCTGGTAAGCAGGGGAGGGGTGTTTCAGGGGGAGGGCGAACGACGCTGGTGTGGCAGTTCGAATTATGTTGTCAATAAAGTTTCCCATGTTGTAGATCCGGAGTTTTTCGGGGGGGAGCCATTCCAGGCGAGAGTAGAGCGTGCATCGGTGAGTGAGACAGGGGACCGCGAGTGCAAAGCAGCATATATTGTTGTACGTGGTGTCCCATTTGGCTAGGTAGGAGCAAGGGACAGAGGCAAAGGCACCGAGACCATAGGAGAGGGTGGGCAGCAGTACACCCCTGGCGAGTGCCAGCCGAGCAGCCGGGGTAAGGCAGTCTTTGGCCCTGTATGCGAGGCCAAGTTTGCCATTAGTGGCATTGCATATGCTTCTGATGTGCACAGAGAGGTCAAGTTGAGGGTCGAGGGTGACTCCAAGGTACTTAGCGGAGTCAACTGTAGGCAGGAGGGAGTCACAGGTACCATGAATTTTGAGAGGCGAAGTGCAGGAGGAGATTTTTTTTCGCAGCGCCAAAGAGCATGGCTTGCGTTTTCTTGAGATTCACAATGAGTTTGTGCCCTTCAAGCCATGCACTGACGTGAGAGAAGTCCGAATTGAGTTGGGCATTGATGCTGGGAACATCGAAGACACTGGCTAATAGGACTAGGTCATCAGAATACATAGAGAGGTGCCCTTCTGTGGTGACAGAGGGTAAGCCGTTGACAAACAGGGAGAACAGGATAGGTCCAAGGACAGATCTTTGAGGCACTCCACTGGAAATGGGTAGGAGGGGCTAGAGGGTTCGGTTGAAGCAGGTGAGTTGCTTCCTGTCCCTGAGGTAGTTGGTGAACCAGTCAAGGGAGTGATGGGAGAAGCAAAGGGACTGGAGAGTGGAGAGGAGGAGGGGATGATCTACGTGGTCGAAGGCTTTGGATAGGTCCACAAATATGGCCCCCATCAACTTGCCCTGATCAGTTGCCATCCTGATCCTGGTTGTGACTTCAGCAAGTGCCGTCGAGGTGCTGTGGCTTTTACAAAAGCCATGCTGACAGGGGGAAAGGACATTATATTCTTGAAGGTAGTTGCGACACTATAGCTTTTTCCAGAAGTTTACTGGCAGCTGACAGTATGGTGATCGGACGATAATTGCTGATGTCCTTGGGGTCACCGTTTTTCAGGACGGGGACTACCCTAGCAATTTTCCATATGTCGGGAATGACCCCTGTGATAAGCGAGGCATTAAATATGTGGGCAAGAGGCCTGGCAAGGCAAGGAGCGCCCAGGCTGAGGAGCCGGGGTTCAAGGCCATCATGGCCCGGCCCCCCTTGGGGAGAGAGACCGGCAAGGAGCGCCTGGGTCTCGCTCACGGAGATCTTCTTGAGGTAGAAGGGCGGACGGGAGGGCAAGAGGCCACAGGCGCGTGGCGAGGGGGCAGACTGGGAGGGAGAGGCGGACGGTAGGTCAGTGAAGAGGCGGTTAAAGGAGGAGGCAATGATTAGCGGGTTGTTACAGTTAGCCCTATGGCATGTGACTGTCCCACATGGCAGATTCCCTCACAACCGTCCCAAATGGCAGATTCCCTCAAGAACATACTTCTACACAAGTGCCATTCCTGAACTTTATTGAGCAGTGTCACACATGGTAATCCATTCCCTGCTGCATTCAGCATCACCATACATAATCTCAGTATGAATATGTGGACCAATGACCAAACTGCTGGTAGCTCCTATCAGTGCATTACAGCATATTTTTTTATTTATTTAGCTTTTGTTGACCGGGTAAGCACACTAGACAAAAATGCCTATTTTCAGGTATGACCCGGGAAATTACAAAGAAGAAAAAAAATATGTATACAATATAACAAAGAAAAAATATACTTGCAATGTTAGAAGGCATGAACATAAGGTGAGGCTGTAGTGCAGTAATGGAGGCTTTGACAATACATGAAACGTACATTAGATAAGGCAACAAAGGTACAGTGAGTAGAAGATTATAAGCAAACAATAAATAAATGCTTAAATACCAGTATGTTGCTGATTGTAGGACAACAGTCATAGACCTAGACATAGGCCATATAGTAATACAAAATGTAGTACAACAAGCTGTAGAGGGAAGGAACAATCAGAGATAAAAAATTTAGGGATAATATTGGGTACAGGTATCTGGGCTAGTATTTGACGCTGGCTGGAGGAAAAATTGTACTAAAGCCAATTGCAGTGGTAGCAACACTCCAGGTATTCAGCAGCATGCCAGGCTGGCAATGATGAGTGTAAATGGATCACACAAGGGTCAGAAAATTCTAGCATTGCTCCTGACCAAGACCGATGAGAAGCTGCAACCACATTCACTGAAAGCAGGTTTCACTGTGAGTGATAATGGCTCGAACGTAGTGAAATGCATCAGTAATGGGGGGTTTCTCAAGGTGCCATGCTTGGTACACTGCCTTAATATTGTGTACAGGAGTTTCTAGCATATCCTGATATCAAGTCCATGTTGACTGTGGCCCATCACACCTATGCCAATTTTGCCCATTCCAAAAAGGCCCTTGCCCATCTTTGGCAGCTGTAGATTCAGTACACATTGCCTTAGCACCATATGAAGCTGGAAATGATCACCAGATGGAACTTGACACTACACATTATTGAGCACTTGTACAAGCAGCACTAAGACATATCTGAATATCTGCTGCTGCGGGGCACAACATGAAACTGAAAAGAGACCAGGTGCTGCTATCACCTCGCAGGGTAAACGGGCTGATAAAACATGCAAGGTAACAGAAAAATTAAAAACAAATCCACTTTGGGGTGGAAATTGAAGACATTAAGGAAAAGGAGTAGGAGTCAGCCGATGAGACAGCAGGACTGCAGGCAGCACAATGCATGGTGGATGCATATTTGGTGGACACCAGGCATCTTTCCGTCATGGAAGAGTCCTTGCTGTACTAGAGTAGGAAGGTCACTACTAGCCAGAACTGACCTCAGTAACAATCAGATACCTGAGTTGTCCACCCTCAAGTGTCAATGTAGACAGGGTATTCAATTCAGCAGGGGTTATTGTGTGGAACAGGTATACCTAGTGGGATTTTCCCAGTTACCAAAAAATAAATAAAAATCTGTTCCGTAGAAATGATGGCATGCTAACATTTATTAAAATGAATACAGGGCACGTTCCACACAACACAATCATGTCAGCATTCATATCACATGAAGGTGGCAGCTGAATAGCCTGAGGTTGTCAGCACTGGCAAATTGCCTGCTATTGGTAGATGAAGCACGTGAAAGAAACAAAATTCCCAAGTGGAGACAGCTCTGGTCTGGAAGATTGTGAGGTCTTCCTTGATGAGAATTACTGAAGCATTAACAGAAATATGTTCTGTCCATCCTTTACTCCTCATCAGCTGAATCATTTTCTTTATGATTCAATTTTGTTTTCCTGTCGTTATATTTTTTGCTGCTGTTTCATACATCCATCTGATTACCTGTTACTGCCCTCTCCTATGTGATGCCTACAGACAAAGTAGAAAATCAGTCAGTACTACATTATTAAATGCCAAGTTTGCCAGCAATAAACATTGGCTACTGCTGCCTCCACCGCATGCTTCCAGACTGGAAAAAAAAACAGACTTGTAAGCCAGCATGAATGTCATTGCCAGCCATACAGATCATGCATCTTCCAGGAATCAAGACACACTGCCTCCTCCTCCTCTGGCCAGCTCATGTCCTCCGTATTCACATCCAACAACAACATTGATCACTGACACCTCTACCGCAGGCATCCAGACTGAGAAACCTGGACTCTGAAGCCAATATAAATGCCATTGCCAGCCATACAGACCATGCATCCTAAAGCAATCAAGACACCACCTCCTCCTTTTGTGGTTTGCTTGTGTCTTCCACATCCACCAAGAACATGGGCCACCGCCACCTCCACCGAATGCTTCCAGACTGAGAAACCCAGACTCTTAAGTCAGCATAAATGCCACTGCCTGCCATTCAGATCATGTATCCTCCATCAGTCAAGAGAACACCTCCTCCTCTGGCCTGCTTGTGACCTCCACATCCACCAACAACGTGGGCCACCTCCACCACAGGCCTCCAGACTAAGAAACCCAGAGCCTTAAGCCAGCATAAATACCATTGTCAGGCAGACTTCCAGACAGCCAGCTAGCCTGTCAGCCTGCCCTCAAGCAGAGCCTCCATCCAGCCAGCCCATCAAGACAGCGAGTCCTAAAGTCCGACAAGGCCCAATTTTATCTACTGTGATGGTATGTTATTTTCACTATTGTTCGCACTCCTTATCCTCACTATTGGTGGTGACTCCATCCTTGCATAGGAGGAGCTTGCACCTTGCTTGCCAGAAATTAAAATGTGTTTCTTGCATTCCTTTGTTTCTCTCTCACTGCAGGTTTGACCATTCACAGGCAAAACTGGCAAGCCAGTCACAAGGCCAGACAGCTTTCAAAGCATAGATTTAAGTTGCCTCTTCCTCCACCACTTCTCTCTTTCTTGTCACCATGCCAGCACACAGCATGGCCCGCACAAATTTTATGGGAAATATCATTACATGATTTTTTCCTTTTTTTTAATGTTTTATTTTAAGTTTTCCTCTTACAGGTACACAATGATGCAGTGGCCAAGTGAGGCTAAATGATTTATCTTTTTCTTCACAGCTGGTACAGTAGGACTGTGACTGGTCAATGAATATACCATTCACCACTACCGTGGTCAAGTCAAGCTAAATAATTAAACAATACTGCATGACAGGGCAGGTGTCATGCTGGGACAATGTCATGCCTCTGGTGGTTGGGCATGAGGCTGCAGGCCAAGTGTGTTCACCACCTGAGAAGTGATGTTATAACCCACAACACACACCCTGGAGTGCATTACTACAAGTATAAAATGGCTTGCTTGTAAAAAAAAAACATTAAAATGTATTTGTAGTTGCTTTTTGATGTTGTGCTGAGATAGCATCAATGTTGAGGGTCAGTACTGACCAGAGCCCAGGAATTTTTCTTGCCATTTTATAATTTCTCTTTTCTCTTCATAGGTGACAGGTATAGTAGAACTAGAAGTGGACAACAAATATACCTTCCATGTGGTCACCCACAGTGGCTAACTGAGTAGAGCCTAAATAATTTTCTCTTGTCTTCATAGGTGTTCCGTCCTGATGGGGTCTCATCCAGAAAGCAAGAATACTTCTCTTCCACCTCCTCTGTCTGGGGCACCTTCATGCCATTTCAAGGCATGGTCATCACCAATGTGATGGTACATATCCTTTCCAAAAGTTATTTTTCTTTTAATATCAGAGTCTAAACAATTTCTATCTTGCATTCACAAGTCTCTTTCCATTCTGTCACGAATGCCTCCTTCTTCAACAAGTAAGCCTTCACAATTTTCTCCACTAGATCACAAATGTGGTCAGTCAGTACTGCAGACACACATGTCAATTCAGACCTCCTCTTCCTATCGTCTGTATCCAGTGTGAGTAATAGTCATCAACCCGATGCTGCTGCCTGATTCTACATTGTCACACAGCTGACAAATACTAAAACAAGATAAACAAGAGCAGAAAACAGACAGTCACATACAAATAACATTTAATAACTTAAAACAAAAATGAATACTTACTTAACCTGGCAGGAAACACTGCTAAGTTAAATAACCAGATCTGGTCCGGACCCACACAGCAACAGGATTTTATCACCCTACTGATAAATACCTGAAAAGAGTAAAACAGGAGCAAAATATTGTTATTAAAACACTGTTTTCACCCCCCCCCCGCCCACACCCAAAAAGTGAAAAATAAAAAATAAATATTGACCTTTGCAGGGTAGGACACACAGCGATACTCAAAGATCATCTTCCAGATTATCACCACAAACAGACATTATCACTTCATGAGAAAATATTCTGAATTTCTGGTCAAGACAGTTAATTAGGACAGGTGCCACAGTGGGAGACTTGCACAGTGCTAAAGCAGCATATTAATTCAAGGAGCCCTTCTCACATCATTTCCTCAAGCAAACATTTCCAGACAAGAGAATTTATTAGACTGAGAATTTCTTAGCATAAAGTTCATCCCCTAAAGTGCATTACAAGAAATGTGTAGGTGAGACTGCCACATAGTGTGGTGCCATGTAGCAGCATGCAACAGCCTAGTGTATTTTTTCAGGTAGTTGAGAAAAATTCTGGGAGCATAGACTTTATGCATGTTTTGCTTTTCTCACAGTTTCCCCTAAAGTGCATTACAAACACTGTGATGGGGGAACTGACACAAAATGCATCACCCTGTAACAGCACACAGCAGCTTGATGTATTTTCTTGTAACTGGAAAAAATTCTGGGAGCACAGAATTTAAATATAGTGTGCTTTTAACACCATTTCCCTTAAACTGCATTACAAGAACTGTGGTGGTGGGACTGACACAGTGCAGCACAAACTACATGACAATTGATTACCAAAAATTCTCCTAAGTCTATGTTATCATTTAACCCCCCAAATCTTCTCTAGCCATTATCTCAAATATCCAGTAACTTTCTCTCTGTCCAATCTTTTTTTCTAAATTACCTCCCCTAAGACCTATAGTTACCCTTTCTAGCCCTGCAGATTTTATCTCATGTTTCAGACCTGGACAACTCATAACAGATGCTGGAAGGGAGGTAAACGGACCTGAACTGAGGTGGGCACTGCCATGGCACCTGCCCCAGGTGCCATGACAGTGCCTACCTGGGGCCAGGTCCATTTCCCTCCCTGCCAACCCTCCACAGACTGCCAGTCCGTCGGCTGCAAGCATTACACACTGCACCCCAGCGGGGTACCAAATTACCATCTTGTACTTCCTCCAGCTCCCTCATGACCCATAGGGCACCCCCCTGCTCCATCTGCCCCATGTCTTGTCCCTGACGGCAAGTGCATGACCTACTGGCGAAGGGCTCTTAGACCACCTCCTGGCTGAATTCTAAGCAGAACCTGTTGCATCCATGGGGGCACAAAATTCCGTGGGGATGTTGCAGCCCCATCGTAGATGCAAGCACCCTTGCAACCTGGTAAGGGTGCTTTGCCACAAGGGTGGTGCAGGATGGCTTAGGCGCTGGGCATCCCGATTTTGACACAGACTGCATTGAAAATCAGAATTGCTACAAAGTTTGATGCAAGATGCCACTTTCATCATATACCTTTGGCACAGGCATCTTGCATCACATTACATTGTCAAAAAAAATAGGGCCCACAGTGTGGCTCCTTGTAGCAGCATGTAGCAGTCTGATGTATTTATTCTGGTAGTTGAGAAAAATTCTGATACTGCAGAATTTATGTATGTTGTGCTTCCTCACAATGTTGCCTAAAGTGGATTGCAAGAACTCTAGCAGGGGAATGACACACAGCATATTATCTTGTAGCAGCATGCAGCAGTCTGACATATTTATTCTGGTAGTTGAGAAACATTCTGGAAGCACTGAATTTATGTATGTTGTGCTTTTCTCACAGTTTCCACTAAACTCCATTAGAACAATGGAAAGCAGGACTGACACACAGCCTAGCATCATGAAGCAGCATGCAGCAGCCTGACGTATTTGTTCTGGTAGTTGAGAAAGATTCTGGAGGCATGAATTTACATATGGGGGAGATTCACAAAGATTTGTACTCGGCGCATCTCAGTTGCACCAGTGCAAATGAGATGCGCCATGCCCAAACATCAGTATTCACAGAAGATGCACCATAAGGTGCTCCCAGTGCATCCCCTCTGTGAACACCAAAGTTACACGCAACCCGAGATGCACCAGCACATCCTCCTCTTCAAGCTGGGAAACAGATGGGCTGGTGCATCCCTAGATGCACTGCACCCAAGTTTGGTATTCGCAGCCCAACACATGCAAATGGAGCCATAAGGCATGCAAGGCACTATGGGGTTATTTGCATGTCTTTATGGCTCCATTTGCATGAACCTTGCAGGGATGCACCTGGCAGAATGTGCTGGGTGTCCTACAAGGGCTGTGAGCAGAAATAAAAGAACACTAACCCCTGGTAGTCTACTGGAACCCTCATCCCTACCCATATGCCCGTAATGAAAATATTTGGTTCAAATATCCCTGGTAGTCTAGTGGAACCCCTTCCCTTCCCATATCCCTGTAATGAAAATATTCAGTCCAAAAATCCTTGGCAGTCTAGTGGTACCCCCCACCCTGCCCTGACCTGATTGCATTGTCATACAAAAGTCCAAAGTATTCCAGGTGGTACAGGGGACTCCCCACACCCCAACCCACTCAGACACCCCCACCCCACCCCACCTCACCCAGCTCCCCCCATCCCAGCATGTGCAGAAAGTCAGCAGGCAGCACAATCCACCCACAAACCACCATGGCTGCCCACTGACTCAGCTGTCAGTGAATGACAGCGTATAGTACACCTGTAAGCCCATTGGCAGACCTTGTCAACCAATGGGCTTGCAGTATGTACTGTAAGCTTTCATTCACAACTTTGTTGAAGGAAAGGGAATGACATACAGCAGAGCACCATGTAGCAGCATACAGCAGCTTGATGTATTTTTTTTTCTGGTACTTGAGAAACATTCTGGAACTACAGAATATAATTAAGTTGTGCTTTTCTTCACAGTTTCCCATAAAGTTCATTACAAGAACTGTGGCTGAGGGACTGACACATGCAGCACACTGTAGCACCATACAGAATAGCCTGACGTATTTATTCTGCTTGATGAGAACAATTCAGGGAGTACAGCATTTATGTATGTTGTGCTTTTCTCACAATTCTCCCTAAAGTGCTTCACAAGAGCTGTAGTGGGGGACTGACTCAAGGCACATTACCTTGTAGGTGCATGCAGTAGACTGACATATATATTCTGGCAGTTGAGAAAAATTCTGGGAGCATGGAATTTAAGTTAGTTGTGTTTTTCTCACAATGTCCCCTAAAGTGTGTAACAAAACTGTGGTGGGGGACTGACACATAGGGCAGCACATTATAGCAGCATGCAGGAGACTGACATATTTATTCTGGCGGTTGGTAAAATTCAGGGAGCACATAATGTACGTATGTTGTGCTTTTATCACAATTCCCCTAAAGTGTGTTTGTTCAAATTCACCCCGATGGTGAAGTTTCAGGTGAACCTGCCAGAGAAAGTTATAAAATGCAAATTTCCTATTAAATGGTAAAAATTCTCAAATTGTAATGCGAAGGCAAAGTTGGTGATTTCGCCAGAACTTCACCAGTGAAATAAAACCTCCCAACATCTCTACTCTTAGGCCATCTGAGTGGCCATTGTTTGCTTCTATAATGGAGGGAGGCAATATAGTGTAGTGGTTAAGAACAATGAGTTGCAAACCTAAAGAACTGAGTCTGAATCCCACAGCCACCACATGAATACAGCCCGACCATGAGAAAGTCACTTAACTTCCCTGTACTCTCAGGACACACCTGGAAACAAGCCTTAGCTTAGTGCGTCCTTCCTGGCCAAAAATTGTAAAATAAACAAATTATGCTATGCAGCTCCTGAGCCTTTTCCTATCAGCCCTATTTGATTTGATATATAGTTTGTCAATTTGGATATTCTTCCCAAATAGGTATGGCATTTTAGTGGATGTTGTTTGTTGAATAAGAAGAAACTTCTGATCTCATTTCAGATGTTCCATGATGTATGTTCCCTGAATGGAATACTTCTGGTATTCACTTTCAAAAAATAAAATTCTATGTTCAAAAACATGTCTTTTCAGGTGTAGGTGGGTACACAGTGTCTCAGAAACTCAATTCCATTTTTTTTAGAATTGAGTAACACACGGGAATAATTTAAAACTACTTTATGGAATTTTATACTATATAAAAGAATTTAACATACAGGTATAATTCAAAACTGCTTAACGGAATTTTACACTATATAAAGGGTCCATAGTGGTACTGGAATTACTGGGGCAAGGGACACAAGAACTTTTCCCCATGCCCATTTCTGAAGTAAGCCCTGGTAGTTCATTCACAGTTGCCATTTACTAATAAATTATAATGGGATGGGGGTGTCTCTTTAAATACAACGCCATCATACCTCTGAAAATTCATAAAATGGAATGCCATATTATATTGGTTTACAGCCCATGACACAAACCATCTCTTCCACATTAAGAAATTACCAAAATTTAAATGGTTAAAAAATCGAGACTTGCCCGCATCCATTTATCAGCCCAGTTTTTATAGTACCAAGCAAGTACAGAAATTTCATTAGTCAAGTTTTGTTGCTGACGCTTTGTTGAATGTGCTCCAGAAATTCAGACTAAAACTTAAATATCTCAATTTTTGTCTTATTATTTATATAATTTTTAAGATAGTAAAAAGAAAATAGGAGCCACCTATGTGACAAATCTCATACTTAAAAAGTACTGCCATGTTTCTGCCACACTTAAAAAAGTATTTTTAAAATAATGTCTTTTAATGGTATTGCAATAGCAAATACATAGGCAAGGCAATTTTATTTATATGGAACCCAATCCCAGAGGCTCTGGGCACCTCACAATAAGTACAGATAAATAAAGTGCATGATAAAAAAATAAAATGTAAGTTATGACATTAGGTTACAAAGCCATGCCCAAAATAACATAAATGAATGAGGTTTTAAAGACTTATTAAAGATGAACAGTGTGGGAGTTTCTCTTATCTCCCAAAGAAGGGTGTTGCATAAAATTGGAGCAGCAGCCCTGAATGCCCTATCACTAGATGACTTCAGGTGAGACCTTGATACTGAAAAGATGCCTGCCTCCACTGCCCGGAGGGGATGACCAGGAGCATAAGGCGCCAGAAGGTCTCTCAGGTAGCCCAGACCTAGTCAATGCAGAGCCTTGTATGTGAAAAAGCATACATTAAAACTGAAAAGCTGGAAAAGAGTTAACATTGTGTACATCCCAAAACACCCTTTCAGTAGCTGCAAAAGGGATATACAAATAAAAAACCTACATTTTGGAAACAATTGTAGTACAGTTATTGCCATGACACACTCCTGGGACAGATTGTGGAAAGATTCAACTTTAACCCACACTCATAAACCCCCTGCAATGGGCAAGGGATTGCCACTGATGCTGATCGCTCTCAAAATGGCCTGGACGGGTCAGGGCACAGGTCCACCCGAAGTTGGATTTTTATGTGACGCCTGGCCAGTAGGTGTCAAGGGAAATTTTGGGAAAAGGGGGCCCAAGGTCAGTTGTTACTACTGGGAACACAAGAAGAGGCATTAAGCTGACTTGAATGCAAAGAACAATGTAAAAGTTCATTAAACACACTAACATATTACTACCAAAAAAAATGTCTAAATTCTAAAACTATAAAGGACTAGAACATTACTAAAGTAATGCACTGCATTTCTAAATTCAAAACTCTAAAATATATCTGCACATTACTACATTATACTGTACCGTACTACAAATAGCATCACTACATTCTAAGCTAGCCACTCTTGTGTGTCCAAACAGGGAAGGGGAAAAAGCAAGATGGGAAACCAGCTGCCCGGGGCAGGGGAAAACACAGAACAGGACACAGGCCAGGACTATTCCAAGGCGGTGTGGGTCATCAGCACAAAGGTCTCCATAGACCATGACACCCCTCCAGAAAAAAGTCTGCCAAATCCACCCAGCCACAGCCCTTACATGGACTGCTGGGACACGAGGTCACCCAGCCACTGCCCCTACGTGGACTGCCGGGACACAAGAACAGATAACGACATTTTTATTTTATTTATTTCAACTTTTGATTACCAGGTAAGTGCCATGAACCAAGGCCCTTTTTCAGGCACGATGCAGGAGAGTTTGTCCAGATGTTACAACTTATAAATAAATACAATACAAATTACAAACAACAATACATAACACTACATTAGTTAACATCATACCTGACATCATACAACAATTTCAACAACAGCTATCACAACATCATACAACATGACAGCTGGTCGGGGAAAACAGGGTCAGGGCACCTGGGAACACACGCAGACAGAAGGGTGGCGGCACAATAAATATTTTCTTAAAACCCTGTGTCTGCGTCTTTATTTCTAGCAAAAGCATTACTTAGTTAGGGCACTTTATAAACAGATAAAACTATTCAGGTTATTAGATTATATTAAAATCACAGGGGCACTGTCACTTCGTGGTCATCTCCTGATGGCACGGGGATACTGGCACAGGGACAATGTTATCACAGGGGCCCCAAAAACATCACAATAAAACAATTATGTACATTTATTTACAAACAGTTCACTTTCAAGAGTGCATTGCCCTTTTAAACCTGGCCTCTGGTGCAGGTCACTTGAAATCTGCTGACAGGCGTTAATCTACCATATTTAGGCAACCAGTCATTTATTTATGGTTACTGCCTCCTTTCACACCTGAGGGGCTTGTCATTACCCCCTTAAATCCCTTGGGCCTGGAATTTCCTCTTTTAAGTCACTGTCATAATTGTTTGAATAAAGTTTCTGCCCCCTGCTCACTATCTATGTGGCTCTTGCTTCTACTCTGCCCAGTGGTTGGTCTTAAGGTGGCGCCTTGCTGCCCCACAGTCACTTGGCTCAAAGGAACCTCTGATCATTCCACCCCATGGACGGTCCTTGCTGGGGCCTTGCCCACCCCCACATTTCCCTGGCTCTATGGAGCCTTTACTGAAACTGTGCCCCATGGGTGGTCCTGCTGCTGGGGCCTTCCACAGCCCAACAGATGCTGCCAGTGCATGGAGTGCCAAGTATTTATTTTTATTTAAAAAAACCCAACAAGCTCCTTTTGCACAGCGGCCAGCACCTGATCCTGGTGCTGCCGCCACTCACCCTCCCGCCCCCATTCATTCTAGAGGCCGGGGACATTTGCTGCTGGTGCTGGGTGCTGGGTGCTGGGAGCGCCTGGACCTGCCTCCGCCCACAGACCTCCATTGAAGCTGGTGCTGGAGGGGATGGCCTACCTCTGCAGCCGCCACCCTTCACAATGAACGTCCCACACTGAATGGAGGAGATAGCCAGGACCTGCTGCCCCTCCCAACGGACCTCCAGGGACTCCTGGGCTGAGAACTAGAGCTGGAAAGGGTCGGCCTTCTGCTGTTGCCGCCACCCCTCCTGGAACACCTCCCACTTTTGGGCTAATGGAGGGGACAGCCTGGACTTGCTGCCCCCCCAATGAACATCTGGGCTGCTGTATGGAGGGGCCGGCCTTTCGCTGTAGCCACCGCCCCACACCACGGAACCACTCTGTGGCCAGTGTGGAATGGAGGGGATGGCCTGGACCTGCCGCCCCTCCCGATAACAGTTTAATCCTGCTGCAGCACCTTGGAACCCATTGGACTACAGCCATCATTGAGGAAGAGGGAGCAATTGTTGACGGACCGGGCTGGGACATTGGGAGGGATCCCAGGACAAAAGGTAAGTCCCTCCTTTTTTGCCGAGCCCCAGCTGGCCTAGTGCACCCTCACACTTGCTGCTGCTTTTTTGCTGCCCTCCGAACATAGACTGAATAGCTATTGCCATTCAAACGGGCTGAGGATTCCATCACAGAATCCTCACGAGCCCATCCCTGCCTGCTAGCCCTCATGACTGGGTCACGAGAGCAGGTGCCTGGTACGAGGTAACTGTGTGGGGGGGGGGGTTCTTAGGTGAGCTGCAGACAGGGAAAACAAACAAGCAGCAGAAATTTTTTTTTTTTTTTTTAACGGAGCCCAGCTGGGTATCTACGTTTTTTGGGGGGGTACATACTCTAAACCCAGGGGCACCTCCCTACCTAACCAGCCCCAAAGCACCTGGATGCCCATTTTTGGAGGGCACAAGGACTCTGGGGTACTACAAATTCACCCCCACAAATATATACATGTCCCCATGTATAGCTTAACTTAATCTAAACATACTCTATACTGTACACTATACCATTGTTTTCCATTACTACCTGAGCTGCTTCACGCTTTGGACTCCTTGGAGCACTTGCTCCACATCCTGACAACTATGCCAAGTGTGTAATGGGCGAGGGACTGCTGCTGACTGCTCTCAAAATGGCCTGGTCGGGTCAGGGCACAGGTCCACCCCAGCTACAACTTGGAAGGGAAAAACACAAGGTAATCCAACTATGCCAACCACCAGGAGATGGATTTTTATGTGACACCCAGCCAGCGGGTGTCAGGGGAAATTTTGGGGAAAGGGGGCCCAAGTTCAATTGCTACTACTGGGAACACAAGGAGAGGCGTGAAGTTGACTCAAATGCAAAGAACAATGTAAAAGATTATTAAACACACTAACATATCACTACCAAAATAAATTTCTAAATTCTAAAACTATAAAGGACTAGAACATTACTAAAGTAATGCACTGCACTGCACTTCTAAATTCAAAACTCTAAAAGATATCTACACATTACTACATTATACTGTACCCTACTACAAATAATATCACTACATTCTAAGCCAGCCACCCTTGTGTGTCCAAATGGGGAAGGGGAAAAGCGAGATGGGGAATCAGCTGCCCGGGGCAGGGGAAAACACAGAACAGGACACAGGCCAGGACTATTCCAAGGTAGTGTGGGTCATTGGCACAAAGGTCTCTATAGACCCCAGGAAAATGATACCGCTCCAGGAAAAAGTCTGCCAACTCCATCCAGCCACAGCCCCTACGTGGACTGCCAGGACATGAGGTCACCCAGCCACAGCCCCTATGTGGACTACTGGGACATGAGGTCACCCAGCTACAGCCCCTGTGTGGACTGCCAGGACACAAGGACATGACAGTTGGTCGGGGAAAACAGGGTCAGGGCACCTGGGAACACATGCAGACAGAAGGATTGCAGCACAATAAACATTTTCTTAAAACCCTGCATCTGCATCTTTATTTCTAGCAAAAGCATTACTTAGTTAGGGCACTTTATAAACAGATAAAACTATTCAGGTTATCAGATTACATAAAATCACAGGTGCACTCTCACTTCGTGGTCATCTCCTGATAGCACACGGATACAGGTGTAATCCCCCTACAAATGGAGGTTCCCAAAATTCTTCCTTGGGCTTGCCTAAATGCCCACTGCCAGGCTGGCATTCTGTGTCCCAATAATTTAAAAGTGTTTACATGTGAGTGCCCTGTTAGCCTCCATGCCTGTCTCTTCAAGAGCTGCCCCCTTTTTTGTGGTGTTTAATTGATCTAGGTAGGGGTTTAGTAGTTTCAGGCTCGGGTCCCACCTGGGCTGCAGTGTTATTGCTCCATTCTGCCATCACTATTTGCACAGAGGGAGCCCTACTAGAACCTGTGACTGTTTACTGATTATCTGCAATAATAATAATAATAGTATTGTAGTTTGTCTAACCTGCCTTCCTTTGCAGCATGGACATTTCTGTTAATCCCCACCATCTTGGTTCTGGACTGTTAGTTTGGACCAATCAGTACCTTTGGGGACCCTAAAATGGAGTCTGTTCCCAGAGGTCTTGTTGTAGTGAATTTCTGTACAAATTGTAGTTTTTACATTTTGGTGCCAAGACAGACCTGGAGGGCGAGCTCTTGCTTTGACAGACAGATGAATCAATGAATCTAACCTTTTGGATCTGAGGGAAATCCCAGAGCTGCCTGCAGCAGGAGGCAGCAGTGAGATGGAGCTGGAAGATTGAGCAGCTCAAGCCAGTCGAGCTGCTGCCCCACAGGGTACAGTGGGGATTTGGTGGAAATGCTGAGTCTGGCCTGCCTGCCTTCAGCTCTCCTGCATGGAGAGATTAGAGCAACCTTAATTCGGACTTCGTCTCTGAGTATTTTTCACTGTGCCCTGAGCATTGGGTACAGCAAGTCAAGAGTCAGTCTGAGTTTGGAGTTGGAAGATTGAACAGTTCGAGACATTTGAGCAGCTGCTCCTGCATAGTAGCATGGGAAATCAGTGGGAAGGCTATGTCTGGCCTGTCTGCCCCATCCTCTCAAGTGAAGAAGCCTGCTTAATCCTAGACTTCATCCGAATTTGCAGCTTTTGTGAACGAATCCTGAACTGTGATGAGCTGAATTTTCCTGAAGTGGACCGAAGATTTGCCTTGGTGCGATTGGCCTGTCAGGTCCTGAGACTGCCGTACAGTGTATGGTTTTCACAGAAGAGCCTATGTATTGCAACTGGACTGTCATCCGAACTGTGGCATTTGTCTTATCTTTACTATAAGTGTGCTGAATGCTATTAGTGGGTCGTGATTTGGTTCCCCACTGTATGATTGTGTCATCCTTGCTAGAAGCTGCATCCAGCAACTACTGGACTTTTCTCTGAACTGTTCACCTGGTTTGGGCCTTGCCACTTCCGCCCAGACAGCCACTCACACCGCAGAGAAACAACCGATGAGAGACCCGCCTGGGAATTCGGTGCCCTGCTCAACACCAACGAACAGGATTGGCACCATGGTGCTTCGTGTGGGCACTGCTTCTCCTGGCAATCCAGCACTTCATCCTTAGATCTCCATTCCATCTATCCTGCATCCTGTAATGGGTAGCGTGAGTAAACACCAGGGTAGCTCCCTGCAACAATGCTCAAATCAGTGTGTGTCAACTGATTTAATTGCTGTTGCTAATCATTTGGGACTGAACCATCTGGTTCCAGATTACAAATTGTGGGTTAAAGTGCATGCATGTGTTCTTTCCATCACAGGGCCCCAACCAGCTGCAATGCCAGCCTACCATGGGCAATGCTTTAGGCTAGCTGTAGTTCCAACTGGGTACCCAGAGTGTGCGTGACTGTGATTCAGGGACCTTAAAGTGCATGCCTTATAACCTGAATCTTTCAGATTTTGAATCAACCACCAGATTCTGCCCCTTCCTTGTTACTGCCCCCTTAAATAAATCAGATTTAAATCTTTTTTGCATTGAAACTGGTTGTGGTGTACCTCCATACAAACAGCATTGAAATACTGTTGGTTATTGTGCTAAATCTTATTTTAAAGGGGTCTCCAGGACCGAGGCAGCTGAACCAGCCCTGGTGGTAAGTGCAACAAGTGTGGGGTTAAAACTGTTGTCAGGTGTAAACTGCAATTGTGTATTCTGTGAACCATTTAGGTCACTAGAGGGAAAAGAGGGGGGTAACAGTGTCCAGGAGGGCTGTACCCAGGTCAGCTATGCTACCACTAACCCTGTCCTCCAGGTGGAGGCACCCGTTTTCAGTACCCAGGCCCTTCAACCTGCACTGGGTCACGCAGGCAGGGGTAGTATCCCTTGGGATAGCGCTACCTAGGGGTTACACTGGCACAGGGACAATATTATCACAGGGGCCCCAAAAGCATCACAATAAAACAATTATGTACATTTATTTACTAACAGTTCACTTTCGAGAGTGCGTTGCCCTTTTAAACCTGGCCTCTGGTGCAGGCCACTTGAAACCTGCTGACAGGTGTTAATACAAAATATTTAGGCAACCAGTCATTTATTTATAGTTCCTGCCCCCTTTCACACCTGAGGGGCCTGTTGTTGCCCCCTTAAATCCCTTGGGCCTGGAATTTCCCCTTTTAAGTCACTGTCATAATTTGAATAAAGTCTCTGCCTTCTGTTCACTGTCTATGGGGCTCTAGCTTTTACGTCACCCAGTGGGCGGTCTTAAGGCGGGGCCTTGCTGCCCCACAGTCACTTAGCTCAAAGGAACCTCTTATTATTCCGCCCTATGGGCGGTCCTTGCTGGGCTCTATGGAGCCTTTACTGAATCTCTGCCCCATGGGTGGTCCTGCTGCTGGGGCCTTGCATGGCTCAATGAATGCTGCCAGTGCCCAGAGTGCACAGAGTTTATTTTTATTTTTTTTAAAAACAACAAGCTCCTTTTGCATGGCAGCCAGCACCCAAACCAGGTGCTGCCACCACTCACCCTGCCGCCCGCATTCCTTCTAGGGACCGGGGACATTTGCTGCTGGTGCTGGGAGGGCCTGGACCTGCCTCCTCCCACAGGCCTCCACTGAAGCTGGTGCTGGAGGGGATGGCTTACCTCTGCTGCCGCTGCCCCTCCCAACAATCCTCCCACTGCTGGATGGAGGGGGACAGCCTGGACCTGCTGCCCATCCGACAGACCTCCAGGGACTGCTGGGCTGAGGACTGGAGATGGAGGGATTGGCCTTCTACTGTTGCCGCTACCCCTCCTGGAACATCTCCTACTTCTGGGCTAATGGAGGGGATAGCCTGGACCTGCTACCTCCTCCTGACAAACATCTGGGCTGCTGGATGGAGGGGTCGGCCTTTCGCTTTAGCCGCCCCTCCCCACGGAACCACTCTGCGGCCGGTGTGGAATGGAGGGGACGGCCTGGACCTGCCGCTCCTCCCAACAATGCTTTATCACTGTTGTGGCACCAGGGAACCTGTCAGACTACAGACACCATCATGGAAGAGGGAGCAATCGCTGACAGACCAGCCGGGACATTGGGAGGGACCCCAGGACAAAAGGTAAGTCCCTTCCCTTTTGCTGAGCCCCAGCCGGCCTAGCGCTCCCTCACACTTGCTGCTGATCTTTTGCTGCCCTCTGAACACGGACTGAATGGCTATTGCCATTCAAATGGACTGGGGATTCCATCATGGAATCCTCATGAGCCCATCCCTTCCTGCTAGTCCTTGTGACTGGCCCCACAAGAGCAGATGCCCAGCGCAAGATAACTGGGGGGGGGAGTTCTAAGGTGAGCTGCAGGCAGGGAAAACAAACAGGCAGCAGAAAAATAAATTGTTTTTAAACGGAACCCAGCTGGGGCTTTTTTTTGGGGGGGGGTACCTACTCTAAACCCAGGCGCACCTCTCTACCTAACCAGGCCCAAAGCACCTGGATGCCCATTTTTGGAGGGCACCAGGACTCTGGGGCACTACACACTAAGTCCAGTTGGCCCTATTTATTGATAGCGAATCCATGTATGGGACTGGCAGTAAAGCCTAGAGGTTAAAGTAACGAGCTGTGAATGAGCTTGGAACATTCAGCAGACCTGGGTTTGATTCCTACAACCTCTGCTTGCATAGTCTGTGACGTTGAGCAAGCCACTTAACCTCCCCAGTGCTCCAGGTTGCTCCTGGAAACAGGCCTTGGGCATAGTGAGCCTTACCTAGTTACCAAAGAACTAAAAAAAAAAAAAAAAAAAAAGACAATTGGGTTTATCTAGAAAATAATAAAATTGAATGCAGATGGTAAGTCAAGCTTTTTAACAAGCCCAATTTAAAATTAGGACAAGTTGGTCAATTTAAGGCATTCACCTTCCATTTTAGGAGCTGTGAGTATAATCCAGATCTCACAATCCCAGCCTGCAGTGTGAGGCAGGTAGAACATCAGTCCCATGAAAGCACTTTCCTCCACAGGGTGGGTCTCCCTCACTCCTCACAGAACTGTTGCCCCTGATGACCTGGGGGAACAGGGAGACATTTATTACCTGAAACTTGACTTTTGTGCTTATGTCTGTCCCTGGCTACTTATTTAATCTGGGTACTTATTGCTGAGTATATTATTTAAAGATTTCTAATAGCGAGGTTTAGTGTAGGATATTTATTATTAGATTTTATATTGCAGTATTATTTCATATATTATATATTTTTTTTGGTGTATTTTTATATTGTTGGTGTTATTTATATTTGATTTGATTGTTCAGCACCCAGAACCTCCGGGATGGGTGTCCTTTTAAATAAACCTTGCCTTGCCTTGCCTTGCCATTACACACCCATCTTCATGGCATTGAAGTGCCAGTGGCGGAGCCAGGTTTGGGAGCGTTTGGGAGCTGGGGGGGCCATTCAGTCAATCATGGACTCCACAATGGGCACTAAACAGTGAATAAAGATGGTGGCAGGGTACCACTACTAACACTTGGGCAGCCAGGAGGGGTGACCGCCCCCCCCAGACCTCCCCTCTAGTTCCGCCACTATGAAGTGCCCCATTGGTGGGACAGCATGGAGGTGCAGACACCAGGACTCTACTACATTGTCAGGTTAAGCTCTTACTATGCTCTGTGTATGCTGATATAGAAGCCACTTGTGGAGTAACCCATCTTTCAAGTGTGCCACCACTCAGTGCTGAACAACAGAAAAGGCACTGTGAAGAAGGACTGGTTGCTGTTCAATGTGTCAGCAACAGTGTTGTTGATCAAGGTACCAGTTGCCGTGCAAAGTCCTAAGAGTGCACAAACACCTCTTAAATGGATAGTTCTTGTGACTCTGGTGGAATCGAAGTTGGGTAGATATGGGGTGTATGAGCTGGGAGGGGCTGATGATGATGAGCAAAGCTGTCAAGATTATTAAAAAAACAAGATACAAAAAAAGAAACATAAAGAAAAAAATACTCATTCTAGTAATGTTGTTTCATCCAAAGTGATCCCTCATTATGTTTAACAAGTGCAATCATTCCCCTGGAATGAGCAGCCCCGGGAGCTTTTAGAATTTTATGCAAACTATTGAATTCAGAATGAAATTCAAACTCTGCTGTGTGGTCACACTCACCCTGCACACTAATGTAGATTTATTTCTGAAACTAGGGTGAGCTGTGACCACTACTAATTAAACGGATACCAAAAATTCAAAATTTTTTAATCAAAATATTTTTAGAATTTCTTAAAACAAAGCAGAACAAATGAATTTGTAATTAAAAAATAAAGTCACTCAGACCACTTAGCAACAATTGTGAAGAAACTGTAACAAGTAATGCTAAACCAAGTATAAAGAAACTGATTATTCTATGAACATTTTCCCAGATTCTGGAAGGGGAGACAGGGATTAGGGATTGTTAAATTTAGTGAGGGATCCCTTTGGAAAAAACAGCATTGCTACAGTAAGTAATTTTTTCTTCAAACCCCAGGAATCCCTCACTTAAGTTTAACAAGTGCATATTCCATAGCAGTACCTTGGGAGGCTGAGTACGGAACTTATTTGGAGGAAAGATTCTGCAAGACAGCAGTGCCAAAACTGGTATCCATTCTAGATTGTATGTCCAGACAGTAGTGTTTTGTGAAAGTGTGAACTTTTTTCCAGGTGGCTGTTTGCATATCCCTTGAAGGGGGATAACCTTGAAGCTGCCACAGAGGCAGAGGTACCTTTTGTAGAGTGTGCCCTGAGCCCTCTGGGTGGCAATTTACCAGATTTGTCATAACAGAACTGTATGCAGAAGACTATCCAGTCAGAAATGGTTCTCTTGGATACTAGTTTGCCTTTCCCCACTTCACTATAGGTAACAAACAGTTGAGCACTAGTGGACCTTACGTCCTTTTTGTGGTCCAAGTAGTAACTCAGTACCCTTTTCACATCCAGACTGTTGAGCATTTTTTTTTCCAATTGTTTAGCCAGGTGAGACACACTAAGCTGAAAGCTTGTTTACATGTGCAACCTGGGAGCATAGGGAAGTTAAGTGACTTGCTCAGGGTCACACAGTATGCAAGTGGGGGCTGTGGAATTCAAACCCAGGTCTCCTGATTTGCAGCTCAGAGCCTTAAACCACTTCGCTATACTTGCTCACCTATGCTGGATTTTTCTGTGAAGAAAACTGAAAGGACAATGGACTGATACAGATGGAATTCAGGCACCACTTTTGGGAAGAATTTCCTGTTTGTTCTTATGACTATCTTTTCCCTATGGAAATTTATGTAGTTAGGATCTCTGCTGAGGGCTTGTAGCTCACTCATCCTTGTGGCATGTCACTGCCATCAAGAAAGCTGTTTTCCAGGTGACATACTCCAATGCAGCAGTGGCTATCATCTCAAAAGGGGCCTCCAGCAACTGGGCAATGTACACATTCAAATCCCAAGGAGGGACAGAGTCCCTCACTAGAAGGTACAGTCGATTAAGGCCCTGGAAAAACATTTTGAAAATGGGTTGTGAGGCCACTGACCTGTTTTTGCCAGCTGATGTGTAAGCTGATACTGCTACCAAATGGATCTTCAGGGTTGAAGGCATTAGTCCCAAGGACAGGAGGTAGGCTAGGTAGTCTAGGATTGTAGACAGGCCTGCCCAGAGAGGATTTATCTGTGTAGAACACCAGAAGGAGAATTTTTTCCACTTTGAATAATAAGTTCTCCTTGTTGCTGGTTTCCTGCAAGTCTTCAGCATTTCCATTACTTTTTCAGAAAGATTTGGCCCAGAGAACTGTAACTCTTCTAGAACCATGCTCTGAAGCTTAGAATTCTCATATCAAGGAATGTTATCCTGCCCCAGGACAGTGTCAACAGATTGTGTCTCAGGGGTAGGATGACTGGAGGTCTTTTGGAGTGGGTCAGGAGCACGGAATATCAGGTCTGCCTGGCCCAATCTGGAGCTACAAGAAACATAGAAACAGAAGTTGACAGCAGATAAGGACCGCAAGGCCCATCTAATCTTTCCATTGTTTTTCCTACCTTATGAATGTGCCATAGGCCTTTATTCTCTCAATGGCCTATCTGTTCATACTCATCTATATTGCTCCCTTATGCCTATCCCATGCCTGTTTGAAGCCCTGCAATGTATTCATATCCACCACTTCCTGAGGTAGGCTGTTCCATGCATCCACCACCCTTTCTGTGAAAAAGAACTTCCTCACATTACCCCTTAATTGACCTCCCTCTAATCTCATGCTGTGACTCTTGTCCTGCTATTTTTCTTATATTGAAACATGTTAGACTCTTTCACCTTGTTAATGCCCTTAAGATGTTTAAATGTTTCGATCATATCACCTCTCTCCCTCCTTTGCTGTAGGGTATACATATTGAACTCCATTAATCTGTCCTCATATGTTTTCTGTTGCAGTCTCCGCACCATTTTGGTTACCCTTCTCTGGACTTCCTCCATTTTGTTAATGTCCTTGTGAAGATGTGGCCTCCACTACTGCATGCAGTACTTCAGATGGGGCCTAACCAGTGTCTTGTAAAGAGGGATTATTACCTCCCTCTTCCGACTTGTGATACCCCTACTAATACACCCCAACATCACCCTAGCCTTACCTACTGCTTTATGGTCTGCTTGGATGATTTCTGGTCATCTGTGATGATGATGCCCAAGTCTCACTCTTCCCTTGTGATTGCCAGCAACTCCCCTCCCAACCTATAGGTGGCTTCAGGGTTTCTCTTCCCTATGTGCATGATCTTGCACTTCTTTGTGGTACACCTCAGTTGCCACTCTTCCAACCATTTTGCCAGTTTATCCAGATTTCTTCTCATTCTGCCTACCCCATTTGGATCATCTACTCTGAGCTGTGAGAATCCTTGTAACTGACTCCCTTCTCAGCTTTATCAGAACTCTCAGTAAAAGTGGGAACAGAGGAAAAGCATAGAGAAACTTCCCTGACTAGCTGACAACTAGAACATCCTCTGAGACTGAGCCTATAGCTGGGGGTCTGCAATAAAAATGTGGAAGCTGACTGTTCTCCCAGGACGCAAACAAGCGATTTCTGGTGTACCTCACCATATGAACACTGATGCCAGGCTGCAGCACCTGCTGGTTCAGGATCGAGTCATGATTGCCTGGCTGATCTTGTTCAAGGAGTCCACCAGCACGCTGTCTTTTCCTGGCAAGTGTACTGCAGAAAGCTGAACTTCCAGGGAGTAGGCTAGGTTCCAGATCTTCATGGCTTCTGTGCACAGTTTTGAAGATCTTTTTCCTCCCTGCTTGTTTATGTAGTACATTGATGTGTTGTTGTTTGTTCTGATTTGAGCAGACTGATCCTGCATATGGGAGAAGAAAGTCTGCATTGCCAGTTAACTGTCATGAGTTCCAGGAGATTTATGAGCTCTAAAGTCTTCTGTGTGCTCCAGGTGCCACTCAGAGTAATGTTCTGTATGTTTGTGCCCCATCCCAGGAGGGAGGCATCTGTTGTGAGAATAACTGTAGGGGATTGCTGGAAGAAAGAAATTCCCTCTTTGAGGTTGCCCTCCTCCTTCCACCATTACAGTGCCTTTAACAAAATATTTGTAACAGGCACATGTTTGGACAAAGGGTCCCACTTCTGGTATCAATGGTTCCCTAGGTGATACCGAATGTCCTCCATTTGGAACCTTGCCCTTGGTACCACCGTAGTGGCTCAGGTCATGTGACCCATTAATCTTAGAAAGTCCCTTGCAGGTCTTGGATGACCTGCTTTGAAGGATTCTACAGTTGTAATTAGATTTAATGTTTAAACAGGACAACCTTGTAACATGACCTTTGGTCCTAATGGTGTAAATCTCCTATAATTTTCCTGTATAAAAATGAAGATTTTACTACTATTCGCTGCCCTTGCTTGACAGAGGAATGCCTTCCCCTGTAGGCTATCCAGTTCTGTACCAATAAAGTCCAGAATTTGAACTGGATCTGTTTGTGACTTTTGAAGGTTTATGAGGAAGCCCAGATCCTCTAGAGTGTCATTTGTCAGCAGTATGAAGGACTTTGCTTCCTGCTACATTTTCCTGAGATCAGCCAGTCATCCAGCTAAGGAAAAACCACCACCCCTTTCCTTCTTAAATGTGCTGCTACCATAGAAACATAGAAGCTGACGTGTGGCCCACCCAGTCTGCCCATTTTGCCTACCTATTACAAACCACAGATCCTACTAGGCTACCCTTATGTCAATCCCATTGCGGAGGGGTTGTGAAATAACAGATGGACAAGACACCGAATTTCAGGTTCAACACACAATCTCTGTGTGATGTTTATTCAAAATACAGGCAATAAGCTTCTGCAATGCCATATTTTCTCTTCAGTACATCAGTTTGCAGCAATAGACTATGAATGTCCTTTCTCTGCACTTAGCCAGCACCTACTAACACTGATCTCTGATCCAATTCACTAGTTGAGATGTAGCCACCACCCCTATGTAGGCCCCATTTACGTGGGTAGTGGGGCCCAAAAAGAAAAAAAAACAAAAACAAGCTATAGACAAAGAATTTCAATGCAGAATCACTGAAATATGGTCTACCACAAAGGGCATTGGCAACAAATCAAGTTTCAAAGAAATACAACATCATACATACTTCCATAATGCAACGCATCATGGGATATATGCAAATCATCATGACCTTTATGGTTTGTTAAGTTTACAACAATTTACATGCATTTTAAATAGCACAACTAGCTTAATTTCTATAATAGTCACCTAGTACATTTTACCATTATCAAAACACCAAGTGCCATGGTATTTTCAACATTTGCAGGTCTCATAAACATAAGGAATATACATTAAGGTATTTTATAACATAGTGCTATTACAGTGCCTTCAGAAAGTATTCACCCCCGTTGGATTTTGTCACACTTTGTTGTGTTACGACCAAAATTTTTAATGCACTGAAATAAATGATTTTTCCCCCTTGATTCACACAGCATACTCAACAATTTAAAGGGCCAAAAATATTTTTATTGTGTAACAAAAACTTATGAAACATTAAAAACTGAAATATCTTGTTTACTTAAGTATTCACCCCCCTGAGTCAATACTCTGTAGAAGCGCCTTTGGCAGCAATTACAGATTTGAGTCTTCTTGGGTATGTCTGTATCAGCTTTGCACATCTAGATTTGGGGATTTTCGCCCATTCTTCCTTGCAGATTTGCTCAAGCTCTGTCAAGTTGGATGGGGAGTGTCAGTGAACCGCAATCTTTAAGGCTTTCCACAGATTCTCAGTGGGATTCAAGTCCGGGCTTTGGCTGGGCCACTCAAGGACATTCACCTTCTTGTTCTGAAGCCACTCCAGTGTTGCTTTGGCTGTATGCTTGGGGTCGTTGTCCTGTTGGAACGTAAATCTTCGCCCCCAGTCCAAGGTCTATTGCAGACTGATGCAGGTTCTCCACAAGGATGTGCCTGTATTTGGCTCCATTCATTGTTCCCTCTATCCTGACAAGTGCCCCAGTCCCTGCCACTGAAAATCATCCCCATAACATGATGCTGCCACCACCATGCTTCACGGTAGGAATGGTGTTACACAGGTGATGAGCTGTGTTCGGTTTGCGCCAGGCATAGCGCTTTGTATTCAGGCCAAAGAGTTCAATATTTGTTTCATCAGACCAGAGAATCTTTTGCCACATGGTCTCAGAGTCTGCCACGTGCCTTCTTGCAAACTCCAGGCATGCTATTATGTGGCCTTTTCTCAGGAGTGGCTTCCGTCTAGCCACTCTCCCATAGAGGCTACATCTGTGAAGTGCTGCAGAGATTGTTGTCCTCTGGACAGGTTCTCCCATCTCAGCCATGGAACTCTGTAGTTCTGTCAGAGTGGTCATTGGGTTCTTGGTCACTTCCCCTGATCAAGGTCCTTCTTGCCCGGTTGCTCAGTTTGGGAGGACGGCCTGCTCTAGGAAGAGTCTGGGTGGTTCCGTAATCTTTTCATTTCCTAATGATGGACTTGACTGTGCTCCTGGGAACTTCCAACACCCTAGAAATGTTTTTTATACCCTTCCCCAGATCTATGCCTTCTCACAATTCTATCACGGAGTTCAACGGACAGCTCCTTGGTCTTCATGGTAGAGTTTCTGCACTGACATGCACTGTCAACAGTGGGACCTTATATAGACAGGTGTATTTCCTCTGAAATCATGTCAACCATTTGAACTGACCACAGGTGGACTCCATTCAAGTTTTAGAGTGATCTCACAAGGAAATTGGATGCACCTGAGCTCAATTTGGAGTGTCATAGCAAAGGGGGTGAATATTTATCAAATCAAGACTTTTCAGGTTTTTATTTTAAATTACATGTACAAAAAATTACAGAAGTTTCATTCCACTTTGACATTATAGAGTAATTTGTGTAGATATGTGACAAAAAAAATCCCATATAAATGTATTTTAATTTGAGTTTGCAACATCACAAAATGTGACAAAATCCAAGGGGGGTGGTGAATAATTTCTGAAGGCACTGTACATACTAAATCCAACAACAATAAACACAATCTGTTTTACATACACTTGAAGGTCACCACAATAACCTCCCTGTATGAGGACCTGAGAGGGAAAAGAAAAATTAAAGAGGACACTGTAGCATAGTCAAGGGAGGAAGAAGGGGGTGCCCACAGGTAGCCAACCTAATGGACTAGAAATAATAAAGGACAGATTAGGCTTAGGAATAGAAGAACCGTTGCAACAGATTTAAGAAAAGGTGTGTCCGCAAGAGTGGCAGGAGCTCCCTGTCACATATCCCCCACCTTAAGAGGGAAGCAGTTATTGCAGACTGCTTACCCCCTTCCTGTTCCAGGAAGGGATATAGCTTCCAATCATCCATCTTCAGAAACTCTTTCTCAGGGTCCCTATTAACAATAAACATTCTATCATAAACATAGTGGATATCATCATTCTTTACTCTGAGGCATTAACACATTTCTCAACAGAGGCTAAAGGTACCTTCCCATCTCCTTTTGGGAAAGTCCATCATATTTTTAACCAAAAGTCTGGATGACTGTTAAGTTCAGTACCACAGAAAGACTTTCTCTGAGGTGAGTAATTACCTGCTCCAACCCCACAAGACATGTCAGTTTTAAACAAGGACCCAGTCCTAGGTTCAACCCCTCTACATAAACCCACTATGACTCTTGATTCATTTCACTTGCTGCAGATACAGACACCTGAAGGTAGACACTCTTTTGGTGTTACCCCAACACAGGTTCCAATCCATTTTCCTCCCACCTCCTCCGCTGTAGGTTTTTCATCAAAAAAGAAAACGCATGTACCACTTCCTTGATCTTAACATATTGTAACATTTTGGCAATATTAGCATCTTTAGCCTGATGTATACCCCAGTCAATGCTGTTAATAGATTTAGCTGCATCAATACAAGAAAAAGTCCCTTCAACCTTATAGGCTTCTTCTTGCTTGCTTGGAGTCTTCAACTCCAGCACAGTATCACTAGGCACTGTCTTACCTGGGGTCTCACATTCAAGTTCCATACTTGCATCTCCAACCTCCAACAGGTAACATCCTGGGAAGACATGCAACAAAGCAATATCCTGCTCAGTCAGGGGGTCCTCCTCCAGGTGAGCCCATGAAAAATCCTCCTCTGATTCTTTATCCAAACTCTCTAGCAGGGACCTCCCCAGTACCTGGCACTGGAGGGTGTTCCACTTCTCTGTGTAGTTGCTTTGCTTCCAGCCATTGCCAACTCATCCAGTGGATCATACTCATTAGGGTCTCCACCTCCTAGGTGTTGTCTCTCGCACCTCCAGTCTGTTCAGCCTGCATCTCTTTGTCATCTTCAGGCTTGGCCTTCCTCCAAGCTCCCAGGTCCAGTCCAGGTGGCAGCTTCTCTCTGTCAGCCATGGTTCTGGTCAGAACTCCATGGACTTTCTTCTCTGGGTTCTCCTCCGGCAACTGCTGGTACATCTGTCCTTCTGGGATATCTACCAGAAGACACCTGTCTTCGGCCAGTCCACATACTTCCAGCAAGTTATCCCACTAATGACACCAAATCTGTGGAGGGGTTGTGGGATAACAGATGGACAAGACACCGAATTTCAGGTTCAACACACAATCTCTGTGTGATGTTTATTCAAAATACAGGAAATAAGCTTCTGCAATGCCATATTTTCTCTTCAGTACATCAGTTTGCAGCAGTAGACTATGAATGTCCTTTCTCTGCACTTAGCCAGTACCTACTGACACTGATCTCTGATCCAATTCACTAGTTGAGATGTAGCCACCACCCCTATGTAGGCCCCATTTGCTTGGGTAGTGGGGCCCAAAAAGAAAAAAAAAAACAAGCTATAGACAAAGAATCTCAATGCAGAATCACTGAAAGATGGTCTACCCCAAAGGACATTGGCAACAAATCAAGTTTCAAAGAAACACAACAGCATACATCCTTCCATAATGCAATGCATTATGGGATATATGCAAATCATCATGACCTTTCTGGTTTGTTAAGTTTACAACAATTTACATGCATTTTAAATAGCATAACTAGCTTAATTTCTATAATAGTCACCTAGTACTTTTTACCATTATCAAAACACCAAGTGCCATGGTATTTTCAACATTTACAAGTTTCATAAACATAAGGTATATACATTGAGGTATTTTATAACATAGTGTTATTACATACTAAATCCAACAACAATAAACACAATCTGCTTTACGTACACTTGGAGGTCACCACAATAACCTCCCTGTACGAGGACCTGAGAGAGAAAAGGAAAATTATAGAGGACACTGTAGCAAAGTCAAGAGACAGAGAAGGGGGTGCCCACAGGTGACCAACCTTATGGACTAGAAATAGTAAAGGGTAGGTTAGGCTTAGGAATAGAAGAACTGTTGCAACAGATTTAAGAAAAGGTCTGTCTGCAAGAGTGGCAAGAGCTCCCTGTCACACCCATGCATTCTTGTGTAACCCCTAGGTGGTGCTATCCCAAGGGCTACTACCCCTGTCTGCTTGGCTAGTAGCAGGTTAAGAGGCCTGGGTAATGAAATGGGTGCCTCCACCCAGAGGTCAGGGTTGTTAGTGGTCAAGCTAACCTGGGCACAGCTCTCCAGGACACTGTAACCCCCCTTTTCCCCTTCTAGTGGCCTGAACAATATACAATAATTACTTTCACAATGACCCTTATTCACCAGGCAATTACCCACAATGTTTGCACTTACCACCAGGGCTGGTTCCTCTAGCTTGACCTTGGGGACCACCTGTAAAACAAGGTTAAGCACAGCAAATAGCAACAGTACAATACTTTTGGCACAAACTGGAAACACAGTCAGGTTAAATGCAAACAAAGTTAAATCTGATTTATTCAGGGGACTTGAACAAGGGAGGGGTGTAATCAGGTTCATTTGCTTAAAAGCTATATTAATCAGACAGTTATGCATGCAGTTCAGAGTCCCTGTACAGTCACACACTCTGGGTACCCAGGTATGAAAACGGTGGGGTAGCCAGGAACATTGCAGCTGGTTGGGGCCCTGTGATGGAAGAAAGCAACATGCACCACACACACTATTTGTAATTCAGAGCTGGAGGGCTCAGTTCATGAAAGAAAAGGAAACAAGACAATCAGATGACAACACTTTTAGATTTAGCTGTTGTTGTAGGGAACTACCCTGTTGTTTACTCATGATACCCAATACTGGACACAGGCAGGATGAAATCGAGACTGCAGGCTTTTGAGCTGGAGTGCACGGAGAAGCAGGACCCACACGAATCACAGAGGCGTCATTCCTGTTCAAGGCATTAAGCAGGGGGCTGATCCACAGGCGGGTCTCTCTTCGATAACTTTCTCTGCGTAGCAGGTATTCTGGCTGGGCCAGTGTAGCAGGGCCCAGGCAAATGGAAATGGATACAGATTCAGTCCGTGGCGCTGGATACAGCCTCCAGCAAGCAAAACACAGTTCAGACACACAGTGGGGAACCAAATCATGACCCACTATAAGCACAAGGCACATTCACATGTAAGGAAATTCCACTGTACCATGCAAATGGCTCTCCGGTCGCAATTACAGAGTCTCTGCACAATCTGGGAGTTCAGAGGTAGCTGGAAGTCCTGACAGGCCGATCACATTCAGAAAATCTTTGGTCTTCTTCAGGTTAAAGCCTGGTCACAATTCAGTGGCGTAATTCGCTCTCCAAATTCGGATTCAGTCTGAAAAAAAAGCACAAGTTCCCTCTCAGGATCAGCAGTCAGGCATGCAGGCCAAACTCAGGCCTTTCCATAATTCTCCCACGCGAATCCATTATGGATTGCTGCTCGAAATATCTCGAGCTCTTACTTCTTCACTTCCCAACTCAGATCTAACTGAAACTGCAAGCAGTGTGGGACTTTCCCCAAGATCCAAAAGGTTTGATTGGATGATCTGTCTGTCAGTCACAACAAGGGCTCCCCTTCCAGGTTATTATAGGTGCCAAAAGCCCAAAACTACAATTCCTACAAGTTTTGGTCCTACCAAGCCCCTGTAGGCAGGGTCCATTTTACAGTCCCAAATGTACTGATTGGCCCATTCTGCAGACCAGGACCAAGATGATGGAAACAAACAGAACTGTCCATGCTGCAAAGAATGCAGGTTAGAACAAACTGCAATATTATTACTACTCTAACAAATGATCAGCAAACAAGTACATCTTTTAACAGAGTTCCCTCTCGGATTAATTATAACTGCAATCCAGGCAGCTCTTAAAGAGACAGTACACAGAGGCTATATAGACACTCTCTGGTAATACATTTAAACTGCTAAAACACAGGACACCAACCTGGCAGTGAGCACTTTGCTTCTCTCCTCGCTTCGACACCTGCATTTCTCTTCCTCTGTTGCTGACTGGTATGAAAGCTACCTAACAAATAGAACTCACGTGGTGAAATTTAATTCCTTTCTATCGAACAGTACCACCATTAACATTGGTGTACCTCAGGGCTCCATCCTGGGGCCCCTCCTATTCTCTCTTTATATAAATAACATTAGAGCTGCTCTAAAATCCTGCTCTGCTATTCTATAAGCTGAAGATCTTGTCATCTATACAAGTTCTACTAATATAGTCACTATCAACACTATCAACACAACCCTTTCCTCTGACTTTAACAATATCCAAAACTGGCTATACGACCACAAACTGGCTGTCAACACTAGCAAAACTAAAACCATGCTGCTTGGATCGGTCCCAAAGCTCTGGGCTTGCACAACAGCACTGATGGTGCAGGACTTAGAAGGTCAATTACTGGAATGTGTGACCTCTTTCAAGTACCTGGGCATCCTGCTAGATCAATCTCTTGATCTTAATCTTCATGTACAGTCTGTTTGCAGAGCTGTCAACTCCAAACTGGGTGTTGCATATAAGACTAGTTATATGCTCATGCCATCAGCTAAAATGGCCATTGTCAGGGTTCTGCTCCCCACCTAACCTATGGGGCTCCCTTATTTGGGGCTGTTCATAAAACTGACCTACTCAGATGGGATATTATGTATAACAACATATGTCGCTATGCCTATTCTGCTCCTCGGCTTAAACACCACTGTCAGCTTTATAATGATCTTGGTTGGCTGTCTCCATTAGCTAGTAGGAAATACTACCTTGGGTCTCTTATTGATTTGATAATTCGAAATCAAACCCCTAGGTGTCTTGCAGCTATGCTTGTACCTCAGGACACACTCCATGGTCTACGATTAGCTGATAAATAATTTCTGAGTTTGCCGAGGTGCCGCACTAGGATAGGAACTGTTGCATTTGAGCATGCAGCTCCACAGCTGGGGAATTCCCTTCCCCTCAACATTAGACTTTCTAGCTCCCACACATGCTTTAAGAGAAAACTGCACTCAAATCTGCTGATTGCTGATACCTGTTCCTGCTTTCATCCTACCTAATGACTGATGTCTCTGGCCATACAATAGTATTTCCTCACCTCTATATAACCCTCTTACTGCCTCAGCCTGTCCCATCTCCCTTTCCCTGCCCATATACAATCTTGCACTGCAGGCAACTCCCTTACACTTACATATACTCATATAATCTAATTTCATGGCTTGCTCCCCTCTTCCTCACTTACTGACCTTTTCCTTAATGATACCCCCTGCTCTCAATGGTTATTTCTTCCTTTTGTATTACCTGTTTTTGTTTTTGTGTACCTTGTTCTGTTCATATGATATGTCACTTGATAATTTATTGTCCAAGGTCCTCTCTATTCATTGCATAGGTAGGCACCTATGAACTTATGAATGGTCTGCTCTGTATGTCTCTATGTATATTGTATCCACTTTAAATTATTGTATGTAAAGTGTTTATAATTTGTTATCCTGTTAAGTTTCTGCATGTCTGTACTCTCCCGGGTCATGCCTGAAAATAGTAACTTTATGGCTAGTGCACTTACCCGGTTAACTAAAGCTAAAGAAAAATAAGCAAATTTAGGCAAGCTCAAGGAAGACTTTTCATGAACCCCCATCTGTAGGGGGGTTACAACCTTCCCTGCCTGGAGAAAATTTGGCATCCGCATCAAGTATGGACCGTCACAATATCAAAAATGCAATTTAAATGAGACATATATATCATTAGCTTGTTATATCACCATACCTTTCAATATACTTTGCATTACTACATCCATATTGACAATACCTATGCATGTTTCATACAAGTAATGCTGATTCCACTATGATTAACACACTAGTAACATCACAATACTGCTTCATGTAATAACTTCTTGCACATTAAACAATGTAAGAGGGGGCCCTTCCCTATCAACTAACTTGGGGCCAGTGGGGCAGGGGCACCATGGTGAGAGGGAAAAACAAGTAACCTGGAATTGCCATTAAGCTCAATTTGGGCAGTGAGCTTGGTGAGACATAAACCCCTTTGTGAACCACATTGAGAGGCAAATCCACTGGCCTCCCAGGGGAATCATAACTAAAGCGTAGTACTGGCTTGACAGCTCAACCAGTCTTTCTGGGGAGAACAGTCACAGTCTCTGTACTTTCAGCCCTAACTTTGGAGCTTTCATCATTTGTGAGTGGGTGCCTCTGCATGGATGGGAATGTCCAAACTGGGAGCACTGTCAGCTCATTGCTCTGTAGGCTCTGTTTCCACAACACTTGGCTCATTTAGAGAAGGTTCTGGCACAGTTAGGCTTTGTAGCACTGAAGGGAGCTGTCAGTACTCTCATATTGTTGTTCAAGTTCTAGTGTGTCACCAGGGAGACTCAGACCATCAGCCCCTTCTTTGGGCAATCCACACAGTTCCACAAAACACAGAGTCCACAACCTCAGATGTGATGCTTTGCACCTCACTTTCAGGGAGCATTGGCTCCAGGGATGAAGCTGGGGGGTTAGGCAGTCCAGAAGGCCCAGCTTCATCCCCACAATTAGTCATAGGGTTACTTCAAAACAGCTGACTCAATTCATAGGAGGGGTAATAGGCATTGTCACACTCACTATCGTCAGAGGTGCACTGACAGTCACTATCATTCTTGGTATGCTGTGGGGGGAAACCTTAACTCTGTAACTACTGGGGTAGGTTGACTCTGTCTCTTTTTTGCAGCAGCATGAGTCACCAGCCCAGGAGAGGCAATGTCTGCTGGCTCAGCTTCAATAATAACTTGGCTGATAGGCAGCGAGTGGTTATGGTGCATGGTCTTGACAGCCTTGGAGTTATTCTCTGGGCGTACCTTGAATACTGGTAGATCATCAAACTTTCCAGCTACTACATGAGGAAGATGGTGCCACCGATCAGCAATTTTGTGCTTGCCGTGTAGTCCCAAATTGCGTAACAACACACAGTCTCTGGGCCATAGCTCTTGAGCCTTTACTTTCTTGTCGCGCCTCTCTTTGTTGGTGAGATCTTTCAGTGGCCATTGTCTGGGCCATTTGATATGCATTGTTCAATTGAGCTTTCAGTTTCTGTACATACTGCAGGTAGTTTTCAGCTTGAACCCCATCTGGAGAGACCTCAAAACAGACATCAGCTGGCAGGCGGACCTCCTCCCAAACATGAAGCATTAGGGGGAGAACCCAGTAGCATCATTTTTGGTGCAATTGTACACCTGTACCAAGGTGCTAATCTGCTGGCTCTACTTATGCTTGTCTTTTGAGTGGAGGGTGCCCAGCATGTCTAGAGGGGTGCGGTAAAAATGTTCTGGTTGAGGGTCCCCCTGCGAGTGATATGGGGTGGTTCTTGACTTCTGCACCCCCCACAGAGAGAGAGTATTTCTTTGATTAGCTGACTTTCAAAGTCTCTGCCTTGGTCAGAGTGGATGCACTGGGGGGCACCATCGTGGACAAAGAAATTTTCCACTAGCGCCTTGGCCACGGTAGGGGCCTTTTGATCTTTAGTTGGAAAAGCTTGTGCATACCATGTGAAATGATACGTAACCACTAACACATTGCCAATATTCCACTGATCAGGTTCTAAACACAAAAAGTCTATGCAGACCAGTTCCATAGGGGTGCTGGTAGTAATATTGACAAGGGGGGCAGCCCTCTGAGGCAGGGCTTTCCTTCGCAGGCAATGACTGCAGGTCTTTACATGGTGCTCAACATCGGCCCTCATCTTGGGCCAGTAGAATCAAGATCGTACCAGGTCGAGAGTTCTGTCAGTACCAAGGTGCCCCATGTGATTGTGGAAGGACCTCAGTACCAAATCTTTAAAGGCCATGTGCAGGGCCAATTGCTGCTTGTCTACTCGACAACTGCAATCCACTGTCTCTCTGTATAACAACTGATTATGTACCTTCAACCTGGGTTCTTCTTTAAACAATAGGGCAGTTCACAAGTCAGGAGAGTGCAACTGGGACACATATTTCCCCTGTACGCAGGGCATCAAGTGCTGGCTGAATCATAGGATCTTGGGACTGAGCTCACTAGATGCTGTCATTGTCAAAGTGAGGTAGTGCACTAATATCTAGAGCAGAGAAATGGCAATAGGCAGCCGGTATGCAGGTATCAGGAGGGCCCAAGCAATCTACTAAACAGTCCACTGTGTCCATAGACACCTGTTCATCTCTATCAAACTTTTGGCACAATGCTTGGATGTCAGGTTCAGACAACCTGACCCAATCAACTTGGAGACTGGCCTTCGTGACAGGGTGTCAGCATCAATATGGTTCAGTCCTGGCCTATATTCAACAGCATAATAATAGGTTGATAACGCAGAGAGCCACCGGTGCCCAGTGGCGTCCAACTTAGCTGAAGACTGTACATAGGTTAATGAGTTAGTATCGGTCTTCACCAATATCTTTGCCCCATAGAGGTACTCATGAAACTGGTCAACAATGGCCCATTTTAGGGCAAGGAACTCCAGCTCATGCACAGGATAGTTTCATTCTGACAGGGTCAAGCTCCTACTGACAAAAGCCACTGGTCTCAAACCACCTTATGGTCTTGATACAGCACAGCTCCTAGGCTCTGCAGACTAGCATCCATATGCAGCACATAGGGATTGGTAGAGTCAACCTAGGCAAGGATGGGGGCATGGGTGAGCTGGTATATGACTTCGTGGAAGGCTGCTTCACATTCGGGTGTCCAGTGGGGCCCAAAAGGTTCACCTGTTTGGAAGTATACTTTCTTGGGTTCTTTGACAGCTCCTTTCTTGTATTTGTGGATGGCAGGGGGGTAACCCTGGGCGAGATTCAGGAGTGGGTGAATCACCTTGGAATAGTCTTTTATGAACCTGCGATAGTAGCCACAGAGCCCCAGGAAATGTAGTTTTTTCAAGTTATGGGGCTGGGGCCAATTAGTCAGTGATTCAACCTTACTGGGATCGGTCTCTATCCCTTCTGCAGATTCTGTGTGTCCCACATACTTCACGGAGGTTTGAAAAAACTGACACTTGTCAATGGACAGCTTGAGGCCAAAGTCTTCCAATCAATCTAGGACTTTAAACAGTCGGGTCTCATGCTCCTCTAATGTGCATCCGAACACAATGACATCATCTAGGTACACTAGGCATTCCAGCAAGTTCATATCTCCCATCGTACGTTCCATCAGTTGCTGAAAGGTGGCCGTGGCAGTCAAAATACCCTGTGGCATTCTCAGGAATTCGTAGAACCCTAAAGGACAGATGAAGGTGGTTTTCTCATGGTCCTCCATGGCCATCGGAATCTGGTAACATCCGTTGAGAAGATCCAATACTGAGAACCATTTGCTCCCATTCAAGCAATCCAGGGCATCTTGTATACAGGGCATGGTGTATTGATTTGGGACGGTCCACCGGTTCAGCGTTCGATAATCAACACACATCCTCACTGACCAATTCTTCTTACACACAACCACAATGGGAGAGGCATATGGGCTCCTTGATTCCTGTACCATGCCAGCAACAATCATTTCCTGCAGCTGTCTCCTCACATCATCTATGTCTGCTGAGGCAAGGCATCAGGATCTCTCTCGAAATGGCCGGTCATCATGCAGGCATATATGATGCTCTGCACCCTGGACACACCCCATGTCCCATTCTTTTAACGAAAACACTTGGTCTCTCTGGGCGAGTTTCTTGCTAATCCTAGCCTTTCATTCAGCTGGCAGTGGGGAATCACCAAAGTCAAATAAGTCCGAGTCACGCTCTCCTTTTGGCCAGAGTACTTGATATTGGGTAATGCTGCAGTATCTGTGCAGTGTACTGTAGCTAGAGTACAACCTCTGTTCACCCGGACCTCCCGATCTGACACATTTCGAATCTGAACCATCACTCATCGTGCATAGGCATGGGCACAGGCAGGCAAGATGCTGGGTTTAACCAATGATCCTTCTGGCAACTTTCCATCACCTGGTGCATCCAACATTAATATTTTGGTCTTTACATTTTTCTTTAGGTGGACTTCTCCATGGATTGCACACTGGGCATTGGGGGCCAATACCAAGAAGTCAGGTTCCTTTGTTCACACTATTCCCACTGGCTCATCTGGGTCCTCTTCATTGGGTTTCTGTTGTAAGTCATATGCCCATTTTACTAAGGCTGGAATTCTTAGGGCCCATCCGGTCAGTTACCCTTGTTTCTCATGGCAGAGTTGTGCTAGTCTCCAAAACATGTGGGCGTTTGTTCCAATTAACAGGGGAACCCCATCATACAGTCCAGTGGGGGGACACTCTAGGGCCAGTGTCTCTACTTGCTCCTCTACACCAGTTACAGTTGCAGGAAAAGACAACCAGAGGTGAACATATCCTAGGTAGGGATAAGACTTGTGGCTCAGCCCCCACACATGTAGGCCTTCCAGGGATTGTAATGGCTCATCAGATAAGTGTTTGTCATACCAGTCCTGAAATACAGTGGTCACTTGCAACCCACTGTCAAGCACAGCCCGAGTAGGAATACCATTCACAGCCACAGTAGTCTTCATTGAAGGGACCACTATTTTGGACCAGTCTGGAGGGACAACAGTAGGGGCCTGGACAGACAATTTAGCCACAGAGGGGTTTGAGTTAGGATGGCCGAAGCCTTCACTGTGGTCATTTCATGCACCCCTTAACCACTGATTCATTTTTCCGAAGTTATCCTTGAAGCCAGTTCACCACTTTCTCTAAGTCCTTCTGAGACCGGCATTACCTCTTCATATGGCCATCCTTGTCTCAGTTGTGACAATTGACAGGTTCTCGGGGCATCCTTGGGAAAACATAGCAGGGGATGCTGGAGCATCGATGGGAGATTGTGATCTGACTTCTGCTGGTAGTGTACCATGTCTCAAAAGTTCCTTTAGGGTGGCAGTCAATGCCTTAAGCTCAGCTGAGAAGCCACCTTCAGTAGAGGATGCCTGAAGGTGCACCCCCACCCCCATAACAGTCACATCTTGACAGGGGCCAGAGTCTCTGTCAGCAGGGGATACTTCAGCGAATGCACCTGGTTGTACTTTTCTGACTTCCTTCAGCAACTTCTCCCCCCAACGTTTAGCCCACGGTGGTTCACTCGTAGTGGTCTCCATTTCGGAAGCCTTCCGGTGCCATGATCACTTGGGCTGCACTCACCCCATAATTACAATCTCCTTCTTCACCTTCTACCTCCCAGAGTTCTTTCATCAAGTCACAGTAGTCAGGTGGGTTTCCTCTCCTATCCTGGAGCCTTAACTGGATGATCTGCAGTTTAGAATGCTTGGCATGTTGCAGTATGTGCCCCAATCTCATATGGTTCAAATCACTGGCGGCTACCCCACCTTTCCGGTAAGCCTTCTGCAGAGCTCTTTCTAGGCGAGTAACATACACAGGCAAACTTTCTCCCTTCCATTGTTTGGTACCTTCGAATTTCCACATCAAAGTCTCCCCTGACTCAATGCTCCCAAAATTGCCTTCAAGTACAGATAGGTACTTCTGAGCAGATGCATCAGGGTTCGTGGACCTCAAAAATGTAATGGCTTCAAGGATGGGGCCCCTCAAACTTTCTATGATTCTTTTCCATTTCTCAGCCTCCGCACACTGCCACTCAGGTACCAAGGAGGCAACATAGTCGATCCACGTCTCCCAGTCATCCTCCCCTTGGGGGGTGGGGAGGATGCCTGAGAAGATTCTCAGCCTTCAGTAAGAGTCATGACTAATGGCGGGTATAGATATAGGGGCCAGCATTGGCATGGGCACAGAAGGAGGGGCAGTAACAGGTGCTGGAGTGGGAAGGGGTGTTGGGGAAGGAACACCCCCAGGTGGCAGGAATAGTTTCTTAAAGTCCTCTATGGTTTTCCCTTCCTCTAGCAACAACTTAGCAATTTCTCCTCAAAAGTCTCAGATAATGGTGGGAGCTCATCCTCCCCAGGGTCTTTACTCTCTTTTGTTATCACTCTCTAGGACCCCTTCTGAGGCAATAGTCTGTGGCACGTTAGAGCTGTCCATGAGGTCACTACACTCTACCAAGGCTATGAAAGTTTGGGCGATCAAATCAGCCTGTTGACCCACCACCACAGGGTTTTTTAAACATTCAACTTTGGAGAGTGCTCCCTCTACAGTGTCCTTACTGGTACCCAGGGGAACATCCAGTATAAGCAGAGCATTTGGGGGGTCGATCTTCTGCCCAGTACACCACCCCACCAACTGGTGTACAGCCATTTCTATGGGGGTAGCCATTAATCTTTAACAATAATTCATAATGTTTGGCCACTAGAAAGCACAAAATCCCAGCGGTGAGCCTCAAAGGTGTAACCCCTAGGTGGTGCTATCCCAAGGGCTACTACCCCTGCCTGCTTGGCTAGTAGCAGGTTAAGGGGCCTGGGTAATGAAAGGGGTACCTCCACCCAGAGGTAAGGGTGTTAATGGTCAAGCTAACCTGGGCACAGCCCTCCGGGACACTGTAACCCCCCTCTTTCCCTTCTAGTGGCCTGAACGATATACAATAATTACTTTCACAATGACCTTTATTCACCAGGCAATTACCCACACTGTTTGCACTTACCAACAGGGCTGGTTCCTCTAGCCTGACCCTGGGGACCCCCTGAAAAACAACGTTAAGCACAGCAAATAGCAACAGTACAATACTTTTGGCACAAACTGGAATCACAGTCAGGTTTAAATGCAAACAAAGTTAAATCTGATTTATTCTAGGGACTTGAACAATGGAGGTTTTTTGCTTAACAGCTATATTAATCAGACAGTTATACATGCAGTTCAGAGTCCCTACACAGTCATACACTCTGGGAACCCAGGTAGGAAAATGGTGAGCTAGCCAGAAACGTTGCAGCTGGTTGGAGCCCTGTGATGGAAGAAAGCAACATGCACAAGACACACTATTTGTAATCCGGAGCCAGAGGGCTCAGTTCGTGAAAGAAAAGGCATGAAGACAATCAGACAACAGCACTTTTAGATTTAGCTGTTGTTGCAGAGAGCTACCCTGATGTTTACTCATGATGTCCAATACTGGACACAGGCAGGATGAAATCGAGACTGCAGGCTATTGAGCTGGAGTGCCCATAGAATCAGGGCCCACATGAATCACCGAGGCATCACTCCTGTTCAAGGCGTTGAGCAGGGAACTGATCCCCAGGCCAGTCTCTCGTCGATGACTTTCTCTGCGTAGCAGGTATTCTGACTGGGCCAGTGTAGCAGGATCCAGGCAAATGGAAATGGATACAGATTCAGTCTGTGGAGCTGGATACAGCCTCCAGCAAGTAAAAAACACAGTTCAGACACACTGTGAGGAACCAAATCATGACCCACTATAAGCACACAGCACATTCACATGTAAGGAAATTCCACTGTACCAGGAAAATGGCTCTCCGGTCACAATTACAGAGTCTCTGCACAATCTGGGAGCTCAGAAGTAGCTGGAAATCCTGACAGGCTGATCCCATTCAGCAAATCTTTGGTCTTCTTCAGGTTAAAGCCTGGTCACAATTCAGTGGCATAATTCGCTCTCCAAATTCGGATTCAGTCTGAAAAAAAAGCACAAGTTCCCTCTCAGGACTAGCAGGCAGGCTTGCAGGCCAAACTCAGGCCCTTCCACAGTTCTCCCACCCAAATCCACTATGGATTGCTGCTCGAACTATCTCGAGCTGTTACTTCTTCACTTCTCAACTCAGATCTAACTGAAACTGCAAGCCGTGTGGGACTTTACCCAAAATCCAAAAGGTTTGGTTGGCTGATCTGTCTGTCAGTCAGAACAAGGGCTCCCCCACCAGGTTATTTTAGGCACCAAAAGCCCAAAACTACAATTCCTACAAGTTTTGGCCCTACCAAGCCCTTTTGGCAGGCTCCATTTTAGAGTCCTAAATGTACTGATTGGCCCATTCTGCAGTCCAGGACCAAGATGATGGAAACAAACAGAACTGTCCATGCTGCAAAGAAGACAGGTTAGAACAAACTGCAATATTATTACTACTCTATCAAATGAACAGCAAACAAGTACATCTTCTAACAGAGCTCCCTCTCAGATTAATTATAACTGCAATCCAGGCAGCTCTTAAAGAGACAGTACATAGAGGCTATACAAACACTCTCTGGCAATACATTTAAACTGCTAAAACACAGGACACCAGCCTGGCAGTGAGCATTTAGGCAAGCTCAAGGAAGAGTTTTTGGGAACTCCCATTTGTAGGGGGATTACACTTGAATTCTCTGTTTTTGCCCCACCACCTCCTTTTAGAGGCTGTTCCAAGCATCCATCACTCTTTCAGTGAAAAAGTACTTCCTCGTGTTACACTGGAACCTCCCCACCACCACCGCCACCACTACAGCTAGCCACTTTGTGAATACTCTTGAAGCTGAGGTGAGGCCAAAGAGAAGGGATGTGACCTGATAATGGCAGCTCCCCAAAGAACCTGAGGTATTTTCTGTGACTTGGCCTGACTCGTATGTGAAAGTAGGCATCTTTCAGGTTCAGTAATCCCAGCAGTCTCCCATCCACAGTGATGAAATCACGTAGCCCAGTGTTATTATCTTGAACTTTTTTTTCTTTAAATGTTTGTGCAGATATCACATTGGGTCAGGAAGAAGCTGGAATAAAATCCCTTACCCCATTGTAAGGCAGACATTTTTTCCACTGTATTTGCTTGCAATAATTTTTTCACCTCCATCTCCAACAGACTTTGTTTTCTGCTGGGGTGTGAGTCTGAACACCCTTTGGGTTCTGCAGTTTGGGGAATTTTGGACAGACACTGGCTTACTATTTCAAGGACCCACTTGTCTGTGGTGGCATTTGTCCATTTCTGAAAGTAGTAAGCCAGTCTTCCCCTCACTGGCAATGGATTGGTGAACTGGGTAGATTTGTCAGGGGTTTTGCTTTGTTTGAGATTTGGTGGCTGACACTGCAGCTGCACACCTAGCGCCCCCTTCTAACTGTGCCCCTATAGTAACCTCTTATGGATGGCATTCATAGGAACATAAGCACAAGGGTAGTATCCCCTACCCCTACCCCTACCACTCCTTCCATAAGGCCTGTAGGAAGTGGAGGTCTTTTCTTTCTCACTATTACTCTTGTAGGTGGTTTAGTACTCATCTGCCTTTTTCATGTAAGACTCTGTCTTGTCACCAAATAAATAATTTCCCTCATGGGGAAATCCATCACTTTTGTTTGAATGTTCTGGGATAGGTTATTTGTTCTAAGCCAGGAAAATCTTTTTAAAGACACTGCATAGGCCATGACCCCAGATGCAGTATCATAAGTGTCCCCTGCATTGTCCTCATCTGAAGTCTCACAAAGGGGACTGTGATGATGGACGCCACCATGTGGCCCAGCAACCGGAGCAGTGTCCTGGCTGGCATTGTGGAGACTGAACAGATTTGACTGGCTAGGTTCCTTAGCCAATCGGCCCTTTCCTGTGGTAGGAAGGCTCTTCCTCCGACTGTGTCGAGAAGGGCTCCTATGAATGTCAGAAGTTGAGAGGGGATGAGGGATGATTTTGTTGTGTTGATGGTGATCCCGAGACTCCAGAAAAAGAGTGCAGGTGTCTCGAATGGCACTCTGAAGTCATTCCTCAGACTGTGCCATAAGAAGCCAGTCAACCAAGTATGGGAACACATAATGCCTCATTCTCCAAAGTGCCACAGCTACCACTGCAAGGCACTTCGTGAGCACCCTCAGAGCCTAGGAAAGGCCAAAGGCTAGTGCCCTGAACTGGAAATGCCTGCCTTGAAAGGCAAACTGGAGGCATTTCCTGTGGTGCTTTGCCATGAGGATGTGAAGGTAAGTATCCTGCATATCCAGTGATGCCAGCCAGTCTCCGTCGGACCATCGGGAGCAGGTTTTGGAGAGTGATCATCCTGAACTTTTTGTATTCGACCGATCGATTGAGGTCGCTGAGGTCAAGAATGGGCCTCAAGTCTCCTGACTTCTTTGGGACTAGGAAGAAGTGTGAATAGAATCCTGTTCCACTCTGATTTAGGGGAACAGGCTCTATGGCTGTTTTGGAAAGCAGGGCTTGGATTTCTTGCTGAATCAGACCTGCATGTTCCCTGGAGTAGTAGTGGGATGGTGGTGGGGGCCTGTCCGGTGGAATGCTGACAAACTCTATAGAGTGTCCCTTCGCTATGAGCTTGAGGACCCACTGGTTGGAAGTCACCTTTCTCCAAGCCACTGCATATAGAGAAAAACGTCCTTCTACTTCCTCTCCCAATAAGACGTCAGGGAGAGGTGGGTCGCCTCGAGAGTCAGAAGGTGGAAGGGGGTGGAAAGGAGGCTTGGGCAGGTTTAGTCTGATGAAAGACGGGTCCTGCAGATCCTCTGTGGGTGCCTCGTTGACTGTAACCTTCCCACTGAGGCTGTTGCTGCTGAAAATGGGGTTTCAAACAACATGAAGTCTTGCTGTATTCTGACATGTGCGGTGGGTCCCAGCCTTCGGGCTGCTCCGGAGATGGGGGAGTTGGCTTTCCATGCCGGGCATGGGGCGCTAGGCTTGGGCTCGGTTGGGACTCTGTCTGTTGTTCTTCGGACTCAAACCGTCAGATTCTTTACTCCGCCTCACTGAACAGTCGCTCTGGAGATTTCTTCTTCTGCTCGGTTCATTTTGTCGGTTAAAGTACCGTTTTTCTCAGTTTTCAACCGAATTTAAACCGCAACCTGTCAGTTCAGTCTCTGTCTGTGGTATTTCGCCATGTGTCCTGTCTATGGAGTGAGCCCTAAGTGTCAAATGCTGCTCGAGGACACAGTGTGACATTCGCAGTACAGTAGAAAACATCATTCTGTTGCACTGCGAATGTCACTAGTGTGTGACTACAAGGTTTCGAAAACGATGGATTTCGGTGGAGAACGACGTTCCACCATACACTATAATTCCACAGGGTTTTCTGGTACCAGGCTGTGCAAGCCAAGTAAGCTGCCTGCCTTAGTAGCATGGAAGCTGAGGTATAGAATTTTTTGACAACACTGTCCAGTTTCCTGGAATCTTTCTCAGGAGGCTGGGAGGAAAGGGGCATTTGGTCTTGTCACAGGCAGCAGTCTGGACCACTCTCTCATGATCAGGGTGAGAGTACAGGTACTCAGCCCCCTGTTTGTCCACCTGATATTTTTCCTCAATTTTCTTGTCTATACCAGCAGCTAAGGTAGGTGCTGACATAATCTTGTATGTGGCTTTCTTGAGGGATTCGTGAATGGGCAGTATCAACATCCTTGTGGGTGCCAAGCTTATCATATTCATGAATTCTAATTTCTACCTCATCTTCATCTTTCTCAGCCTCATGGGAAGAGATGCTGAGGGTATTTACCATATGCCTTACATTGGTATAGTGGGAAGTATAGTTCTCCGAAGGCCTAGGAGGAGAGCCAAACTCTTGCTCAAGAGAAGCGACTGGTTCCATAGGTTTTTCTTCCTCCTCATCTTTGTAGTAAATTTCAGCCTACTGTTCCATGGTCATTGGGAATGCACCAGAGCCTGAGGAGGGGACAAGCATATTCATGAAATTCCCCATAGCCTGGAATGCCTAGAGGAGTTGCCATGCCTTTGTCATGTCCTCTACTGAGAGCATTTTATTTGTGTCTACTGACGGCTCCTTTCCTTCTTCAGGAAGAGGGATCTCAACATCTTTTTCTTTTTGTTTTTTCTTGGAAGGCACTGTCTCCAGTGTCTGCTCTGAGGCTATTTTATTTTTACTGGATTCAGAGTTCTGCCTTGAAGACACCCTGAGTTCTAATCCATTTTTAACAGATTTATCTTTCCTTTCTGTCCCCTTTGACAGGGGCTGCTACTTACTCTGAATGGTTTGACCTTCCTCTGAGCCTTTTGGTCGTGTGGAGGTAGACTGATAAGACATAAAATCTATTTTTAGCCCTTTCTTTGTGTTTTAGGGCTAAACTGTTTACAGAGATCACAACTGGAAAAATCATGGTCTGGGCCCAGTTACTTTAAACAGTGTGTGGCAGTCTGCCTTTACCAGGAGCTGAAAACAAACTGTACAATTTTTAAAACCTGTAGGTCCTGTCTTCTTTTTGAGTCTGTCAGTCATGCCAAACACTGAAGACCCTAAAAAAATAATTGGTTCCCAATAGGAGAAATACTGAATTTTAAAATAAGCCCAAATAGCTTTTAAAAGGGCTATTAAATAATAAATGTGTTTCGATTCGTAGCATAAGTGAACAGCGACAACAATTTCACCCAAGGTTAAATTGAGAAGAACAACAAAGTTCATCTCGGTTCCCATGAAAAGCAGAACCGAGAGTAAATAAATGTAAAACCACAAAGCAGTTAGTCAAAAATAGCATTTTTTAATTCAATTTAAAAGTGTAAACTTGCTGGTCCCTAAAAGCAGGATCCGCACAATAAACATCCTTCTCCGGTTCCTGGGAACTACCTGAGAACTGGACACAGTAGAAAATACCAAATGTAAACAAATAACACCCTAACTAAAACAGAATATTGAAAACTAAATAAACAGTAAAAGTAGTATGACAACTACAAAAATAATAAACCGTAAACTGACCAAAGGTGTACAGAAGATTTTGAGATGACTGCTCTCTACAGGCGGAGAAATAAATCTGACATTACACAATGGCTGAAAAAATACTGCTACCTGACTGGCTGACTAACACCTTTTCCCTATTGTAAATCCTAGTATTACCCCATGGGAAAAGGTGCCAGTCAACCTCAACTGGTGTCCACCTAAATTGTATCTCTTTGATAGCCCACATCAAAGACATTTGCCCCCATTTTGACGCTCGCTAAAAAATCACCTCAAAAGAAGCCATCTAACTGAAACATTTTAAAAGTGAAAATGGACAGCTCCTTTGATTTAATCGACCCAGACGAGTTAGAAAACATATTTCCTGAGCTGCATGAACCTTCCAACACCCAAACCTTACCTGTAACTGTAGAAAATGAGCCTTGTTTACTGATGGTGCCTACAATCACCGATGCCACTTCCAACACCAAGACAAAAGTTCAAAATAGCCACCAATAAAGTGCGGCCTCCCCGCTACAATGAGAATTGATGGTTGCTGTCAACATCACCGCACTAAGGCCAGCCAACCCTGCAAAGCACAAGCAGAGACGTCACACTGATATAACTGAAAGCAGCCTACAAAACCTGCAAATGCCCAGGAATAAAGAGGCAACAGTTAAGCAGACAAGGTGGGCTATAAATGTTTTTTTTTTATGACTGACTCACAGAAAAAGCAACAACTTGGCCTAAAAACAATCCCCTTGCAAGAACTTAATGGCATTTTAAGACAATTCTACAGTACTGTCTGAAATACAGCAGGCAAACAGCATGTACTGAGTAGCTATGTAGGGCTTCATTCTGGCATCAATAGACACTTAAACAACCCCCCAATAGGCAGGCAAGTTAATTTAATGACAGACACCATCTTCAATTCTGCCAATAATGTCTTTAAAGGTGCCATGAAGGCATACAAACAGGAAGGGAAAGATAAGCAGATACACCATTCACCACTTACCCAAGAGGAGCTGCTCTTTCTAAGAAACTCTCCAGTCCTATGCCCAAATTCAGTTAAAGGGCTCATTAGCAAAGTCTGGCTGGATATCCAGCTTCATCTAGCTTAGAGGGGCAACATGGAAACATAGAAACATACATAGAAACATAGACTTTGACAGCAGATAAGGACCGCTTGGCCCACCTAGTCTGCCCATTTCCCTAACTACAGGATAAGCTGCAGATCCTAGTTAACCAACAGCCTCCTTCTTCCCACCATCCCCAAGAATTGCCTTATGTCTGTCCCATGAATTCTTGAATTCTCCCACAGTTTTAGACCCCACAACCTCCTCAGGAAGGCTGTTCCATGTGTCCACCACCCTCTCTGTGAAAAAATACTTCCTCACATTGCCCCTGAGCCGTCCCCCCTCTATCTTCAAATTGTGTCCCCTTGTGCTTGCACATCTCTTTTTCTGAAAGATGCTACCCTCCTGGACTTTGTTGATGCCGCTGAGGTACTTAAAGGTTTCTAACATGTCCCCCCTCTGCCTCCTTTCCTCAAGGGTATACATATTAAGCCTCTTTAGCCTCTCCTTGTATGGCTTTTCTTGCAGACCCTGCAACATTTTAGTTGCCCTCCTTTGGACTGCCTCCATACTGTCTATGTCCTTGCGGAGATGGGGTCTCCACAACTGGACACAGTACTCCAGATGGGGTCTCACCAACTGTCTGTACAGAGAGATAACTTCCTGTTTTCTGCTGGTGATGCCTCTCCCTATACATCCCAGTATCCCCCAGCTCTCCCTACTACCTTAAGGTCATCTGATATGATTACCCCCAAGTCCCTTTCCATTTTTGTTGTTGTTACTACTTCCCCCACATTGTGTAATCTTCCCCTGGGTTTTTGTTTCCCAGGTGCATTATTTTGCACTTCTTTGCATTGAATCCAAGCTGCCATACTTCTGACCACTCCCCCAACCTTGCCAAGTCCCTTCATATCCTTTCCATGCCTCCTTGTGTATCAACCCTGTTGCAGATCTTTGTATCATCTGCAAAGAGACATACTTTTCCTTCCAGTCCCTCTGCAATGTCACTTATCAAGACATTAAAAAGGACTGGACCCAGTACTGAACCCTGTAGTACCCCACTAGTAACCCCTCTTTCTTCAGAGTGGACTCCATTTACAATTACCTTCTGTGTCCTGTTGTCCAGCCAATGTTTTACCCAGGCTACCACTCTGGGACACACTCCCAGGCTGATTAATTTGATTAATCTTTTGTGTGGGACAGTGTCAAATGCCTTACTAAAGTCTAGGTAGGCCATGTCCATAGTCCCTCCCTGGTCTGCTACTTTGGTTACCCAGTCAATTAGATTCGTCTGACATGACCCTCCTGTTGTGAACCCATGCTGCCTTGGGTCCTGTGACCCACTGGCCTCTAGGTACTCAACAATTCTTTCCTTCAGAAGTGATTCCATCACTTTCCCTACCACAGAGGTCAAACTGACAGGTCTGTAGTTTCCTGCCTCTGTCTTGCTCCCACTTCTGTGAAGGGGAATCACATCCACCTTCCTCCAGTCCTCAGATACCACACCATCCTCCCATGATTTGTTAAAAAGGGTAGCCAGTGGAGTCACTAGTTCTCCCCTTAATTCTTTTAGAATTCTGGGGTGAATTCTGTCAGGCCCCATTGCTTTGTCCACCTTCAGTTTTAGGAGTTATTTCAGAACCCTTTCTTCTGTGAAAGGACTGGGATCGACCCCCCCTATCCAGAGTGCTTCTGTTAATTGGATTAGGCATCTCCCCCTCCTCCTCTTTTGTGAATACTGAGCAGAAGTATTCATTCAGTATCCCTGCTTTTTCACTGTCCCTCTCTGCCCACCCACCGTCCTTTCTATTCAGCCTCACTATCCTTCTCTTTGTCTTTCTACGCTCCCTGATGTACCTATAAAAGCTTTTATCCACCTTCTTAACCATGTTGGCAATCTTTTCCTCAGTTTAGGCCTTTGCTATTCTGACTTCCCTCCCTGCTTCCTTCTGCCTTAACTGGTACAGTTCTCTGTCCTGCTCCTTCTGTGTTTCCTTAAACTTCTTAAATGCTATCTTTTTCTCCCTAACCTTCCCTGCCACCTCTTTTGAGAACCATAGTGGCTTTTTCTTTCATTTTGATTTGTTTATTTGCGTCACACAAAGGTTTGTTGCCTCTGTGATGGCAGTTTTAATGTTTCCCCATTGTTGCTCCACCTCTCCTTCTAGCCTGTTTGCTAGTGCTTTTCTAAGGTACTCTTCCATCTTGCCAAAGTCAGCCCTCCTGAAGTCCAGTACCCTCACTTTTGTATGGCTTGATTCTGTAGCTGAGTTTATCGTGAACCACGCACTGTTTGGTGGTCACTTGTTCCCAGATGGCTACCCACTTCTAGATCTGAGATCCTCTCACTGTCCCCATTTGAAAGTATGAGGTCTAAGATTGCTACCTCATGAGTAGGTTCCAGAACTAGCTGTCTGAGGCAAGCCACCTGTAGGGCATCATGAATGGCCCTGCTCTTGGATGTGGCTGCAGTAAAGGTGCTCCAGTTAACATCTGGCATATTCCCTGCCATCCTAAGGTTGCCTTCTATCATATCCTTGTCCATTCCCTCTCCTTGACATGGGGGTCTGTATATAACCCCTGTGCGGATTATGGTGCCATTTCCAGTCTCTAAGGTGATCCACAGTGCCTTCTCTCCTTCCTGTTCACTCTTTTTTTCCATTGTTTTTATCCCTTCCCTGACATAGAGAGCTACTCCTCCCCCTCTTCTACCCTCTCTGCCTCTCCTGTAGGTTGTGTACCCTGGTATGTTAACATCCCAGTCATGGTTCTCTGTGTACCATATTTCTGTGACTGCTACAATATCCAGGCATCCCTCTTCCATCAAGGCCACACATTCAGGGAGCTTGTTGCCCAGACTGTGGGCATTAGTACTCATTACCCTCCATTTCTTGATGGCCTTACCCCTTTTTGCCCCATCCCTGTCCTTATTGCTTTGTCATTTTCTCCATTTACCCCTGCCCTTCTCCCTGTCAATGAAGGAGTGAGGCAGTTTAACACAAAATCCTTTGAAATAAAAACAAATGAGCATGGGTTACAGTACCTGACAAAATCATACAACGAGCAGACAAAGAATCACGAAGAGTTCAATGACCCAACAAGGCAAAGTCACAGGGGTTTTATGTACGAAAGACCAGACAACCCCTTATGCCCTATCAAAAGTTTCAAAACTTATATATCTAAATTACCAAAAGGAGCTCACGCACTGTTCTGCACCCCAGAAAACTATCTCTGAGAAATCTAGATAAGGCAGCAGTTTGGGATACCAGAGAACCATTCGGGATAAACTATCTAGGAAAACTGTTCCCCCATATTTGTAAGGAGGCTGGACTTCAAACCATTTATACTAATCACTCCCTGAGAGCAACTGCTGTCACCCTGCTCTCAGAAGCCGGCATGAAGGCATGCCAGATTATGGCAATAACAGGGCATAAAAATGAAGTCTCCTTGAGAAGTTATTGGTGGCCACATCCATCAGGCCAACAAACTTGGGGACCAATAATATCAGGCACCAAACCAGCAAGTGTTGCAAAACCAAATCCAACAGAAACAACAAAGAAAATGCCCCCAAAACAGTTTTTCTTCCCACATAACTACAACCAACCTTCCACCAGTAAAGAATATTTCACTTTAACTGAACAGAACCTTCAGAACCCTAAAATTAAAGAATCTTCAGTTTTCAGTGCATAAGCATGTGGTTCACCTCCATGCAAGAAAACCGCAAAACTTAAAAATACCACAATGATCTGTAGTCAAACAACCAAATACATAGAAACTGAAAACTCACAGACAGACTGTTCTGCCTGCAAATCTCCAAATCCAATAACTACAACAAGAAATATTGCAAATGTAACCAACTACTCTAAATACTGAGGACTCCATGGAACCCACTCCACAAAGCACAGAAACTGCTGCTTTTGAAATCCATCCCCGCCAACACGAAGCCAAGTAGCACCGCACTGCTGAAAACACCAGAGGAAGAAAAACCACCACAGCACAAATTTCAAACTTAAAACCCATGAGCCATTTCATTAATTATGGCTCCATCAACTTTTGCCTCATCCCGAAGGATGACTAAGCTGCACAGCATACAAATTCCAATCATCAGAAAGATAACTACAGTGGCATCCCCCAGGATGAAACCAAATTCTGCAGCATTTTGCAACACTCTGCAGAATGCTGCAGCAGACCTACTGAATAAAGAAATGTAATTTCAATGACAATTAGTCCCTTTTGTCATTCAGGAAAATGTGACACTGCCAGGATGAAGTGAATGCTACAGTTTCCTGCATGACAAAAGGGACAAATTGCCATTGAAATTACATTGCTTTATTCAGTAGTTCTTCTGCAACATACTGCAGAGTGCTTTAAAAGTGGGTTTCATCCTGGAGACGCCACTGTACATCATGTCACTTTCCTCTCACATAAAACAAATTCACAACACAAACCTAAATTTCTCTTCTTCTCTCTTACAGGTCCATGGAAAAAAACATCCAGAAAACAGACTTTGCCTTACTATGCTGCAAAAAATAAAAATCAGCCTTTTACTGGGACATCCACCAGCAACAATCCATGGTGTACAAGACACTGTATATCTACTCCTACAGTGTAGCACAGGAAGGAAACAGAGAAGCCCATGTGACTACAAAAACATGAAGAACCCTCCCACCAACCCAACCCGGAGCCATCAAAGTAAAACACTTAAAGAGACACTGCTAAAAAGGAAACTGAAATAAATAAACTTCTGAACCACTGTTTTCAAAAGTTAATTGTTTAAAAACGATTTTCATAACTCTTCATCTTGAAATCATTACAGTTTCTTCCTATTTACAGTTAAAAAAATAATTAGCATGAAGCATAAAGTAAAAAAATTAAAAAAGTGACAATTTCAAAGTAGAACCCTTGTTATAAATGTTAACTTCTGCAAACTTTCTCTTTGCATTGATTGCCATTAAAAATATGGAACTATTTTTTCAGATGTAGTAATACTATTAACTTTTATTCATATTTGCAATAAAAAATACACAAAAAATAAAAATACTGTGTTGAGTTCATTTCTTTCATATTTAAAGCATTGTATAATCACAATATCCCTCTTCTGGGTGTTGGTGATGCTGGGATTTACCCACGCATGGTGTGTTTTGGCCACTCGGCCTGCAGCCTGTGACCAAATAACACACCAGGCATGGGTAAATCCTAGCATCACCAACACCTTGTCATGGTATGTTGTTTAATTAGAGTTCAAGGGTAACTATGACTATACAGCAGAGTTTGAATTCATTCTAAATTCCATAACTTGCATAACATTCTAAGAGCTCCAGGACTGGTCATTCCAGGAGAATTATTGCACTTGTTAAACTTAAGTGAGGGATTGCTATGGTCTGAACATTTAGTTGCTGAGTCCTAGACTCTGTACAGGAATCCTAGGGTGCCATACATAGTCTCTTCATTTTTTATATTACATTGTGTCAAATCACCCAGTCAGGAGAACATGTAGATAACAAAAATGATACAGCTTTGTATGCCACATAGATAAACAATGCAGCAAGATGGAAAAACAAATGTGCATTCCATCTATAGGTAGGTAGCATACTCAGCACTTTTAAAGATGGTTTCTAGCCATTAATAAAAATTAAAAGGTTCCATGGCAGAATATCAACAACAATGCTGTCAACATTCTGAATAACGATGGGAACAGTGCTGACAGTCGGCATTGTTCCCGTCGGCACTAAGTGTTTTTCTGGCACCCCCCATCTCTAAATAACCAAACATTGGTTTGATGTGGGGGTGAAACACCAGGAGCTGCAGTATCAGCATACAGCAGACCACCACAGCGATGAATCTCAACCTGGTGAGATTCGTCGCTGTGGTGGACTTCGCTGTTGACATGTCGATGTGCCAACGTGGTATCAAAATAAAATTATAGTTGGTTTCAGCAGAACTGAATCACAAACTGTTCCAGAATAAATTTGATTTTAGAGCCACTCCATTTTTCATTACTAAAGGCATTTGCTTAAATATTGAATCTTTGACCCTTACAGTTCACTTGCAGCTGAGTCTGAGTCAGGAACTGAAAACAGTCCCATGCTTGTGGCATCACAGTCTGTTGCTATGGAAATGACTATAATGTCACAAGCAGAGAATTATGACTTCACTTTGGAAAAGTCTCAGCTGTAAATGAATTGTAAGGGACAAGAGGTTCCAGTTTTCATGTAAATATTTTTGGTAATAAAGACTGTGTTCTACTAACTCCACTTGTGTTTATTTTTTTTTTTCCCTGATGGTCAGCATATTTGTGCAATATAAAGTAAACCCACGAAATGACAGCCATTGACTTACATAACAATCCATTTAACAGGAAAAAACTATTCCCAATGCAAGTAATCAGGTCAGACATGAAGCAAGCTCACCACACAGTTCTAACGCTTCAACTCCACAGAACCTCTTCAAAAAGAGAGAGGTCCCCTTTTGATGTAGGTGATGTGATAAGCATCAGTAGTCAACAATATATAAAGTCTGAATTTCTTTAAAATCTCCATAATACAACCAGCATAAAACACCAGCTAGCAAGAGTCCCTGCTAATGTAATATCACCTCACCAATGGTAACACCCTAGAAGTAGTCTCTGTATTCTGTTACTTCAACATCTGACCTGACCCTGCCTGAAATTTCATCACTCACCTTGATTATCTGGTAACCATGATGTACCCCACGCAAGGAGCAGTCTAGTGAAACAAAGACTACCTCACAACCACTGTTAGATGTGAGAGCAAATTCAAAATGATTCTGCCTTCCATAGACTACAAAAATGTTATTGTAGTCTATGGTTCTGCATTCATCTCACAACTAAATAGGCTGTGCACCATGTTCAACATCTTCTATAGGTTCACATTAAGTGGTCTCCCCAGGACTAAAAATTTTGAGCATTATAGCAGGCCTGACTGGCCTTCCCTAGATTCCCAGAAGCTATCCATTGCCATGACTGTCCAGTTTAAAGTTTTGACAAACTCCCCAGTTACCTAACAGATCTATTATCCCAGGTGTTGCATATTCTTTCAATGTGCCAAAGTCCAGGAGTATTGAAACCTTATGTCATACCAGTGCAGGAGGACAATCTGCATTTTCCTACAGGCTCCCAGCACTATGGAACTTGCCCCCACCCCCCAACTTAGAGAATCCAGCTCCATTGTGACCTTTAAATGCCTTTGCATTTCAGTGAATTACACAGGTTAATCAGCCAGCCTCAATAGATATTATTAATCTCTACTAGTTCCTGAGCTGAACTGAGCTGAGCCAGATCTACTGTACTACAGTTCTGTGCTATTGACTTGTATACAGTATATGCTTTGAACTGCACTCTACTATGTTTATTTCAAACTGCACACTAATGTTTTCTGTATGTACTTGCTCAACTAGTATCCTTGCACTGTACTTGAAAGCTTTTTGCCTGACCTCTCATGATCCTATTGTGTAATCTTGTATATATAATATGACTTGTTTACACGGTTTATTTATTGTTCTGTTATGTTCCCCCTACAGTTGCCCCATATCCTCCAGGATGTACTTGGAAATGAGACATTGACTCAGTGTGCCTTCTTGGCCAAAACCTTGGCAAAAAATAAAGCACAAAGAGATCAATAAAACTAAGATCTCCCATACTTCTTATTTATTTTATATTATTTGATAATCAGGTAGGGCTGATTGGGTACAGGGCCCATTTACAGGGGTGACCCAGAGCAGTTGCAAAGCAACACACACAGTATGATTCATGCAAATTACAAGGTACACTGTAGTACAAAATACAATAAAACCAAAAAGGAACCTGTAAAACAATTACAATTACAACAGACAAGGCATACTGATGAGTCCTGGTAAGACGAAACACGTGTCTATGTCATCTGTTCGCACCCTTTGCAAACTGTATGAGAGGCCTTTCGGCACCATGCATTTCTGCTTAAAGTTGAACTAGCATAATATTCTGTGGTGATTTTCATATGCAGCCCATGATGCTTTGCATGGTGGAGGCATGTCTGATTTTGTATTTCTATAAAACAATTATATTTGTACTGTTCAAATAAGTATTTTAGATCTCTTCTTAAAGGTCCATTGTGTTTTAACCACTATTACATGTACTGGCAATGTGCTCTAAAACATTGGAGCTATATATTCAAATGAATGCTGCCCCTTATGAGTTTTACATTAGGGGAAGTCAGTAGGCTATCTGTAGAGGATCTAAAATTCAAAGGTCTATCATAAGACTTCAACAATTCAGCTAAACAGACAGGTGAACCACAGGCCAGGAATTCAATTATGGTGTTGCCTAACAGAAGATTTTGTCTGGAATCTGAGAGCCAGTTTCAGTAATAATACTGCTTACAATGATGGATCCTTTTGTCAGTGCACCGGGCACAATGCCCAATTCAGTTGTGCAGAACCCTTAATTTAGTCACTTCTTTGCCATCATAGTCAAGCAAAAAAAGGAGATTATGATTACCAAGTGCTAAAGATGCCTCCCCTGATACACACTTTAAGCATAAATAGTAACCCAATCTTTTTATTAATCTACCCAGTCAAGTGTTTGAGATGATCCTGTAAAGACAAACATAGATCCAAACGGATCTTCAGGTACTTGAAGATTTAATGACCTCTAAGTGTGTCCCCACTGAGGTGTGAATTTATATTCACTATTTAGTATGTTAACTCTGACTGGGGGAGCCAAAAAGAATGTCCTTTCTTTTGCGATTGTTTAACAGCAATTTATTATGAATACGCCATTTCTCAGCTTTGGCTAAGTCATGGCCCAGGCCTTGGTTAACATCTAGAATATTATGTGCACACCTGCAAATGACTACGCCATCAGTATGTAAGAGCAGACAACAAGAACCACAAAGAGAATACAATGGATTTATAAAATAAGAAAACCAAAAAGGTTCTCGGTATAGACTCCTTGGGGGAGGGAAAAATACTGAAGACTCCAAGTGAGGAAGAAAAGCTCCTGTTTCATTTAGTCATTTCTGACCTAAAGATAATATACTTGAGTTCCTGACTCAAGATAAAGATAAGGCATCCAAGCCTGTTTCACTTAATCTTTCCAATAAAATATCTAGACCAATTAGGCTGAAGGTCTTAATCAAGTCCACAAACACTGTGCCCATCACCAAACTATTTTCCTGAGCTCTAAATCTGTCATTTATGTATTTGATCAAAGTCATCAAAGTATGAACATTTTTCTGGACCAGTGGCATGGAGGGTTGAAGCCCTTGTGCCATACTACTGCCATGCCAATGACAAAAGTTTGGCATTGGACTCGAGTTACCGGGGCTCAGCCAGGGAGGGAGAGGACTGAGAATCTGAGGGACTGGTCTCCTCTCCAGGGCTGGGGAGGCATGTCACCCTGGCCCATGACTGTCACCAGGTGGAGGCCTGGTGACAGTGCAGCATGGGCGGCATGAATGGGAGGATACTGAGGCAACACTGAGCGTGTGCACCTCCACGCAGGTGCATGACACCTACAGGAAGGGGTGGGAGAAGCAGAGAAAAAAAGGGACATTAGAGGATTTGAGAATCCTTGCCTGCTCATCCCAAGCCTGAGCCACCACCACCACCACCCTGGAACTCACCTGAGATCAATACTGGATTCATGTACTGGGGGAACAGCCATCCTCCCTCCGGCCATGTCATGAGGGGAAGAATTGTGCGAGTAACTACGACTACAAGCGAGTCCTGGGAGAGGCAGTAGCTAACTCAGAGGATGCAGGGACAAGGCTAATAAGCCACCTTTGGACATGGAGCACAAAAAAACTCTATGGCAAAAAATGGTCCCAACATTTTTCTAAATCCATGTTGGCAGTCTACTAGTAATCCATAGAGTTCCAAGTAGGCTTTTGACTGGTTGCAGACTAATCTCTCCTTGAATCTTTCCCAAACTAGACAAAATTTGTACTGGAAAACATAATGCTGTTGATTCAGTTTTATGGATAACTTTGGTTTTAGTAGCATCTTCTGTGTCATCTAGAGAGGAATCACATCTGTTGGCCCAATTTCCTGCTTTCACAAGAATATGTATGCTTTGATCTGGTGTAAAATCTTCAGTCAGGATGGGAAAATAATAGAGGGGATAATGACTTCTAGCATCATCACATCTCTTATAACACTGTCTGGTTGCTAATGAATATCCAGAAAGAAAACCTATCTACCATGATAATGGATCATTCCACGTTGGTGGGGTAAATGTAAAAGTCTTTGACACAAAAGAGAAACATAGAATTTGATGGTAGATAAGGTCCTCTTAGCCCACCCAGTCTGCCCATTTCCCTACCTAATGGATAAGCTGCAGATCCTAGTTAACCAACAGCCTACTTTTTCCTACCCCCACTCACTAGAATTGCCTTATGACTGTCCCATGTATTCTTGAAATCCACCAATGTCTTTGACTCCACAACCTCCTTAGAAAGGCTGTTCCATGCATACACAACCCTCTCTGTGAAAAAATACTTCCTCACATTACCTCTGAGGCATCCCCCCTTAATCTTCAAATTGTGCCCCCTTGTTCTTGCACACTCCTTTTTCTGAAAGATGTTACCCTCTTGGACTTTGTTGATTCCCTTTAGGTACTTGAAAGTTTCTATCATGTCTCCCCTCTCCCTCCTTTTCTCGAGGCTATATATATTAAGCTCCTTAAGTCTCTCTTCATACGTCTTCTAGTGCAGACACTGCACCATCTTAGTTGCCCTCCTCTGGACCGCCTCCATCCTGTCTATGTCTTTGTGGAGATTGGGTCTCCAGAACTGCACACAGTACTCTAGATGGGGTCTTACCAGCTGTCTATACAGAGGGATAACAACTTCCTGTTTTCTACTGGTGATGCCTCTCCTTATGCATCCCAGTATCCCCCCAGCCCTCCTTACTGCCCTCTCACATTGCTTGCCCACCTTTAGGTCATCAGATATGACTAGCCCCAGGTCCCTTTCTATTTTTGTAGTTGTTAGTATCTCACCCCCCATTGTGTACACTTCCCCTGGGTTTTTGTTTCCCAGGTACATTACTTTGCACTTCTTAGCATTGAATCTAAGCTGCCATACATTTGACTATTCCCCCAGCCTTGTCAAGTCCCTTCTCATCCTTTCCAGCCCACCTTGTGTATCAACTCTGTTGCAGATCTTTGTGTCATCTGCAAAGAGACATACTTTTCCTTCCAGTCCCTTTGCAACGTCACTAATAAGGACATTAAAGAGGACCTGTCCTAGTACTGAACCCTGTGGTACCCCACTAGTAACCCCCCCTTTCTTCAGAGTGGACTCCGTTTACTATTACCCGCTGTGTCCTGTTCACCAGCCAATTTTTTTACCCAGGCTACCAACTTGGGACCCACTCCCAGGCTGGCCAACTTGTACATTAATCTTTTGTGTGGGACTGTGTCAAATGCCTTGCTAAAGTCTAGGTAGGCCATGTCCACATCCTCTCCTTGATCTACTACTTTGGTCACCCAGTCAAAGAAATCTATTAGATTTGTCTGGCATGACTTTCTCACTGTGAATCCATGCTGCCTTGCGTCCTATTCCCCTCTGGCCTGTAGGTACTCAACTATTCTTTCCTTCAGAAGTGATTCCATCATTTTCCCAATCACTGAGGTTAAACTAACAGGTCTGTAGTTTCCTGCTTCTGCCTTGCTCCCACTTTTGTGAAGTGGAATAAGATCTGCCCTTCTCCAGTCCTCAGGAACCACACCATCATCTCCGATCTGTGGCCTTTAGGACTACCTAGTAGTCTTTTATAAAATGTAGCAAATTGTCAGTGATAGAAATCCTCAGCTGTTCCTAAGTCAATCATCTAGAAATAAAACTGGATAGTCACTTTTCACACCTTCAGGTAAACTTAAAATCCTAAGGTTGACACCACATTCTTGATTATCCAAGGTCTCTGATTTTCTTTTACATGCAGAGTGCATGAAGTCATGGTGCCATCTGCCTTCTTGATAGCACTGGCAACCTTCCCTTTTCATCACCTCTTGTGAGTTCACAACAGTAGGTACATGATCAGTTAAGATGCCTAAGTTTGATTTTATTGCTAACAGATCTAAATAAAGTATGACGTTATGCCCCAATTCATGTAGCATCTCTGGTTGCTCTGTAGCACTGTCTGCACCATACATCTTGACTGAGGTCAATGTAAGTAGGCTGAAAGAAGCTCCTTTCTCTTTTTCAGTCACACCTAAAATGTCGTGATGTAAACTTTTTTGATTTATTCCTGTGTTGTTCGACCAGTATTTAGCTCCCAGGAGCAGTACTAATTACCAGTTAAGATCACTTTAACTAAAAATATGAAGCTGAGAATTGACAAGAGCATATAGGGCTTATAGTTTCCTGACTTGAACTCTACAGTACCCCATTAAAAGACAACCAGGGCTTTCAACCCTCATTAACACAGCAAGTTTGTCTGTGATTGTTTTTCTTAAGAAACATTTTTCATGCACTGATTTACATAAAAAAACAAAACAATCTTATTTTGAGCCACTAGAATCCATATTGGAATGTAGACAATGTGATGCCATCAAATGTAAGCTTCATTTACACATACATAGATTTAAAATGGCATTTGACATAGTCAATCTTAACCATCTGGTAAAGCAGCTACAAAGACTTGAAGATTGTGCCATAATGCCTGCTGTGCCTATTGACATATGCAGGATGAACCTGGTTAGGCTCTAGGCTCATGCTCAGGACACAGACATAATATAGCCTGAAAGGGTGCCGCAAAACAACAATAACTATATCTACAGGCTTAATTAGATGCACGCCTCTGTGTGCTCTGTCTGAGAAAACCACACAACATGGTGTTTGTAGTAGCTATCCATACTACCTTCAAGACCAGTACCTGAATGAGTACAGGGGTTTTGTTCTTTTTGGATCCGAGTGTCCAGGGAGAGAGTGTATCCACAAGAAGAAGAGGGAAGGGATACCTGATGAAAGGGATGATGATGATAAGATGCTAGGGCTATCAGATCTCTAAATCCAGTCCAGCATTGGGCCAAACAAGGAACAAAGCGGGGAAATGGGCAGACTGGATGGCCTTCTAGGTATTTTTGTGCTGCCACAATCTTCGCTTCTATGTTAACTAATACTCTCATTTCATTGAAGTAGCCCAACTGCCCCAAAATACCATAGCCTTTCTTTTTGACAGTTTAAAGTGCATCTTTGCACAGCACAGTATCCCAGAGAGTTTTGTAAATGACAATGGTTTAAGTTTTCAGGGGGCACCTTTGAAAGCTTTTGCAATTGAATGTGATTTCCAGCACATTACCAACAGCCCTTCGTATCAGCTGAGCAATGGAGAAACACAGTAAGCTGTGCAAACAGTGAAGGCATTACTAAAAAAAAAACAGGTGGATATAGAGCTTTACTAGCCTATAGATTTACTCCTTTGCTCCATGGGGTGTTACCCTCAGACCACCTTATGGAGGGAAGTTTCCGGTCTCCATTACCAACAGTACCATCCAAGCTGCAGCCTATGTGATTTAACCTGAGATTTTTCTGTAAGTAAGATGCTAATTTGAAACTCAATCAAGTGGCTTATTATAACAAATGGCATTTAGTCCAAGAGAAGACTATGCTAAATCGAGATCAGTGTGTATATATATCACCATTGCTCAGTCCTCTGGAACCATTAGAGGTTAAGAAGGTACTTCAGGCTTTGTACTGTGGGAAATTTTCAAAAGAATCTTTGCTGGCCAGTGACCAGTCACATATGAGCTGCTTGCTTCAGTAACCATCAGCATTACAAATGTAACAGCCCCTTTGTTCACTCACTTGGGCTGCCCCAGAGCCCCCGGGGTACTCAGCATACACCCCCAAGGGGCCAGGCCTGAACTCTGGCCGGGTGGCCAATGGTGACATGGTGTCTCCACCTGGGGCAATGGCATGGACTCCTGTGGATAAAGAACAGGTTACCACTCCCCAGGAACACTGGTGTCCCCCGTAGAGGCTGACCCCTCAAACACGGTTATACCAATTACCCCACCCTGCAATAACAATCATGGCAAATCACAAACACATGGAGTCAATAGCAAATCATAAACCCTTTATTTAAAAAGATCTAAGACAGGGAAAATGAGGGTGACCCTCGTGCCTCCAGATACTCAGCACACAACCCCATATGAGATTTTCCCTCCCCCCCCCGGGTGCACAAAGAATAGTCCCTGATGGTGGGTACCTCACCGCTCTCAGTTGAAGGCCTGTGGTCTTTCGGCAGGGCCCATGTAGTACATGCACAACAAGTTCGGGGAGCTTAAGTCTGTCATAGGGGTGGGGCTCTTCCCAGACCCTCTTAGCTTATGCAACAAATCCCCAGAGCTGCAGCTCGGGGTACTCACAGTTGTTCAGGAGGGTGGCAAAGCTCTCTGATCGAGGAACTGCAGGGGAGGTGTGTGAGGTGCTGTTCTTCACCTGCCTGGCCTTTCCAGCTTCACCCGCAGGCCTTTATATACAGTATTCACTCAGGCAGGCAGGTTCATCCTTCTCTCACTTTTCTCCGTGGCAGCAACGCATTCACCCTGGGGAAACAGAGTGGCTCAGTTCCGCTCAGCCAGAACCTGGCTAAATGCAGCCCAGCTTCCAGGGCTCTCCCCTGGCTGAAACCACTGGTCCCAAGGCTTACTCTTACTGTCCCTTCCAGTCCAGCCAGTCAGCCCTAGTGCCCTTAGTGGAAAAGCAAGGGGAAATACCTAATCCGGTCAATAGAAGCACTCTAGATAAGGGGGTTGATATTAGTCCTTTCACAGAAGAAAGGGTTCTGAAAGAACTCTTAAAACTGAAGGTGGATAAAGCAATGGGGCCTGATGGGATTCACCTCAGGATTTTAAAAGAACTAAGGGAAGAACTAGTAACACCAATGACTACCCTTTTTAATAAATCACGGGAGGATGGGGTGGTACCTGAGGACTGGAGGAGGGCGGATGTGATTCCCCTTCACAAAAGTGGGAGCAAGACAGAGGTAGGAAACTACAGACCTGTCAGTTTGACCTCAGTGGTAGGGAAAATGATGGAATCATTTCTGAAGGAAAGAATTGTTGAGTACCTAGAGGCCAGTGAGACACAGGACCCAAGGCAGTATGGATTCACAGTGGGATGGTCATGTCAGACAAATCTAATTGATTTCTTTGACTGGGTGACCAAAGCAGTAGACCAGGGAGGGGCTGTGGACATGGCCTACCTAGACTTTGGCAAGGAATTTGACACAGTCCCACACAAAAGATTAATAAAAAAATTAGCCAGCCTGGGAGTGGGTCTTAGGGTGGTAGCCTGGGTAAAACACTGGTTGGACAACAGGACACAGTGGGTAATAGTAAATGGAGTACACAGTGAAGAAAGGAGGGTTACTAGTGGGGTACCGCAGGGTTCAGTACTGGGGCCGGTCCTTTTTAATGTCTTTGTAAGTAACATTGCAGAGGGACTTGAAGGGAAAATATGTCTCTTTGCAGATGACACAAAGATCTGCAACAGGATTGATACACAAGGTGGGGTGGAAAGGATGAAAAGGGACTTGGCAAGGTTGGAGGAATGGTCAAATGTATGGCACCTTGGATTCAATGCTAAGAAGTGCAAAGTAATGCACTTGGGAAACAAAAACCCAGGGGAAGAGCACACAATGGGGGGTGAAATACCGACAACAACAAAAATGGAAAGGGACCTGGGGGTAGTCATATCAGATGACCTAAAGGTGGGCCAGCAATGTGAGAAGGCAGTAAGGAGGGCTGGGGGGATACTGGGATGCATAGGGAGAGGCATCACCAGTAGAAAACAGGAAGTTGTTGGCCCTCTGTACAAACAGTTGGTAAGACCACATCTGGAGTACTGTGTACAGTTCTGGAGACCCCATCTCCTCAAAGACATAGACAGGGTGGAGGCTGTCCAGAGGCAGGCAACCAAAATGATGCAGGGTCTGCATCAGAAGTCATATGAAGAAAGACTAAAGAAACTAAAGATGTATAGCCTCGAGGAAAGGAGGGGGGAGGGACATGATAGAAACTTTCATATACCTCAAGGGAATCAACAAAGTCCAAGAGGGTCGCATCTTTCAGAAAAAGAGATGTGCAAAAACAAGGGGGCACAATTTGAAGATAGAGGGGGGGACGGCTCAGAGGTAAAGTGAGGAAGTATTTCTTCACAGCGAGGGTTGTGGATACATGGAAGAGCCTTCCTGAGGAGGTAGTAGAGTCAAAAACAGTTGGGGAATTCAAGAATGCATGGGACAGATATAAGGCAATTCTAGTGGGGGGTAAGAGGAAGTAGGCTGTTGGTTAACTAGAATCTGCAGCTTATCCGTTAGGTAGGGAAATGGGCTGACTAGGTGGGCCAAGCGGTCCTTATCTGCTGTCAAATTCTATGTTTCTATGTTACTGTCCCTTCCAGTCCAGCCAGTCAGCCCCAGTTCCCTTAGTGGACCCTCCTGCTCTAGTTACACTGCAGCAGCTGCAGCCCTCCTCCTGCTCCTGCTTTAGAGAGTGAGAGAGGGGGGATAGCCAGAGAGCCCACAGCAAGCAGGCAGCCTGTGGAGCTGCACTTTTTCACTTGCCCGGTTCATTTTTGCCTTACCAGCTCTCTTTCCCACTCCTCTCTTGTGTTCTCCCCTTTGGCACCAAGCCTCCCCTTTAAAAAAACCCTGGCACAGCCTTTTTCTCACTGGCTGCCAACCACCATGTGACCTCCAGGCTGCCTCTGGGTAATTTCCCAGCAGCCCATGGTCTGTACACTCCCATGGGAGCCACCATCTTGCTTGCAGCCACTTCCCCAGGAAACCAGACCCCTAGCTCTCTTCTCATACCACTGCCAGGGCTGCTTTTGCCTGGATCACGATCGGAACTCCTCTGGTCGCTGTGCACCCCTTCCCTGGCCGCTCTGCTCATCCAGAGGCCAGGGAAACACTGGACTCCTGGTCAGCTGCATGGCCTAAAAGTAATAGGAGCACTGCTCCTTTAAATCCCCGCTTTCCTCCTCACGCATGCGCGCGGGCACATGGCTGCCATGGCCGCACAGCGCATCTTCCCTGTCTTTCTCGAGTGGTCCCGGTCATCCCCCCGCCATTTGGGGCTGCTCTAACATCTCGGATTTGAAATTCCCCAACCCCGGACCCTCGGCCCCTTCCAAACTTGCAGCAGGATCTTGACTGCACCCAACTGCTTGTCGTGGCACTGGCAGGCATTGGGGCTCGAATCCCACCACAGCCCTGGGACTAAGAAGGGGTCGGAGCCACGGGGGCTCCAATAGTAAATGTAAGCCTGCATTTGGGGGGCTTACACACTCCCCTGGCTGAAAGCGTGGTGTCCCGGCAAGCCATTGTAAGGAACACCCAACATGTAGCATGCACTGTTCTAGCTAGACAGCTGGTTCCTAACTAGCACCAATAATAATTGCATTTACATACATGTCCAAGTGACACTGCACCTACACTTCCCCACCCCTTTCCTAGGGCAACACAATGGGGGATAGATGACAGGGACCACTGACTTGTGGATGACATGGATGGGCAGGTTTGTGGATTCACCCAGGGTGTCGTAAGTGAGCTTTATAGTTGGCTGTGGAGTTCTGCCCGACCTTCTAGGTAGGGCGTTGTCGTGTAATGGAACCACTTCACTGGTGGGGGTTTCCCTCCCTTGGCTAGTACCTACAGCCCCCCCTGCGGGCTGACCCTGTGCCACTACACTACCTTGTGTTTGGTCAGGAACAGGGGTGGGGGCTGGAGCTGTAGTTACCTCACTGTCTGGTGGGTGGGGGCTCTCAATGTGGACCTCTTCACTACCCAAAGCACTATCACGATCAAGTTCCATGACAGGGACAGTGGAACAGGTCTCTGGGATGAAAGACTGGGCTTCAGGGTTCAAGGACAGTGTGGGATCTGGATGGATAGTACTCATGGAGGGGACGGAGTTTCAGCAGTACCACTCCCACTGGGGGGGAGGTAATGTCCGAATCTGTCCTCCGTCAGCGGCAGGCAGAATCCTCCTTCTTGCTCTCACCACTGGAACGGCTATCAGGCCCCTCCTGGGGCGGTGCAGGGTCTACATCAGCACCCCTGGTGTTGTGGTCAAGAGGGGAGAAAGAAGCAGTCCCTCTCTGCCTTTTCCACTTATTTTGCCCACACGTTACGAGCTGTCTTCCAGTCGGCCGGCCAGAACCTGGGGCAGGGTCGGGCACTATCTCCCCTATGGGGAGTAAGTGGTTCTGATGTACCATTTTCTTGCGCCCATGGCCATGTTCTTGCTTTATCCGATACATGGGCAAGCTAGGCAGCTTTTCCATCATGAGGTAACTGTCCAGTGCCCACCAATCCTGAATCTTGTGCTTCCCAAGGAGTCCCAGATTGTGCAGCAGAACCCTATCCCCCACTCCCAGCTCTTGACTGCGAACTCTGGTGTCATCCCTCCTTTTGTTACCCTGATTACTATGAGCCACCGTTTTGGAGGTGAGCTTGTATGCTGCCCGAAGCCGCTCCCTCAGTTGGCTGGTATACTCGAGGTATGACCTATGGGAGGTTCCTTCAGCAGACACCCCGAAGCAAAGGTCCACAGGCAGCCGGGCTTTTCGACCAATCATGAGGTAAAAGGGGGAATGCTGGGTAGCATAATTTTTCATACAGTTGTACGCGTGCACCAAATAACTGACCCTTTGACTCCAGTTGGCTTTGTCAGCGGGATCAAGGTTGCCCAACATGTTCAGTAAGGTCCTGTTGAAATGTTCGGGCTGGGGATTCCCCTGAGGGTGGTAAGGGGTGGTGTGAGATTTCTGTATGCCATAGGATGCCAGAAACTCCCTCCCCAATCGGCTCTCAAAATCTCGGCCCTGGTCAGAGTGGATTCTCTTTGGAAGGCCATAATGCAGGACATACAGCTGCAGAACTTTAACCACGATGCTCACCTTTTGATCCTTGGTGGAGAAAGCTTGCATGTACCGGGTGTAGTAATCCGTGATGACCAGGATGTTAGCGATGTTTTTTCTGTCGGGTTCCAGGGACAGAAATCCATGCACAGCAACTCCAGGGGCCCGCTGGTACTGATGTTGACCAAAGGGGCGGTCTGTCTGGGCAAAGTCTTCCTCTGGATGCACCGCAGCACAGCACTTGCTGTGGCTCTCCACATCCACTTTCATCCTGGGCCAGTAGAACCTGGCCCTACACAAATCCAGGGTGTGGTCATAACCCAGGTGCCCCATATTGTCACATAGGAATTTGAGGACGGCTCCACGGTACACTTCAGGCAACACCAATTGAAGCTTAGAGCATCCCAGATGGTCCTTGTTCTGCACAGTACGCAGCAGTAGTCCATCACGCAGGACCAACTTGTCCCACTCTCTCAGCATGCGGCGGGCATCAGGGTGATGGCTCTGCACCTGTCCAGGGGAATTCCCCCATCTCGATAGCCTAAAGAAGGTCTCATATGCCGGGGTCCAACACCTACTTCTGCTGTCGGTCAGCCTTACTAGGTTGGGGCAGAGATGAGAGGTCCAGGCCAGCGAAATTTAGGTAGGCAAGCGGGATAGCTACGGGGGGGGCTCCCAGTATCTCTATGCCCCTGGTGGTGTGCATAACTGAATCAGCAGCGGACCTTACCTGAAAACAGAGCACCTGGACCAGGGCAGGCCCGACATGGTTTGGGGGGTCGGGGGTGTCACCATGTGGGTGTTGGGACAAGGTGTCTGCATCCATGTTGGCTCATCCACTCTGATACTCCAGACTGAAATAGTAAGTGGAGAGGGCCAAAAGCCATCTGTGCCCCACTGCATCCAACTTTGCCATGGTAGTGACATATGTCAGAGGGTTGTTGTCAGTGCGAACGGTGAACGGGACCCCATACAGGTACTCATGGAACTTCTCCATCACTGCCCACTTCAGTGCCAGGAATTCCAGTTTATGAACCGGGTAATTCCTTTTGGAGGAGGTCAGGCCACGGCTAGCAAAAGCCAGGGGCAGAATCCTTCAGGATGCTCCTGATATAGGACGGCACCCAATCTATTTAAACTGGCATCAGTGTGAAGAACATAGGATTTTAGGGGGTCAGTGAAAGCAAGAACAGGGGCCTCTCTCAGCCTCCAAATTATCTACCTGAAGGTGGCCTCACACTCCTGAGTCCATCAGTCCCAAAAAGGTAACCTAATGTGCCAGTACCCCTTAGGGGTTTTATACCCCTTCTTTTGATTTGCCAGAGAATAGCTTTGCATCAGGTCATTCAGAGGATGTACCACCAAGGAGTAATCCTTCACAAACCAACGATAGTAGCTGCAAAACCCTAAGAAGGACTGCAAGGCTCGCAAGTGGGTGGGCCTGGCCATGAGTGGAGGGCTTCCACTTTAGCCATGTCAGTCTGCATACCTTCAGCCGAGACGATGTGCTCGACATACTGAACAGCAGGCTGGCAAAACTGACATTTGTCAATGGAGACCTTTAGGCCAAACTCCTCCAGCCAATTCAAGACCTTCATTAACCGAGCCTCATGTTCTTCCAAGGATAATGAGGTCATCCAAGTAGACTATAACCTTGAGCAGGTTCATATCCCCCAAGGCCCTCTCCATCAACTACTGGAAGGTGGCCAGGGCTCCGGATATGCCCTGGGGCATGCGCTCCAACTGGTAGAACCCCAACGGGCAGATAAAAGTGGTCTTCTCTTTATCCTTCTCGGCCATGGGTATTTGATAGTACCTGCTCCGGAGATCCAACACTGTTAACCACTTGCTCCATGACAGGCTGTCCCACACATCCTCCACTCGGGGCACCGTGTACTGATAGTCCTCTTATTTAGTGAGCAGTAGTCGATGCACATCCTTACTGCTCCACTCTTCTTCTGGGCCACGACAATGGGGGAAGCATACGGGCTCCAAGACTCGGTGATAACGTTGGCATTCAGTAACTCCAGCAGGTGTTTCCAGACATTTTCCACGTCACCGGAGGCTAACCTCCGTAACCTTTCTCTGAACGGGTGGTCGTCCCTCACCAGAATCCAGTGCTCCTCCCCGTGACACAACCCATGTCCCACTCATGTAATGAGAAAACCCGCTGGTGCTTGGCCAACTTCTGGCTTAAACTCCACCTATAACTGTCGGATATAGGAGCACATCCGAAGTTGAACAGGTATGGGTCTATCTCATCTCCCAGGGCTTCCTTGGGGACGACCAACATGGTTCCATCACACCGAGAAATAGTGGCCAACACACAACCTGTTTTGATGGCTACAGGCCTCTTTGACTCATTCCAAATGCTCACGGTAGCTCGCCTGGCCCTGGAGCTGTCCAGAGGGGGCAATGCTCCCCTCTGGACCAGTAGGCCTTCCGGCAGGCTACCTGGAGGTGGGGCATTGAGTAGGAAAGTGGTCCCCTAGGGAGACTGGTCAAACTGAGCAATGCTTACCATGTGGCATTCTGCACCAGGGGAAAGGGTTAACTCTCTCCTATTCACCTGGTGGACTACCCCGACCCAGTCTCCTTAGACATCACTAGGGTCACTCTTCACCTCCAGTCCCACTATTCTGATGGCAGCTTTTACAGAGGGGCTTTCCAGCTGATCTTTCCTACCTCTGTAGGTGCACATCTGTGCCAACTGCTTGAACATATTGGTGCTGGTACCAATTAGCACAGGAGTGTCCAACATGCTTTTCATCTCGGGGCAGACTAAGGCTAGGGATTCGATAGTGGAAGGTATCTCCGCCTCCTTTGTCAGGAAAGATATGCTGAACATGCAATACCCATCGTAGGGGTAATCCATGCTACCTATTCCCCACAGGGACAACCCAGACAGGGGTAGGAGAGGCAAGTGTTTCAAGTGCCGGTCATAAAAAAGACCAGTGTACAATGGTGACCTGTGACCCACTATCCAGCAAGGTGAAACAGGACACTCCTTCCACCGTAATTTCTGTGTCTGACTGGGGACCAATCAGGCAAAGTGGCACACCATGGTTGGGGGGAACTTGGTAGTCTGTCCAAAGGGTGGAGCAATGCCATTTCAGGGTCACAGGTCACTCTGTTACCAGTCTCTGTTGAAGTTTCCCTGATCCCACCATTTTTCAGCCACCAGCTGAGGATTCTCTTCCCTGCGGCAGCCCCTCTGCATATGGCCATCATGCCCACTCTTGAAGCAGAACCACATATCTCAGGGTTGCAGGGAAGGATGGGACCTGGGCCTGGGGGCAGCCTATTGCTGGGGCTATCATCGGGTGACAGGCTAAACCTCACTCGCAAAAGAGCAGGACTCTAGCACCAACTGCAAGGCACTCACACTGTCTCTCACTTCTTGGAACTCCTGCAGCACAGTGCCCAACTCAGGAAAACCCACCAGCCCCAGTGGAGTCAGATCTTGGGGTCACAAGGCAGCACTGGTGGCTGTGAGTGCCGGCAGCTGGACCCCCACCTCCTCTTGAGCTTCTTCCTTTACCTCATACAAAAACTGTTTGAACGATGGGGGATCATCCTTCTGGTTCCGCAACCTGAGGGAGATCAAAGTCAATCAGGAGTGTATCGCCCCCCTCAGGATCTGTTTGAGCCACAGCTGCACCACTACGGATGGGGGATCTTTCCCAGCCTCAGCGATCTTACACACCATGGTCTCTACCAAGATAATGTACTGGGACAGCTTCTCGCCCGTACGCTGTGTGCTGCCCCACAGCTGGAACAGCACAGCCTCCCTTTTTTCAACCACCCCAAAAGTGCTTCTCAGGATGTCCAAGTAGTTGTGCAGAGCACAGTTGGGCTGGCTGGTGACGTAAGGACTGGATCACGTCCAGTGCCATGCCCCAGATGCTTTCCATGACCAGTTTGCACTTCTCCTCCTCAGAACACCCCAGACCTGGATCATTTGAGCCACCTGGCTGATCCAGGAGTGAAGGTCATCCTCCCCACGGGCGTGGGGATGGCCCCAGAGAAAATGCAGAGCTGCTTATTCTGCTCATGGGCCACCACCATATAGGGGGCCTGTCCTCCCAGTGGCATCATCGGGAACATCCTACCTTCCAGGAGCAGCACTCAGAGATCCTGCAGGGACTTCCCTTCCTCCATAAGCCAGGACCCCAACCGGGTCTCGAAACTCTTTGTTTCTTTGCTTAGGGGGCCAGAGGGAACTGGCTCCCCAGAGGCCTAGTCAGCAGCCATCCCTATTTTCACCAAGACCCAGCTCTCTTGGGACTTATCTGGGGTCACCCTAGGGCAAAGGTCGGCAGCCCGCAGTCCATGAGTCACTTGCGGCTCTCCCTGCCCTAACCTGCTGCTCCCGTGGTGGCTCCCATTTCACCCACCTACCTCCAAGGTGTGCTGCCAGGTCCAGAATACTTTCCACTGTTCCCGCTGCTCTCCAGTGAAAAACCCCATGGTGGCATCCCGTTTCTTGTGCATGGCGTTCCCCAAGGTGTGTGCCAGGTCCAGAATACCCCCCCGCTGCTCTCCAGTGAAAAACCCTATGGTGGCATTCCCGTTTCTTCCACATGGCATTTCCATGCATATGCCATGTGGTCCATGGTCACCAGGCAGAGAACAAAGAAGCAGGAACTTCTAGCTTGTGGCACCACCACCAAGACTTCCTTCCAGTCCCTTCCAAGTCTGTCCTCCCTCTTCTTCTTCTTCCGCCGCTCCCCCGGCTGCATTAATTAGTTGTGAGCCCCTTCCCCTTTACCTGAAGCCCGCCCCGTAAAGAGCTTGCAGGTGTGAGTGTTCTGTTCCCCCTCAGGTCCACGACAGCACTATATAGTCACGGGGTTAACCAGAGGGGAACCATATTGTCAGTTACAGTTTCTGGTGTAACAGAGATACAAGGAGGATCAAGGAGTGCTTTGCCAGCCAGCCTGCTGCCACATCCAAGGAGTGTGTTTGTTAGCATACTGCAGTATCGAGGAGTGCTGTGCAGCCCTACTTCACTGCCACCTGTTGAACTCAGCATTTTGGGGCTTTGTTCTACCACAGGCACAGTCAGAGGCTTGGCAGAGAGACCAGGAGGAGGCCAAAGAAACCAGCACCAGTGCCCAGTACTCAGAACTGAGCTGTAGTCACTTTGGGCTGTGGGTTGTGCTGACCAGGGATCCTCCAACTCACTGGGCCACTGGTGAGCAGTTCAGGGAGGAGCTTGCCACACCTGAGACTACTAGGACAGCAGTACTAACTGAACATTATCTGCACTCCTAGCAGAGTGTGAGTCCAGGGTGTGAGCAGTGCACGTCTACTAAAAGTAAATCTGCTGCCTGCTCCAGTGGTCCCTACACTGTAACTGTACTGCTGCCTTGGTCTGCAGAATTTTTTGCTGCTGCTTCCCAGCAGGAAGGAGAAGGAGGGCGTGATCAGCTGTGTGAGGGAGACCAGCAAGTAACCTCAAGAACCCTGTGCGAAGGAGACCAGCAAGCAACCACAAGAACCCAGAAGAGGAACAGGAACAGCTGGACATATTCACAGGTAGGTGCACGCGAATACATTGAATTCTTTTTGGGATTATTATTTTAAGTAATGATTGTAGACATTTGGGGGTTGTGGTGTGTGAAATCCATGCCCTTTCTTGGCTACTCTGGTGTGGTATTAGGGGTGTACATGGTTTGCTGCATTAGACAGCAGTAGTAGTAATGATAAGGTAAACACTCATTTTCATGGGACACCTCATTATCATATTATTAATGTGACTGTGATATTAATACAACTGTCAGCTGTGGTCATATATATAGCAAGCATACCCCCAACACCAAAGAAATACCTTTCTGAGCTTTTTATTTTTATTTTATTATTTTGTCAGAGGGGTGGGAGAATGCTTGAATTACTGTTTTGCTGGATTTGTGTTAATATACTTTTACTTTTCCATTGCCTTTATTGGTGGGGTAGCTCAGGGTAACTTAACACTGCATGCTTTTGGTTGGGGTGTACGTCTGGCTTGCTGCCGCTGTGGTGTCACTTCTGTCTGTTTCATAAATAAGATGTAAATGTGCAGTGGTGCCTTTCTTGGGGGGGGGTGTGGGGGGTGTCTTCTGTGCTGCATTGATCATTTTGATGTTCTGTCGTGCTTTAACACTGCAGTCATGTTAGGAGACCATCAGAATTGATCGAATACAGCAGGCCAGGGGTTCCCCCACTCCAAAAAGGCAGTGTAACTTTATTTTTTTGTAGACTTTATTTCTCTCCTGATGCCAACCACCAGACTGTCTCCGGTGGGGACTCTCAACTACAGTCCCGCCTGCCTGAAGGCTCAGTCCTACCAATCGGTTGGGGGGTAGCTTCACTCCATCTGTTGCTGGTACCCATTCACCCAGATTTAAGCCCTCCAGGGTGGGACCACCATTCTCCTCAGGTGACCTGTGTGTAAATCTGGATGGGCAACCCAAAAGTGGAAGAGCTCCAATGGTAGCCGACGCACTCTGCCTGGGCATGGGGGGGTGGTCCCTGGTCCCACCATCTCCTACCAGTGGATGGAGATTTTTCTTTGTTCCACCCCAAGGAGCTCAGACATGCAATGGTGGCTGGGTACTTCTGTGCCGCCACCTGCCAAGCTCCACCCCTGCTATAGAGTGGCACATCCCCAGAACCCTCCCCAGGGAAGGGAGAGCTGTCCGGGTGCTCGATCCCTTTCCTCCCCTTCCCTCCCCACCCCCTGCAACCCTGGCTCATTCCTGAACCCGGGTCACCAGTGTGGTGTGAGGTGTTTTGTCCAGCACCTCAACCCTCAGTGGCACCAGGCCAGCTGAAGGCAGTGTATCTTAACACAGCATGTTTACGGTTGGGGGTATGTCTGGCTTGCCGCTGCTGCATTCCGTCACTTCTGTGTGTTTAATGAATAAGAAATAAATGTGCAGCGCTGCCTTGTTTGGTGTGTGGGGGGCTCTGCTGTGCTGCATTGATCATTTCTGATGTTCTGTTGCACTTTAACACTGCAGTCATGTTGAGAGAACATCAGAATTGATCAAATACAGCAGGCCAGGGGGCTCCCCCCAAAAGGCAGTGTATCTTAACACTGGCTGGTTCTGCATCTTAAAACAGTGCTTCTCTATTGTTTTGTTTTGTCCTTTAGCAATGTCTCAAATAAGAATAAGGATTCTTGTTCCCTATGTGTAGAGTTGGTACATGTATTGAGCATAAAGCATGCCTGCTTTATCAGTCTTTTGGTTATTGCCATCTGCCATGTTCAAACTATTTCCAGTTTAGCTGTGGGCATTCTGCCAGTCTCTGTGCTGTTCATTAATTGTGAGTCCAATGTCTGTGACTACATCCAACTCGGGATCCGATGTGTTCGTGGCATGATCTTTCCTTCATCTGAAATGCATGTTAGCAAATTGTGGAACTCATTTTGTGCACGCTTCTGCCACACGGCTTTCTTAAAGAGGTCTTAAACAGGTTTACTGTTATGTTCTGCCATTCTTCTAAATGTGTCTCAGGGTGTGTAGCTGGGCTCCTTCTTTTTTTGCCTTTTGTTTCCTCAAGTGTCTCAAAGTTGTGGTGCTCTGTTTTAATGACATTCTTCCTGCCACATGGCAATAACGGTTATAGATTTTTTGACATCTTTCCTTTTTTTTTTTTTGTGACCTCTATTCAGAAAGTATCTCAGTTGGTGTATGTTGCAAGCAAACATGGTGCATCTGGCTAAAAAAAGAAAGATTGCTGATGAGAACCTGACATTTCTGGATGAGTGGTTTGATCATGGCTTCATCAGTAGGAAGGGACTGCCATTCTGCGTGATTTGTCGAAAATCCCTCTCTGCAAACAAGAAATCAAATGTACAGCGTCACTTCATGACAAAACATGCAGCATTTGCAACCAAATATCCTGAAGGACATGCACGAAGGAAGGTCTTTGAGGAGCTGGAAAAGAAATTGGGGAAGGAATAAACTGTGCTGACGTCTTGGTCATCTGCCAATCATCTTACCACTGCCAGCTTCATTGGAGCTCTGCAGGTGGTATGCACAGTGAAGCCATTCACGGATGAAGAATTTCTGAAAGATGCATTTCTTGAAATGGCTCCATATTTGTTTGCAGACTTCAAGGAAAAGGACAAAATTATTCGCCAGATTCAAGATTTGCCAATGTCTGCTAAGACCGTGAAGGATCGTGCACATAAAATGATGTAAGATGTGGATTCTCAGGTAGTGAAAGATATTGTGTCGTCCTCTTACATTTCTTTAGCACTTGATGAATCCACAGACATCATGGACACAGCACAACTGGCAATAATGGTTCATTTTGTTTGTGGGTCCAGAGTGAAAGAGGAATTAGTGAGCATTTGCCCCCTGAAGCAACAAACCAGAGGAGAGGACATCTTCGATGCTCTCTGTGAGTATTTCCAGAAGGAGAACCTGCCCCTTGACAAAATAGTGAGTATTTGTACTGATGGAGCCCCCAGCATAACTGGATGTCACGAAGGACTTATAAAGCTTCTTGAGGGGAAACTACAATGGCCAATTATTATGTTCCATTGCATTCTTCATCAGGAGTCGCTGTGTGCCCAGTCCCTTGGAAACGAGATGGCAGACGTCATGGCACTTGTGAAAATTGTAAACACAATTCTTGCCAGGGCTCTGAACCATCGGCAATTCAAACAACTTTTGCAAGACTTGGACTCACAATATTCCGACCTACTGATGTACAACAGTGTTCGTTGGCTTTCTAGGGGTAATGTCCTGAAACGGTTCGCAGACTGCTTGACTGAAATAAAGCAATTTTTACATGAGAAGGGCACTGTGTATGAAGAAATATCAAACAGCTTTTGGCTCCAGAAGTTTTTCTTCTTGGTTGATGTGACTGGACATTTGAACAGACTGAATTTGGTCTACAAGGATGGGGCAATGTAGTGTTCTCCTTGTGTGATCAGGTCCTGACATTCTCATCAAAACTGAAAGTGTTCCAGAATGACTTAAAAAGAGGGGCACTACATTATTTTGATCACCTTCGTAAATTTAAAATAGACAACGAGACATGAGAACCCAGCTTCACTATGAACACTGCAGTGCTTGATGAAGCAATGGGCTGATCCAAAACTTCAGTCACAGATTTAATGATCTCAGAAACTAATGTACCAGCCTTCCTGTTTATGACCCAGCCATATCAATTAAATCTTGATGAAATGTGGCTGGACCATTTTAACTTCCCCCATTGCTGACTTGGAGATGGAAGTGGCTGAATTTGTAGAGTCCCATGTTTGGATGGATAAATTTAGAGAGCTAAATTCAGAGCTAGAAAATCTGGAAAGAAGACGGGCAGAGCTAGCAGTGGCACACAAGTAGGCAGAGATGGAAAGACTGCCAAAGACAAATGGGCTCATCTTCCATGTTTGGATGACACTCCCCGATAATTTCAAGGCAATGAAACGACTTGCTTTTGGCATGCTGTCAGTTTTTGGCTCCACCTATCTGTGCGAACAAGTATTCTCTCACATGAACTGTATTAAAAAGAAATTCCGCTCTCAGCTCACTGATGAATCATTAGATACTTGTACTTGATTGAAACTGATCAGCTATAAGCCAAATGTTGAAAAGTTGAGCAAAGGCATGCAAGGACAGAAATCTCACTAAATTAAATTAGTTACTTGAATGGCACTGTCTGTATTTTGGGGAAGGTCTTGTTTTTTTGTTTTTTCTTGAAGCCTGCCTTTTATGAATTGGCACTGAACAGTGGTGAACAGGGCATGAACAGAGCAGTACTGGTTGTAAGATGCATTTGTAATCACCAGCAGTTTGTGAACTGGCACAGTAGTGGTTGTACATTGGGAAGAGGTATTTTGAATAACCAGCAGCTTGTGCATGGGTATGGAAATGGTAGCTGCTTATTCAGAATCCCTCTTGCCAATATACAGCCAGTACTGGGCAGCAGTTTGTGCACTGGCACAGAGCAGTGATGACATAACAGTGGTGGTTGTACCTTGGGGAGAGGTATTTTGAAAAACCAGCAGCTTGTGCATGGACACAGAAATGGCAGCTGGATATTCAGAATCCCTCTTGCCAAGATACAGCCAGTACTGGGCAGCAGTTTATGCATTGGCACAGAGCGGTGGTGACACAGCAGTAGTGGTTGTACCTTGGGGAGAGGTATTTTGAATAACCAGCAGCTTGTGCATGGACACAGACATGGTAGTTGGTTATTCAGAATCCCTCTTGCCAAGATATAGCCAGTACTGGGCAGCAATTTATAGAAGTTGATGGCAGATAAGGGCCGCAAGGCCCATCCAGTCTGCCCATTTCTTTTTCTACCTTATGAATGTGCCATAGGCCTTTGCTCTGTCAATGGCCTATCTATTCATACTCATCTGTATTGCTCCCTTATGCCTATCCCATGCCTGCTTGAAGCCCTGTACTGTATTCATATCCACCACTTCCTGAGGTAGGCCGTTCCATGCATCCACCACCCTTTATATGAAAAAAGAACTTCCTCACATTACCCTTTAATCAGCCTCCCTCTATTCTCATGCTGTGTCCTCTTGTCCTGCTATTTTTCTTATCTTGAAACATGTTAGACTCTTTCACCTTGTTAATGCCCTTAAGGTGTTTGAATGTTTCAATCATATCACCGCTCTCCCTCCTTTGCTCTAGGGTATGCACATTGAGTTCAGTTAATCTGTCCTCATGTTTTCTGATGCAGTCCCTGCACCGTTTTGGTTGCCCTTCTCTGGACTGCCTCAATTTGGTTAATGTACTTCTGAAGGCGTTGCCTCCAGTACTGCACACAGTACTCCAGATGGGGCCTAACCAGTGTCTTGTAAAGAGGGATTATTACCTCCCTTTTCCGACTTGTGATACCCCTACTAATATACCCCAACATCCCTCTAGCCTTACCTACTGCTTTAGAGGTCTGTTTGGATGATTTCAGGTTATCGGTGATGATGACACCCAAGTCTCTTTCTTCCCTTGTGACTGCCAGCAACTCCCCTCCCAGCCTATAGGTAGCTTCAGGGTTTCTCTTCCCTATGTGCATGATCTTGCACTTCTTTGCATTAAACCCCAGTTACATAGATACATAGATACATAGACAGTGTCGGCAGATAAGGGCCTATGGCCCACCTAGTCTGCCCATTTGAGCTTGTAAGTTCAGTTTGTTTTCCTAGAAGTCTATTTCCCCTTACCCCTGACCTCTAGAATTCCTTTATGTCTATCCCATGCATTCTTAAATCCCACTCTTACGACCATTTTGCTAGTTTATCCAGATCTCTTCTCATTCTGCCCACCCCATCTGGATCATCTACTCTGTTGCAGATCTTGGTGTTATCTGCAAACAAACAAACACTACTCTCCAGTCCATCTGCAATGTCACTGATGAAGATATTGAAGATGATTGGCCCCAGGACTGATCCCTGAGGTATCCCACTTGTGACTTGCATCTCTTCTGACTGTATACCGTTTACCACCACTCTCTGTTTTCTGCCCGTCAACCAGTTTGCCACCAAGTTGACCAACCTCTGACCCACCCCGAGAATACCCAGCTTATTAATCAATCTTCTGTGTGGAACAGTATCAAAAGCTTTGCTGAAGTCAAGGTAGGTAACATCAACTGCTCCCCCTTGGTCCACCACTCTGGTTACCCAGTCAAAGAAATCTATGAGATTAGTTTGACAGGACCTTCCTTTTGTAAACCCATGCTGTCTTGGATTCTGTGCTCCTATGGATTCTAGGTGTTGCACTATCCTTTCCTTAAGGAGTGTCTCCATACTCTTGCCCACTACTGAGGTAAGACTGACTGGTCTGTAGTTCCCTGCCTCCTCCCTGCTACCACTGTTGTGAAGTGGGATCACATGAGCCGTTCTCCAGTTTTCTGGAACCTCTTCTGTGCTCAGAGACTCACTAAACAGTTCTGATAATGGCTCTGGTAGTTCCACCCTCAGCTCCTTTAGTACCCTGGGATGAATGCCATCAGGTCCCATTGCTTTGTCCACCCAGAGCTTATCGAGCTCTTGTAGGACCCTTTTTTTTGTGAAGAGACTAGTGCACACCTCCATCCTCCCTGTGTCCACGGTGGTGGTGCAGAGCTGTGGGCTCTGCCTTGCCTTCTCGTCAGTAAATACTGAGCAGAAGTATCTATTTAGGATAGATGCTTTTACATGGCCCTCCTCCTCCTTACATGCCCCCTTATCCCCTTTGATCTTAGCAATACCCCCTCTGGACTTTCTCCTTTCACTAATGTATCTATAGAAAGTCTTGTCACCTTCTTTTACTGTTTGTGCTAGTGTTTCCTCAGTTTGGGTCTTTGCCTGACTTACTGCCTTCCCTGCTTCCCTTAGGGAAGTTTGGTATGCCTCTCTGTCTTCATCCTGCTGCATTCCCTTATATTTCCTGAATGCCTGCATTCTGGCTCTGACCTTTTCTGCTACTGTGTTTGAGTACCAAAGTGGTTTCCTTCTTCTTTTGCACTTCCTTTTCTCACTAACACAATGGGATGTTGCTTCAAGTATTGCATCTTTAATGCTTGCCCACTTTGCCTGTACCCCCTCACCTGTATTTCTTTTTGACAGGGCTAACTTAAATCTGTTGGCCATCTTATCAAAGTCAGCTCCTCTGAAGTCCCATATTTTTTCCTTGGAATAGGATGATTTTGTTCTAGTGGCCAAATTGAACCATACCATGTGATGGTCACTGGCACCCAGGTGACCTTCTACCTGGAGATCTGTGATCCTTTCCCTGTTAGTCAGCGCTACATCTAGGATAGTCCTGTCTCTTGAGGGTTGTTGTACCAGTTGTTTGTATTAACACAGAGCAGTGGTGACAGAGCAGTAGTGGTTGTACCTTGGGGAGAGGTATTTTGAATAACCAGCAGCTTGTGCATGGACACAGAAATGGTAGCTGGTTATTCAGAATCCCTCTTGCCAAGATACAGCCAGTACTGGGCAGCAGTTTATGCATTGGCACAGAGCAGTGGTGACAGAGCAGCAGTGGTTGTATCTTGGGGAGAGGTATTTTGAATAACCAGCAGCTTGTGCATGGACACAGACATGGTAGCTGGTTATTCAGAATCCTTCTTGCCAAGATACAGCCAGTACTGGGCAGCAGTTTATGCATTGGAACAGAAAAGTGGCACCTGAACAGCACTGTCTGTAGTTTGGAAACATGGATTTTGAATAACCAGCAGTTTATGCTTTGACACAGATAGTGGTGAATGAACATTGTTGGTTGTATTTTGGTTTGTGGGATTTTTAATAACAAGCAGTTGATACATTTGCACAAAATTTATTTATTCAATAAACACAGCGAATTAATTTGTACAGAATGTATTTATTCAATTAACACAGTGAATTCATTTGCACAAAATGTCTTTATTGTACAACAAAAACAGTGAATGTATTTACACAGAACACTTATTCAATAAAAACAGAGAATTCATCTTAATATAGTAGTCTGTGTTGTTCTTTCAACAAAGTAACATGCATTTCGTAATAAAATGACATGTTTGGAGAATGTCTGGCACATACATGTGCATTTGTCAAGACCACATCTATAAATATTTTGTGTGGCTCTTTTGCGGTTAGCCATTTTGTGGTCACTGGGCATGTGGCTCCCAGGCCTGAAAAGGTTGTAGACGCCTGCCCTAGGGGGTATCTCCATGGGGCCCAAGTCCTTTCATGCTTCCACTATATTGTCTCTACACCCTTTAGCCCAGTCTGTGGTCACCTTCTGAATCTTTAACACCACACAGTCAGGCAGGGCCTGTTCTAAGATCTCTAGAATATCCTCCCTCTTTCATCCCATGGCCACATTGCACACTAGCTGCATTCTCTGGGGGCTTAGACCCTCAAATGCACACCACTCTTCTACATCCTGGAAGGCCATTTTGCTGGTCTCCACCCAGGGAAGAGAACCACCAACCAAAACACCCACAAATTCAAAAAATGGAAAGAAAAAAAGAAGGGGGAAGAAACAATCCACCGGAGGTACCAAAATGCTCAACCGTAAGTTTTGGGGAAGGGGGTAGCCTCTAGGGACAATAGAAATCTCAGCGGTGCCGCCACTTGTAACAGCCCCTTTGTTCACTCACCTGGGCTGCCCCAGAGCCCTCGGGGTACTTAGCATACACCCCCAAGGGGCTGGGCCTGAGCTCTGGCTGGGTGGCCAATGGTGACATGGTGTCTCCACCTGGAGCTGTGGCACAAACTCCTGTGGATAAAGAACAGGTTACCACTCCCCAGGAACACTGGTGTCTCCCGGTAGAGGCTGGCCCCTCAAACATGGTTATACCAATTACCCCACCCCGCAACTACAATAATGCCAAATCACAAACACATAGAGTCAATGGCAAATCATAACCCCTTTATTTAAAACAATCCAAGACAGGGAAAGTGAGGGTGACCCTCTTGCCTTCAGGTACTCAGCACACAACCCCGTATGAGATTTTCCTCCCCCCTGGGTGCACCCAGAATAGTCCCTGATGGTGGGTACCTCACTGCTGTCAGTTGCCAGCCTGCGGTCTTTCAGTGAGGCCCATGTAGTACATACACAACAAGTTCAGGGAGCTTAAGTCTGTTGTAGGGGTGGGGCTCTTCCCTGACCCTCTTAGTTTATGCAACAAATCCCCAGGGCTGCAGCTTGGGGTACTCACAGTTGTCCAGGAGGGTGACAAAGCTCTCTGATCAAGGAACTGCAGCGGAGGTGTGTGAGGTTCTGTTCTTCGCCTGCCTGGCCTTTCCAGCTTCACCTGTGGGCCTTTATATACAGTGTTCACTCAGGCAGGCCGGTTCATACTTCTCTCTCTTTTCTCCATGTCAGCAACGCTTTCACCCTGGGGAAACAGAGTGGCTCAGTTCCCCTCAGCCAGAGCTTGACTAACTGCAGCCCAGCTTCCAGGGCTCTCCCCTGGCTGAAACCACTGGTCACTGCGTGCAGTAGTCCACGAGGCCCAAGGCTTACTCTTACTGTCCCTTCCAGTCCAGCCAGTCAGCCAGCCCCAGTGCCCTTAGTGGACCCTCCTGCTCTATTTACACTGCAGCAGCTGCAGCCCTTTTCCTGCTCCTGCTTTAGAGAGTGGGGGGGATAGCCAGAGAACCCACAGCAAGCAGGCAGCCTGTGGAGCTGCACTTTTCCACTTGGCCAGTTCCTTTTCGCCTTACCAGCTCTCTTCCCCCTCCTCTCAGACCTCTCTCCTTTGTTCTCCCCTTTGGCACCAAGCCTCCCCTTAAAAAAAAAGCTTGGCACAGCCTTTTTTTCACTGGCTGCCAACCCCCATGTGACCTCCAGGTTGCCTCTGGGTAATTTCCCAGCAGCCTGAAGTCTGTACACTCCCATGGAGGCTGCCATCTTGCTTGCAGCCACTTCCCCTGGGAAACCAGCCCCCTAGATATCTTCTAATGCCACTGCCAGGGCTGCTTTTGCCTGGTTCATGACCGGAACTCCTCTGGTTGCTGAGCACCTCTTCCCCGGCCCCTCTGCTCACCCGGAGACCAGGGAAACACTGGACTCCTGGTCAGCGGCATGGCTGAAAAGAAATAGGAGCACTGCTCCTTTAACTCCCCCCTTTCCTCCTCACACATGCGCGAGCACACAGTCACCATGGCAACGCAGCATGTCTTCTCTGTCTTTCTCGAGCAGTCCCAGTCGACCCCCTGCCATTCAGGGCCGCTCCAACATCTCAGAGTTGAAATTCCCCCAACCTGGATCCTCTGCCCCTTCCACAGCATGGAGCGGGGTCCCAACTGTACCCAACCTCTTGTCATGGTGTCAGCAGGCATCAGGGCTCGAGTCCCACCACAGCCCCAGGACAGAGGAGGGGTCGGAGCCGCGGGGGCTCCAACAGTAAAGGTAAGCCTGCCTTTGGGGGCTTACACAGATAATAGCAGACATTTTACATTTTTTTAATCCAGATTTCTGTCCTCTGGTATCGGCCTCCCAGTCTTCAGGATATGAACATACGAAATTTGCCAGCAGATAAAGGCCTAGAGGTCTATTACGTCTGCTCGAATGTGCAGCTAGCACCCCTTATTCTGCAGCTGCCCCTCCCTTCCATCCTTCCCCTTCATTAACCTTCCCCCTTGTCCTGTCACATCCCCTTTTGAAGCAGTCCACTATTCTACTGGATACCACTTCTGCAGGTAGCGCATTCCACCCAGCTACCACCCTGTCTGTAAAAAAGTGTCACCTCATCTCCCTCCTGAACCTTCCTCCCTGCAGTCTCATATCATGGCCCCTGGTGTCCCTCTCCTCCCTTACTTTGAACAGCCCCTCTGTACCTGTCTTGTTTATTCCTTTCATGTACTTAAAGGTTCCAGTCATGTTCCCCCTGTCCCTCCTCTCCTCCAGTGAGTAAATGTTCAACTCCCTCAACCTCCTCTCATATGATGTCCCCCAGCCCCTTGATCATCTTTGTCACCCCGCGCTGCACCCCCCCCTCCAGTAACTTAATGTCCCTCTTCAGATACGGGTGCCAGTACTGCACGCAGTACTCCAGGTGCAGTCTAACTAATGACCTATACAGTGGCAGAATCACCTTCTCGCTCCTCGAGGATATACCCCTTGCAATACAACCCAGCATTTTGTTGGCCTTTGCAGCTGCCTTCCTACATTGTGCCAAGTTGTTCATTGACCCTGTAATGAGCACCCCCAGATCATTCTCCTCCTCTGTCTGGTCTAGCTGCACTCCCCCAGCTGGCAACTCCTCCTTGGGGTCTTCATCCCAAAATGCAGCACCTTGCACTTTTTGGCATTAAACCCCAGTTGCCAGGTGCCTGACCAGGTTTCAAGCTTTGCCAGATCATCCTGCAACCCCTGTCATCCCCTAGGTCATCCACCACCGCTCCAACCTTGGTATCATCAGCAAACAGACTGATCTTGCTTTTGATGTCCCATGATATGTCTGCAATGAATATCCCAAAAACACTGATCCCAACACCGAGCCCTGTGGAACACCGCTCGTCACTACCCTTAGGTGTGAGCTCCCACCCACCACCACCCTCTGTTGCCTTCCTGAAGCCAGTTTCCTACCCATCTCACCAGCTTTGCACCCGCCCCTGTGCCTACTAACTTACTTCCCAGCCTTCCATGCGGCACCGAGTCGAATGCCTTACTGATGTCCAGATACAGGACATACACTGCATGGCCCCTGTCCAGTTGCCTAGTTACCCAGTCATAGAACTCCACCAGGTTGGTTTGGCAGAATTTGCCCCATATGAAGCCATGCTGTCTGCTGTCCTGTAGTCCTTTGGCTTCTAGGAGGGCCACCAGCCTCTCCATCAGGATAGTCTCCATTAGCTTACCCATGATGGATGTGAGGCTCACTGGTCTGTAGTTTCCCGGTTCATCCTTGGGGTCACTCTTGTGGAGGGGCACCACATGAACCATCCTCCAGTCCTGAGGTACACACCCCGAATATAGTGAGGCATTAAATACGTCTGCCAAAGGTCCTGCAAGGACCTCTGCCAGCTCCTTCAGTACCCTGGGGTGGATGCCATCTGGGCCTGGCGCCTTGTCCACCTTCAGTGCCTTCAAACCCTCCCGAACTCTGCCCTCCATGATTTCCCTATCTGTCACCTCCCCCCGTTTCTACCATTTCTCCCCCTTGGGTGCCACCCCTCTTCTCTTTAGTAAATACTGAGCAGAAGTACTCATTTAGTGCTTCTGCCTTATAGCACCCTGCTTCCACCCAACCCCCTTCCTTCCTAATCCTTACTATGTGGTCCTTACAGCTCCTTTTCTCCCTGATGTACCTAAAGAAGTCCTTCTTCCCCTTCTTAATGCTTTGTGCCAGCATGAGTTCTGTAGATGCTTTGGCTCCCCTTACTGCCCTTGTCACCTCCTTCAATTCTGTCAAGTACTCCTCCCTGTCCTCCCCCTTCCCTGTTTTCTTGTACTTCCTACTACCAGCCATTTTCAACCTTCCAGCCCCATCTGCCACTACCGTACCCCTCACATCCCTTCAGTGGAGGTCCCTGTATAGCCCAAGAGTGCCTGTATCTGTCATTGTGGTGATCTGTGGGTTTAAATCCAGTTTTATTCCACCCTCCACCCACTTCATTTCGTTCATTTTTAATTTTAACCACTTAGTGGACTGTGACAAGCCCTTTTACAGTCACAAGTGGCACTGAGGATAACACAACACAATGCTCTATTAAATATAGAAGATATGTACATTACAAGTTGACATTTCAGAATATGTCAAAACACACATAGGCAGCAACAGTTTTATACTTAAAGTGCTTCTTTGAAACAATATGCAGAATGATTAAGATCAATGCTTCCTGAAATGTTATTTAATGCATTTGGACAGCCCCATGTGAAAAATCTCCAACTGACGTGTAGTTACACAGTGGTAAAATTAAATTAACAGTTTTTGAGGCTCTAGTTGTATGTACCGATTCCTTTAGATTAAAGCTGCTAGATAGACATAAATGAATGCCTGATTTATAGATTGGGGGGGAGGATTTTCAAAGAGCCACGCCCATTTTTGAATGTGGCTGCCAAGATCTGTCCCAGCAGTTAAACCACAAGAAATTGGTTTAACTCCCAGTATGGAAAAGTACAGTTGCATCCAAAAAATGGACACGATTCCTGCAGTTGTGGCAGAAATTGCTGTAAACTGTGGGAATTGTTTCAAATGCATCCAAATGTCTGTAAATAAGGTGCAGACACTGGGATGCAACTGTGCGGGTGCAGCATGAATCCAAAATATGGACACAAGTGCTGTGTCCTTCCCACTGAAAACGTCACCTTCTCTCTACAAAAGTAGCCACATTTCCATCTATTCTTTGAGCTGGAGAAATTATACCCAGCTCTCCATACAAAGTGCAATGATGTGGTTTAAACTGTGCCCTTAGTGCAAAGAGACATTTGTTGTTAAGCACTCTTTTGTAGAGTTCCATAAAACCTTCCTACAAGTAGACAAACAAGACAGCTCCATAGTCCAATGTTGGCAAAAGAACCTGCTTAGCCACCAATACCCTAGTCTCCCTTGTTTATGATCCAACATTTCAATACAAGTATCCTAACTTTTGGTGTAAATATTTAGTTACAGGCTCTTGGGGGAGATTTTCAAAAGGAGTGGACACAGATGCAAATGCATGCTGCATCTGCCTTCATTTTCTTGTGTCCAGGCAGCCATGCTGCTATTTTCAGAAGCTGCATCCATTTACAACAAAAAGTCACAATCTGAAGGAAAACAAAAGGACGCAATTGCATCCACAAATGGACGCAATTGCACCTGCATCCGTTTTAGATGCAGCTGCATCTGTTTTTTGCCCAGAGTCATGACCTTTTGAGCAGGATTTTGAAAGCACTTGACACAGCACTCCCATCTGTATTTCAGACACATGCTGCATCCAGGCAAATGCATCAGGATGCTTGTGGCATACTTACAAACATCCCAAAACATTTGCAACAATTCCCACAGTTTCTGCTAATTTCTGCTACAACTGCAGGAACTATATCCATTTTTCAGATGCAGATCTGGAATTCCGTCCCAGGAGTTAGACCATGTTTTCATGGTCTAACTCCAGGGACAGATTTTGGCAACCATGTCTGAAAAATGGATGCAGCTGTTTGAAAATCCCCCCTCCCCCTTTGTTGTAAATGGATGCAACGTGTGAAAATAGCAGCAGAGCCGCCTGTACGCAAGAAAATGGACACAGACGCAGCATGCGTTTGAAAATCCACCCCTTAAACTCTTTCACTGAAGTCAAGTCATCCCCTCATCATCCCTCGAATGACCAAGTCCTTCCCAGCCTGGGCAAGTCGCTGGCTTGTGTCAAACAGCATAGCTCTTGTTTTGGTCTCACTGATTATCAATTGATTTGCTTTCAGCCAATTATTTTATTGTATAAGGCCCAATTGTAAGTCCGATTGAACTTTTATTATGCTACTGCCAGAGCTGAGAAGGACCATATCATCCACATATAAAATGGGATGAGAGGATGAAAATACATTTGGTACGTCATTAACAAATAGTGAAAACAATAACAGTCACAGTACAGAGTCGTGTGGGACACCTCATTTCATTACACATGGCTTAATAAGGGCATCCTCAGTCCTTACACTCTGTGCTCTTTTAGATAATTTTGAAAACATCTTAACACCCTTGTTCCAAGGCCTCTGGCATTCTGCAATTCTGCAGCTGCAGAATTTTCTGCAGAATTTGCATCATGACACAGAATATATATAGCAGTATTTCAGTTAGCAACTGTTATAGTACAAAATGTTTAATATCTTGAATTCTTAGCTCAATCAGTAATTTTAGCAAATGTTATAAATTGAATTTTTTTTGGTCCATTTTCCCATTAGCAAGTTATGTTGTACTGCCACTTGAGGGACACAATTTTTATCTAAAGCGATCCCTGACTGTTGTTCATATAGATACCTCTCCTTTGCTCTATTCAAGTATCTGTTAAATAAAGACAATTAGACCTAGTACCCCTCTCCTTGCTCCTCCCATCTTTTTCCTTTTTTTCTTACCCCTACTTGCAGAATTGCTGTGCTTGTATAAAGATCATGTTGTTGCACATGTCATGCATGCCCTGCAACATGAAACTCCTTCTCTCATCTCTCCCCGTTTCTCTACTCCTAGTACTTTCCCTAACCCCTCTGATTGGTCTCTACTCGTAAATGCCTAATAACTCACCTTCTACACCCTCCTATCTCTAGTCCACCACTTACATCCTCACTATCACTCCTTCCCGACCCTTTGAACTATGGTCATATTCTCCCTCTATCCCTCATACTTCATTACTAACTGTCCCACCCTTCTTTGATGCTCTTCATCTCCTGCACCCCTACTCTCATGCACACCACCCTGCCAGTTTCACTGGTTCCTCAACATCTAACTCTAAATGCCCGAAGCTTTACTTCCTCATCTGAGCTCAACTCCTGCTCTGCTGTGGAGATATCCACCCCAACCCTGGTCCACCTGCATCTCATGCCCTAACACCCCATTATCTACCACAGCCCCTTTTATTGCTCCTGCTGTCCTCCTGAAGGGTTTCAAGATCCTTCATCTAAATATACGTAGTTTGTTGCAAAAAATTGACCTCCTTCAAACCATGGAGGCCACTCTAAAACCTGACATAGTGATCATCATGGAAACTTGGCTAAAGAACACAATCCCGGATCTCTCAATCTCCATTCCTAGCTACTCCCTCCTGAGGCAAGACGGAGCAGGTAGAGGTGGTAGCTTCACCATGCACGTTCTTGCCTCTTTCCAACATTCTATTATTTATTCATCCACTAGCCCAGCATCCCACAATGCACTGGCTATTCATTTAACGCTGCCCTTCATCCTCCCCATCTTTATAGCCAGCATTTACTGTCCAGCCCTCTGTTGCTCTTGATCTCATAACTGCCATCGCAGTCTTTTCTTCCTCTGGTGAACTATACATCTTAAGCTACCTTAACTTAAACTGGCTGTCTTCCAAGACATCCAAAATATGTAATGATCTTGGAGCCCTGAACTTCTCGCAATTAATCTCAGAACTCACCCACCCTAACCATAAGACACAAACTCACTCCCTGATCGACTGGGCTCTTACCACCCTCCCCCACAGAGTAATTAGCTCTGGCATCCTCCCAGATGCTCTCAGTGACCACAACCCAATATTCATTGTCAGGAAAATCCACAGACCAAAATCTCCACAGAAAACCTTGCAACTTCACTCCTTCAAATCCCTAGACCTTGAACCTCTTCTGCACAACCTATCTTTCTGACTAGTCTCCCTTAATCTCCTCCCTCTCAGTTGATAAGGCTCTAACCTACTTCAAAGAAATATTCCTTGCAAATTGGAATGCCTTTGCCCCTCTCAAACAAACCAGGGTTAGGGGTAACCACCTACCGTGGATTACTTCAAAACTCTTAGCCTGTCTTAGGGCCAGAGATCATGCTTGGAAATGCCACAAATCCACCCAGCTTCCTAGTGACCTCACAGACTACCGTAAGCTCTGAAATGCCTGTATCGGGGCAACAAGGCTAGCCAAGTCTGATTACTTCAAAAATGTTTTCCTCACTAACATAAATTCCCCTTCCAAGTTCTGGAAGGTGGTTCATGCCATCTTTACCCCTCAGTCCCGCCCCCCCCTTCCCCAGTGCTAAAGGTAAATGGCAATCCTGTAGCTGACTCTCATGCTGTAGCTGCGGAATTTAATTCCTATTATACCTCCTGTGCAACTGAACTGCTGAAGTCTCTCCCTAATTACCCCTCCCCCTCAAATGCCACGGCTGCCCGTCTATCCTCCCCTCCCAAAAAGCTCCACTTCCTATTTCCACACACCTCTTCTTCTCATTCTCTTCAGTCTCCCCCCACTGATAGTCTGAATCCCCTCCTCTCCATCAACCCCTCAAAAGGATCTTCCCCAGTTGACCTTGACCCTAAACTCCTCTCTCTCTCTCTCTCTCTCTCTCTCTCTCTCTCAGCCCTGGCCATTGCCTACCCCCTCTCCTTAATCTTAAATTTCTCCTTCTCAACCTCCGATGTCCCTACCACATGGAAGCATGCATTGGTCCTCCTCTACCTAAAGGTGGAGACCTCTCATCCCCTGACAACTATAGCCCCATCTCGCTACTCCCTACCCTAGCTAAAACTACAAGAACATCTAGTCCTCTCTCAACTCACCTCCTTTCTATCTGATACCTCCTTCTTCACCCCATTCCAATATGGTTTTAGGAAAAAACACTCTACCACCACCTCCCTACTTCAGCTCACTGACTCCATCCTCTCCCGGAATGGACAATGGCCAAATCACCTCAGCCATATTTGTCGACCTTGCCAAGGCTTTTGACACTGTTTCCCACTCCCTTCTCCTTGGTTTCCTCTCATCTGCTGGTCTAACCCCTTAGGCCACTAACTGGTTTAAGGCCTACCTTACTGGTAGAACCCAGTCAGTTAAGATCGTGGATGCCTTCTCGCCACACCTCCCGATCTGCACTGGCATCCCTCAGGGCTTTGTGCTTGGTCCCCTTCTATGCTCCATCCTCCTTAATGACCTTCCATCTGTCTGCTCCCCCTCCTCCGCCATACACATGTACACTGGTGATACTGTCCTGTATGCATCTGGCTCATGCCCAGCTGAGGTTACATCCAGCTTGCAGCACAACTTCAACAAGGTCCAGCTCTGGTTTGCAAACCATCAATTATTCCTCAACGCCAAGAAGACAGTCTCCATGACCTTTGGCACAAGGCACAGACTCTCTAGGCTTCCCTCCCTGCCCACTTTCAGCACTCTTGATGGGACATTACTTGAGGACACCTCATCTTTCAGATACCTTGGGGTTTGGTTAGACCAACACCTCAGCTTTTCTGGACACATTGACGCCATCCAGAAAAAATTGCGCTCCAAGCTCGGTAACTTGTTCAGGAAACACAGTTGCATCCCTCCTGCAGCTAGGCATGAACTTGTCCAGAACATGATCCTCCCCATTTTTGACTACTGCAAAATAGTCTATGCTGCTGCTCCTAGATCCTCCCTGACCAGATTGGACACTCTCTTCAACTCCTTCTGCCACTTTGCCCCTGATGTTCCCTCTCGCATCCACCAGTGTGACCTGTATCAAGCCCTTTCCTTCCCCTCCCTTACAAACAGACGCCTCTCACAGTGCGCTAAATTCACCACTAAACATTGGCTGGGTGAACTCCCTTCCTACCTCTCCCCTTATTTATGACACCCCTCACCCTCCTTCCCACTCCATTAGATCTACCAACACTCATACACTAACTATCCCCCGCTGCTCCACCCTATCCAGCCAGTCTGGGTACTCTCACCATTTCCCTAAAATATGGAACTCTCCACCTCCCCAAATCCAACACTCCTCCTCCCTCTATTCCATCAACACTACCCTCTCCAACTGTCTTGCACCTAACTGTTCCTGTTATGACCCACCTTAATTTCCTTCATCTTGCTCCTTACAGTTTGTCCCCCTTCAGAATTTACCCAATGCCTCTATCGACTACTGTCTCTACTGACCCTAGCCCCTCCTAGGTGCTAGCTCTCATACCTTTCTCCCTTCTCCTACTCTGTATCCCCTTTTTCCCTAGACTTCACACTCCCCTTGCAGGGTTCTCAGCATCCTGAAGGGGTCCTATAGTTCCTAGGTTTGCCACCTTTTCTTCCCCCATCTACCTATCCTTGGCCCTCCAGGTCCCATTGCAGGGTCCCCAGCATCCTGGAGGGTTCCTTGGATCAGGCCTCATCCCCACCCAGGTGTTATTTCTCATTCCCTCCCTCTCACTACCCCTCTATAAATACAACTCCTAAACGCAGGAGGGTTTACAATCGCCTGAACTTCCCTGCCCCCTTGCAGGGTTCATCACATCCTGGAGGGTTCTCTTTTTGGGTCAGGCCTTATTTCCCCTCTTAGCTGTTAATCACACTTACTCCCTCTCTATCTCCGTCTCTAATCCCTACTCCAGTCCTCTGTCCCCTTGCAGGGTTCCCCGCATCCTGAAGTGGTCTCTCCGGGACATGACTCTGCACTGTCTGTCATCTCATCCTCTCTCCCCTTCACCCTTATTTCACAATAGCACTTGTTCACTTATTACCATTATACTTATTAATTGTTCTCACAAATTACATATGAATGTAACACTGTTTGTCACAACTGCCTTAATTAATTGTATGCTATGTTGATCTTTGTAACTTGAATGTAAATGTCTCATCCCTATTGTTCCCCTTCCCCCCAAGTCACACCAGGAGACAAGCAATCCTGTTGCTCAGTGTGCCTTCCTGGTGAAACATTTCAATAAATAAATAAATATATACACCTCCGTTCCCCATCTGGTTAATCCAAAAGCCCCTCCTCTATGCTGGGAATGTGATGTCATTGATGATTTTAGTCAATGGTAGGACTGCATTCTGCCACAGAAATGAAAAAAATCATGCCACAGAAATCAGAAAGTGCTGCCACAGAAGCTTAGTAGCCCCGCTACATAAATCAGGATAAAGTGCTGCAGAGCACTAAAGGCCCTGCCTCTGAACCAGTGACAAAGGTTTTCAGTTTCTTTATTAATAAAGTATGGTCTACAGCATCGAAAGCCTTGGTCAAGTCAACAAACGCTGCCCCAGTATGCAACCCCTCCTCCCAAATGCCAAATGCATCCACAACCATGTTTGTTAACTTGACCAAGGCCGTTCCTGTGCTGCAATTTGTTTCTGAAACCAAGTTGCATTGGGACTTCAATCACGCCACCATTTTGGCCCCTGTCAACAAAAGAGAGATTGCCTATAATTAGGGTTACCACCTTTTAAGAAGCCCAAAGTGGGACATCTCTTACTGAAACATGATTTTTTGCAGGACAATATGTAACCTCAACCAACACAACTGATTTTGTCTCTAAATAATCAGAATTAAGACTACGTGTTGCAGTTTTTTAGGTGTTCCCTAGTGTTTCTTATCATTTTAAGGTATTTTAGTTAAGGTACTGTAGTTTTTGCAACATTTAGAGGAAAGTCTGAAAATATGTTTTTCTACTATAATGTCAAGACATTTAGTATTTTTCAGGTTTTTTCGCAGGACACAGCTTCCCAGATCAGGACTGTCCTGCGAAAATAGGGACAGGTGGTAACCCTACCTATAGTTCAATGGGATTGTTCTATCCCTTGCCTTAAGTAGAGGCACTACCATCGATGTGGGAGCGCGTCAATTCACTCCCGACAATTTGTCCCCCAAAAATCCGCTCCCGACAGTACGCTCCTGTCATTTTCACTCCCTACCACCTTTCGCTCCGCATCTTTTCACTCCCACGATGCGATCATGTGCTGCAGTAACACAGGCTTGTGCTTATTATTAAGCAACCATCATGAGTGAGATAAATAATAAATGTAACATAATTCCCTGTCTAATGTCTTTGAAAATTAGTGCTAATGCAGTAAATGCAGTAAATGGTGAGGAGGTGGAAAGTACTTGAACGGAGCAGGTAATCAAATTCTGGTAACTGTTGATTAGTGCTGTATTTCATATGTTGCAGCTATGGAATACACAATGTCTTCTTTTTTATTTCCTTTCACTTTGGATCCGCATCTACATCGGTGAGTGAAAATCAGTTTCACAATGTGCCCAGTTCTGCACAGACTACAGTATTCAATTTAGCAATATCGGTGACTGACTTACCTGCAAGCGAGTACAGCTGTGATCTTGAGAAAGTAGCCTGTTGAGGAAAGCACTGTGTCTGGTCTCGATCTTGCCAAGATCACAGCTGTACTCGCTTGCACCCTAGCAGATATAATTTACAAAGGCTGCAAATTGCAGTTTAACAAAAAGATCCTGGTGCCACATGTGAAAGCACAAAAGCTCACACTAACTGCCATTCTGAGGTAAGTCAGTCACCGATATTGCTAAATAGAATACTGTAGTCTGTGCAGAACTGGGCACATTGTGATACTGATTTTCACTCACCGATGTAGATGCGGATCCAAAGTGAAAGGAAATAAAAAAAGAAGACGCAGACATCGGCTGTGTATTCCATAGCTGCAACATATGAAATACAGCATTTATCTTTTTTTTATGCACATGGAAATGGTTAACTAATTCGATTACTTTTACTGTGTGGTGATACTGACTGGAACCCTGGCCATTTAGGGATCAGATGTAAAGGGTACAAGGTAAAAGCGATCATTTTTGTATGTAACAGGAGCGAAACTGCAAGGAGTGTATAGTGCAGGAGCTAATTGAGTCAGGAGCGAGTTGTCAGGAGCAAGTTGACGCGGAGCGAAGAGCCGGGAGCGAGTTGACATTGACCCCATAGATGTCTTTTAGGCACTGGGCACTACACCCTGAATCAGGGACACGTTTATGAGGTGTGCCAATGGTTTTGCCATATCCACAGCTGAAATATTCAGCAGTCATGGAAATATCAAATTAGGTGTAAGACCTTGAGCAATTTAAGTCCTGTTACAAAACAATAAAATCTAATGGGAGTAATTAGTTCTCAGGCCTAACAATAAAAAAAGAAAAAAGAATGTGGAAAGAATACTCAACTCCGAAATCAGATTTATTAATATAACCTCACTACTAATCATAAATCCATTCCAACGTTTCGTTGGATAAACCAACTTCCTTAGGGAAATTAGTGGTAATTTAAAATCAGTGCATACATATATATCAATATTATTATTTACATCAGCTATGAATATTTAGTGAACTTAATCTGAATTTCATGAGCATGATAACATTCACCATCAAACACGGAGTTACTCTTATCTGTTCTTGTTTAATAAGTTTCTAATATGACTATATGCCCTTTAAAAAGAAAAAAGAAAAAGAAAAAACTATTTGAAAATACATCAAGAAAAAATTAAATAATTCTCATATTAACAAGTACTAACCAACTTATTTTTATTGAGAATTCACAGAGTGAACAAATGAGGATACAACTGGATTATATATATATATATATATATATATATATATATATATATTATGTATGTATTCATTAAGCATGAGATGCAGGCTATACTCAAGTAGTAAACATTCTACAGAATAGAGCAGAACTGGCACACTGTGGAATGAGTTATAACCACCATACAGAAAAATAAAAGTTTGTTACATATTCACAAGGCCAGGAAGAGCCCTACTGAAAAACAGAATGCACTTTGGTAATAAAGTTACTCTACATATTATTTGACATTATGCTGGATAAGTAAAATTGATCATGGTACAAAATCTGTGTTTGGATCCAGTTTATACAAGACCCATTTTCTCAAGATTTCCTCGAACACTGAGAGATGATTTAAGTAGTGGTAAGTGCACTTTTCAAGATAATAGAGGGAGTCAATTATAGAAACCCATTAGGCTATTGTGGGTGAATGGGGTTTAAGCCAGTTTAGTGATAGCATTTTTTGCTCCTGTGATCAGGATGAAAAGGCATTTCAGCTACCTCCCTCTAACAGCCTTACTAACTTACTTCTATGTATTCATAATGTAACATTGAGGGGACTGTTGATTTAATTTTCCATCTTCCCACTGAAAAATATACACAAAAAGTAAATGCTTTTCAGTTATCAGGCTATGTTAAACAATTCTGTATTACCATTATATAGCACCTATATAGGTGTAACAGCATAAACATAGAAACATAGAATTTGATGACAGATAAAGACCGTTTGGCCCACCCAGTCTGCCCATTTCCCTACCTAATGAATAAGCTGCAGATCCTAGCTAACCAACACCCTACTTCTTCCTATCTCCAACCCTTAGAATTACCTTATGCCCATTCCATGCATTCTCGAATGCCACCACTGTTTTTGACTCCACAACCTCCTCAGGAAGGCTGTTCCATGCATCCACAACTCTCTCTGTGAAAAATACTTCCTCACGTTACCTCTGAGCCGTCCCCCCTCTAGCTTCAAATTTTGCCCCCTTGTTCTTGCACATCTCTTTTTCTGAAAGCTGCTACCCTCTTGGACTTTGTTGATTCCCTTGAGGTACTTGAAAGTTTCTATCATGTCCCCCCTTCCCTCTTCTCCTTGAGACTATACATATTAAGCTCCTTAAGTCTCTCTTGATATGTCTTCTGGTGCAGACCCTGCACCATTTTAGTTGCCCTCCTCTGGACTGCCTCCATCCTGTCTATGTCTTTGCAGAGATTGGGTCTCCAGAACTGCACGCAGTACTCCAGATGGGGTCTCACCAGCTGTTTGTACAGAGGGATAACAACTTCCTGTTTTCTACTGGTGATGCCTCTCCCTATGCATCCCAGTATCCCCCCAGCCCTCCTTACTGCTCTTTCACATTGCTTGCTCACCTTTAGGTCATCTGATATGACTACCCCCAGATCCCTTTCCATTTTTGTTGTTGTTAGTATCTCACGCCTCATTGTGTACTCTTCCCCTTGGTTTTTGTTTCCCAGGTACATTACTTTGCACTTCTTAGCACTGAATCTAAACTGCCATACATTTGACTATTCCTCCAACCTTGCCAAGTCCCTTCTCATCCTTTCCACCCCACCTTGTGTATCATCTCTGTTGCAGATCTTTGTGTCGTCTGCAAAGAGACATACTTTTCATTCCAGTCCCTCTATAATGTCACTTATAAAGACATTAAAGAGGACCTGTCCTAGTACTGAACCCTGTGGTACCCCACTAGTAACCTCCCTTTCTTCAGAGTGGACTCTGTTTACTATTACCCTCTGTGTCCTGTTCTCCAGCCAATTCTTTACCCAGGCTGTCATCTTGGGACCCACTCCCAGGCTGGCTAACTTGTATATTAATCTTTTGTGTGGGACTGTGTTAAATGCCTTGCTAATGTCTAGGTAGGGCATGTCCACAGCCCCTCCTTGATCTACTACTGTGGTCACCCAGTCCAAGAAATCTATTAGATTCGTCTGACATGACCTTCCTGCTGTGAATACATGCTGCCTTGGGTCCTGTGCTCCTCTGGCCTCTAGGTACTCAACAATTCTTTCCTTCAGAAGAGATTTCATCATTTTCCCAATCACTGAGGTTAAACTAACAGGTATGTAGTTTCCAGCTTCTGCCCTGCTCCCACTTTTGTGAAGTGGAATAACATTTGCCCTCCTCCAGTCCTCAGGTACCACCTATCCTCCCATGATTTATTAAAGAGGGTAGTCAGTGGTGTCACTAGTTCTACCCTTAGTTCTTTTAAAATTCTGGGATGAATCCCATCAGGCCCCATTGTTTTTTCCACCTTCAGTTTTAAGAGTTCCTTTAGAACCCACTCTTCTGTGAAAGGGCTGGTATCAACCCCCATATCCAGCATGTTTCTATTGTTTGGTTTAGGTACCTCCCCCTCTTCATTTATGAATACTGAGCAAAAATATTTGTTTAGCATCTCTGCTTTTTCACAGTCACCCTCTCCCCCCCCCCTTATTAAGCCTCACTATCCCTCCCTTGATCTTCCTTTGCTCCCTGATATACCCATAAAAGGTTTTATAGGTCCCCCCTTCTTAACTGAGTTGGCTATCTTTTCCTTGGTTTGGGCCTTTGCTGTTCTGACTGCCTTTACTTCTTCATTTTGCTTTAACTGATACAATTCTCTGTCCTGCTCCTTCTGTGATTTTTGTACTTCCTGAATGCTCTCTTTTTCTCCCTAACCTTCCCTGCCACCTCCTTTGAGAACCATAGTGGTTTCTTACATCATTTTGTTTTGTTTATTTGCTTCACACAAAGGCTTGTTGCCTCTGTGATGGAAGTTTTGATTATTCCCCATTGTTCTTCCACCCCTCCTTCCTGCCCATTTGCTAGTGCATTCCTTAGGCACTCACCTATTTTGGCAAAGTCAGCCCTCCTGAAGTCCAGTACCTTTGCCTTTTTTTATGGCTTGACTCTACTGCTGTGTTTATTGTGAACCATACTGTTCGATAGTCACTAGTTCCCAGATGGCTACCCACTTCTAAATCTGTGATCTTCTTGCCATCTCTATTTGAGATTACCAGGTCTAAGATTGCTCTCTCTCTCTCGTGGGTTCCGATACTAGTTGTCTAAGACATGCCCCCTGTAGGGCATCTAGAATGACCCCACTCTTAGAAGTGGCTGCTACAAATGCACTCCAGTTAACATCTGGCATATTCAAATCCCCCATTAGCAATATCTCTCCTTTTTCTGCCTTTCTAAGGATACTTTCTATCATTTCCTTGTCCATTTCCTCCCCCTGAGATGGGGGTCTGTATACAACCCCTGTGTGTATTGTGGTGCCATTGCCTGTCTTCAAATTGACCACAGTGCTTCCTCTCCTCCTTGCTTACCCCTTTGTTCTGTTGCTTTGATTCCTTCCCTTATGTAGAGCGTTCCTCCTCCTCCTCTTTTACCCTCCCTGTCCCTCCTGTAGATAGTGTATCCTGGTATGTTTATGTCCCAGTCATAGTTCGTGTGTACCATGTTTCTGTGACTGCCACAATATCCAGATGTTCCCCCTCCATCAATGCCACTAATTCAGGAAGTTTGTTACCCAGACTACAGGCACTGGTACTCATTGCTCTCCATTTTTTGATGGTTTTACCTCTTGTACCACAATCCCTGTCCTCATTGATTTTGCTTTCTCCATTTACCACTGTTCTGCTCCCTATTGACCTTTCTACCTTGGTCTTTACCTCATTTAGTGCCCTGTTTTGTAGGGGGAGGCTGGGAATTCCCTGTTGCTTGTCAGTGCCTCCCCCCTTGACTAGTTTAAAAGCTTGCCAATGAAGCATTTAAACTAATCGCCCAGAAGATTTGTTCCCTTCCTGGACAGATGCAGACCATCTTGCCAGTATAGGCTGGTATCCGTCCAGGTGGAACCCCAGACCCCAATGAAGCCAAACCCCTGTGCTCTGCACCATTTTTTCAACCATTCATTGAATTGTATGGTGCGAAGTACCCTCGCCTCATCCTTACTACAGACAGGCAGCACCTCTAAGAAGGATACCATGTGTGCTACTTGCCTTAGGCCCCTCCCCAACTCCACAAACTCCTCCTGCACTGCTCTAATCTCATGTTGAGCCAAGTCATTCATCCCTAGGTGGACAATGATGTCCAGCTCAGTCTCCCGTGCAGCAGTTCCGATGATTCTGAGAACGCGCTTCCTGTCCCTCCAAGCCATGGTGCCAGGCAGGCACCTTGCTCCATTTTTTTACAGGGCTTTTCTTTAACAATAGTTGATAAATAACAAAATTCAGTATCTGTAATTATATACTCTAATTTTTAACAATATAATCGTAATCTCACACAGAGTAAACACAGATTTCAAAAACAGCCTACCATTTCATTAATAATACATTTTCTTATCATTCTTTCCCCCTTATAGTTCCTGTTTCAGTAATGCTGTGTGGGCACTATATTTTAAATATATTTATACCTTATTATATAAATGCCTTTACAATTTTACAGCAGTTTTCTTCATTCATTTTTAAACATTTCACATGATTTCAAGAATCTGTCTTCAGGTATAAAACAAAAAGAATATTATTAATTATCTCACTCTGCAATTGTCATTTTAAACCTGACTTGCAAAGTTCCCTGACTAAACACATCTCTTTTCCTTGATTTCAATCAACTCTCTCTCCTCTTTTACTTAATTTGTTTTACTCATTTTCAAAGTTTTATAATGCTGCCCAGCTTACAGTCATCATCTGAAATAATGTAAAAGATATTCTCCTTTATAACACAGTCTTTCGGCCTACACACCATCCTGTTAAAACTACTTTAAAAAATCTCACCCATCTGTAGGTCAGCATCCTGGAAGTCACTAACCTACAGGCAGATGAGATTTGTTTTACCTTCAAGGCGTTTACTCTGTGTTTCACCACCATAGCATCAGCTTTTGTGCTGATGGCCCCATCCCATCTGATGTCACAGCCACGTGGTACACCACTGCACCCCCTAGCCAGCTGAAAATAGGTGGAAACAATTCTGTAGGCAAGTGTTACCTACAGACAAAGCAGCAGAGTTACTTTCTAGGAGCAGTCTCTGTAAGGGGTAGTCTGTGATGATGCTGAGTGTTTTGCTAGGTGCTGTCAGTGAGTTGTGAGTGGCATGGGCTTTTGTGCTGATGAGCCTACCTCCGCCAGACGTCATGGGTACTTCATGTGCCACTACACCCCCTAGTCCACTGAAATCAGATGGAAACAATTTTGTAGGCAAGTGTTACCTACAGACAAAGCAGACTTGATGTTGCCAATAGCCTAGCATTGGCCTTGGTCACTATAGTGGGTCCTTGGGGACAGCAAGCTCTCTGGCCCACCACAAGGGTCACTGTGATGACAAATATGACACCATACCCTCCCAGGCTGGTATGCACCACTCCACTCAAGAACATAGGTCATTGGCACAACAGTTCAAGGTGCTGCCACTGAGCCAACGAACAACATCAACATTTAACTTGTTAACAAAGTTTGCCAAGTGCTCTATGTACAACTCTTATCCTTGGCATAATGTGAAGCCTTGTCCATTATTTGGCAGTGTGTGAATGGACACAATATTTGGACCGAATAGCCTTCACACACTAAATGCTACCACACAGCTGTTTTCAAATCTTTGGGCCCGCATACTGTAGACCTTAAACAAACATTTATTTATTTTATGGGGGGAGTGGTAAAATTGGTCAAGTACTCTGTATCCAACACTTATACCTAGTATAACATAAAGCACATACTCAAGCTCATGCTTGGCAGTGCCTGAACATACATAATTTTTTGAATGAGTAGCCTTTACACACTATGGACTGCTGCACCATTGTCTTCAGATTTTTGGGCCTACACAGGCCTTATACAAACATTTGATTTTTAGACAAAGTTGGTCAAGTACTCTGCGTCCAACACTTATCATTGAAATAACCTTGAGTCTTGTCCATGTTTGGCAGTGCCTGATCTTGTCCATGTTTGGCAGTGCCTGAACAGGCAAACACTTTTGGAACCAATAGCAATTTGCTGTGGGCTGTTGTACCATTATCTGAAGTTTTTTTTTTTTTGCTTACATAAGCCTTATATAACATTTTGTGTTTTGTTTTTTTGAGGGGGACAAGTTGATCAAGTACTCTGTGTCCAACACTTATCCTTTGCATAACATGAAGCCTTGTCCAGACCCAACAGTGTCTGATTGGGCATACCATTTGGAACCAGTACCTTTCAGACACTTGGGGTTGCTACATCATTTTCATCTTTAGCTTTTTGCCTTTTTTGTGCTACATAAGCCTTATGATAAAGTTGAAAGACTACTCTACGCCCAACATTTAATTCTGTCACAGCATTTGTCAAGTTTGTCAGTGATGATCTGACATAATATTTGGGACCAGTTGCCTTCACTGTAGGCCACTGCACTAGTACCATTCTGCTGTTGTGAGTGTATCATGTGTCTTTGCAGTAAACAAATTGTAGCAATCCCCTCATGCCGGCATAGTGTGGTGGTCAGTAGTTTCTAATAGGTGTCATGCTAAGACTGGTATTCATGTTTCAGTCTGGCAGGGGTTAATGTCAGTGGAAGGAGATATGTAGAGTTTAGTCTGGGTCTGACAGTTAGACATACGGGTCTATACCTAGGAGTCCACGAGATCAGACAAACAGAGCAGACCTTCAGGGAAGCTGAGCAATGGGCTGGGGCCCTCAGACCCCAGTTGTGAATATATGTATGGCCAAAATGTAGTAGGATCACCAGAAGGATGTGGGGATGGTGGGTAATTTACCCCTCAAGAGGAGTACCTTGATGGCTGACTGTTCTGAAAGCAGTCCCTCCAAAACTCAGTGACAGAGACCCTGCTGAGGTCATTGTCGGTTGGTGCCCAAGCCAAGGAAGACTGCAAATGACAAAGAGTGCGGTGGACCCAGAATAAAGTCTGACTACAGTAAGGTAAGAGATGTCCAGTATTTAAGCTTGAGGATTCCCAACACAGAAGGACTGCTGGTCATGAAACTGCCATGAGGAGTTGGGGATGACATGGTATTATTTTTTATTTATTTATTTTATTCTTTGGTAACTGGGTAAGGCCCACTAGGCACAATTGCTTGTTTACAGGGGTGACCCGGGAGCACTGGGGAGGTTAAGTGACTTGCTCACAGTCACACAGTATGCAAGTGGAGGTTGCGGGAATCAACCCCAGGTCTGTAAGCTGGATGTACTAAGCTCATTCACAGCTTGTTACTCTATCCTCTAGGCTATGCAGCCACCCCAGGCAAGCAGACCTAAACTATCTGTTAAGACTAGAGATATGTTCTAGAAAGCCTGCATAGTTGTAAATTCCCCTATGTAGATAAAGTTAAACTGCAGAGTTAAAAAAGAAGATAATAAAATCAGATGCCTAACCTTCATGGTTACAGTGGAATTTGTTTATGTTAATAAAGAGTGCTTCACACCTTTATGCCAAATGTTTATACTGATTCTGGCTTTTACAGCTTCAAGCCCTAAGGGGATTTGTTTAGTCAAATAGCGAATCTCCTTGATTTGAGACACAGGCCAAAAAGAATAAAGAGTCAGTCCAAAGGTCACTGGTCAAGTGACACTAATGTTGACTGCCTTATAGATGGTAGCAGAAAGTGATGTGTGAGGGCTGAGAATGAAATAGGGTTAACATGCAAGCTAATATCAGGTCTCACTTGCCTCAGTGTGGTACCTTGAAGACTGTTACCAAGGCTGGAGGGGCCACAAACCTATATTGCTGTTATGAGGTGTAGAGCTTATGGAATCACCCTCACTATTATAGACTTTGATGTAACCATATGGATGAATTCCTATAGCAGAATGAATAGGGTTCCTGGACCGTGGTGTATATATGTATATATATATATATATATATATTTATGTATGAACTTCCATAGGTTATAGGTAAAGTTCAATGTGTGCTGCAACTCCATCTCCATCCATAAAAACTTGTCCCTCAGCCAATCTCTTTATGACTAAGCTACTCTCCCCTGCTGAGTCCTGTAATTGCTTTATCTGATATGATTCCTCCACACCTCAAGCCTATCTCCTGTTGCAGCACCTTATTGTAAATTGTATAGTTAAATACTTATATGTTTTGAGGCTGCACCAGCCCAAAATTGAACTAAAGATGTGCTCAGACTACTGCTGATTGTCACCCTGGAAATTGTAATACTCTAATCTCTGTTACACCTGTTATGTAATATGTCTGATACTATTGTTGCTGTATCCTCGACACTAGGGTTACCACCTTTTCAGAAGCCCAAAGTGGGACATTTCTTACTGAAACTGGATTTTTCGTAGGACAATATGTCATCTCGACCAATGCAACAGACATGTTTTCTCTAAATAATCAGAATTAAGACTAAGTGATGTAGTTTTTTAGTTGTTTCTTGTATTTTTTTTATTATTTTAAGGTATTTTAGTTAAGGTATCATAGTTTTTTTGCAACATTTAGAGGAAAATCAGAAAATATTTCTTCTACTATAATGTCAGGACATTTAGTATTTTTCATGTTTTTCTGCAGGACACAGCTGCCCAAATCAGGACTGTCCTACGAAAATAGGGACAGGTGGTAACCCTACTCGACACTAAATCATTTGAAAATAGGCTCTACCTAAATGGTTTTCTGTGAAATAAAAATGAAACCAAATGAAATGAATTGTTTCTGTACCGAGTCCCAAGATTCAGACTATCCAGCTCGACATGAAAGCCAGGACTCAGGACCAAACAAATATGCTGTACTTGTGAGTAGTGCTGAACATAAACTCCAAGTTTACACCCTTTAGAGCTTGACATTAAGTTTGCAACCACTTTTGAGGTTGTCACTGTGTTGTGCTTAAGCAATAATGCATGACAGGGTGCGTGTTGTTGTGGGATTTACACACGCCTTGTGTGGTGTGTCACGAGGCGCAGCCAAGTGACTTTAACCACACAAGACGTGTGTAAATCCCACTACTACACACTCCCTGAAGTGCATTATTGCAATTGTAAAATGAATCTGTTATTAAAAATGGGAACACAGGAACATAGGAATGTGATGGCAGAAAAGGACCGCCAGGCCCACCCAGTCCGCCCAGAGTGCCTAGAATTCCACTAGGCTTTTGCTGTATTACAACAAAAAAATGAATTAGGTACAAAGAAAGTAAACATTTGATCAGGGGAATCTTTACCTGTTGTCTGTTGCAGGATTTACACATGGTCATGTGACATGTTTTGACCAATGAGGCTACAGGATTTTTGAGATCCATTTTATAATGTTGTTTTTACCGCCATAATACCCTGTACTTTGTCTCCCATTTATTATATTTTGTATTTTTGTTCCTTAGGATATTTCTATGCTTATAGAGATGCAAGTGTGTATGTTCACCCTGTACCCTGTATAATGCTTCTGTTTATCTCCTGTTTTATGATTCTCCTGGGTCATGCCTGAAAATAGGCAAATGTCTTGTCTGCTGCACCTACCTGGTAAAAAAATCAATCAATCAGCCAATCGATTAATAAATAAATGTATGTTCACTGTAAAGGATTACACCTGTTGAGCACCCCCCTGGAGAGGGAAGGTCCCAGGCATCACCCAAGGACTAATATGGATACCACCCACCTGTGCTGGTGCTGTAGCCAGGACAGCCAGGGAAGATGGGGTCACAGTAAAAAAGATCACAGCATAAGAGCTAATCTGGGATTTATTGGTGAAGTGGTGGACAACTGAGTTGCTGAAATAGCCCAAAAGTGACTGCATTTTGTGCTAGAGAGATAGCTGCACAGCATAGGATAAACAGAGGCCAAGAAAAATTGTGGCTGTTTCACACTATATTGAAGAAGGCACAAAGATGATTTGAGACAGTACCTACATGAGAGGGAGGAAAACTAATTGTGATTACACTAGCTGAGTGGTCAGGAGTTTTGGAGGCGAATAACTCTTCCACAGAACATACGTCATGAATCGTTGATGTTTCTATAGCCTGCACATGTCACAGCTGGGCAAGAAGGAGCACATGGCCTGCACTGGTGTGAGTGTGACTACTGTTGCTGGGATAGCAGGGTAGCCACTGGTGCAGCCGAGTAGATGAGCCCATGTTCACAGGTGAGACCTTGTGTTGGAAAGGTAGATTGGTCCTTGCTTGTTGTGTTGTGGGCAGAAAGGCACCAGGAATCCCTACCATAATGCCTGAATGGTATATCATGCTGACCAAGTGAAAGAGTAGAATATATGTTATACTATGACCTGCATGCGCAAGTGATGCAGACTGTACAAGCAAGGCTACAAAACCTAGCATGAACAAGGGATCCTTACTGCGACACGTGTTGAGAGAGCAGACATGTAGTCTGAGAGGTCATGCTATGTGGACCTTGTGATGCAGAGAGATTGGTCAGTCAACGCAACTTGAAGAATGCCAGCAGTATGATCATGGCTGCAGCAGAACCTGCAGAACTGGAGCCATATGAGATACACTGTGAGGCATTGGAATGGTAAGCAACAGTGAGTGGAGAGACTGATAGAGAACCCCAAGGTGCAGGGTGACATTCGTGGAAATGACAAGCATTCTGATGGCGGTGGGACCAAAGACATAGTCCTGCTAGGCTCCTCCATGCCAGCTCTCCACTGCATAAGCATACAGAAACTTTTTCACCACCTGAGTAGGTGGAAAGGCCTGACAGAGCCAAGGGAACAGTAAGTGATCCTCTGATGAGCAGGCCACTCCAAATGGCACAATCATGACTCAAAGAAGCAACCCATCCTGCTATGTCAGCTTTAGAATGTGAAATCGAGTCAACATCTGATTTGAATTCATAGGACAGTTCCATCCAGAAGTGGACAGTGATGAAAAAAGCAGAGCCTAACCTGGAACCTAACCCATGTGAGGTTAGTGAGTCTGATGGACCACTACTGTACAGTTCTTAGGCAGACTGACCACTACCCCCAGCACTTAACAAGACACCCGCTTGAGTCACAATGGGCAAGGCCACTTGGCTGTGGCATCTGGACTGCTCAGACCCAGCCAAGTGCTTGTGGTGAGTAAATCCAACCTCACGGTGAGGAGGACAAGGAGGGCTGGTTGCTCCCTGGAGCAGCAGGGATTTTCTTCTCAAGCTGTTCCATGTGCACCACAAAATTGCTCAAGTGAGAGAGAGGTGGTGTGGCAAGTTCCAATATCTCCGAGTCTGGCTGTGGCAGACTATGGAACTGAGACAAACTAATGACTCAGAGAGGAGGCAGAAGAGATTCTGAGGTCCTCCCTGATATAATATGAGGATCACACTGAACAGATTCTGTGATGCTAGAATGTGGAGCACAGCATCTGCATGCACAGTGTTCTGTACCACAGCCCTGCAGTAGTGGTATACATGAAACAGAGGTGTGGACTGGAAGCCAGTTTGTGAACAAAACATTCCTGGACCACTACCAATGATTATACTAACAGATTTTCACCCTGAAAAAGCTATGGAGCTAGTGGGGTTGTCCTGAAAAACTGGACACTGCAACTGTACATGCTTGCTTTACTCTTACACTCACTGTTGGTCAATTGGCCCTGATTTGCATAAAAAAGACTTTGCTGGACATGTGACACTCACTAGTATTAGCACTGTAGCAACACAAAGTTTTGGTATACAGTAATTCTCTGTAATTGTAGTGATTGAATATCATGTTGCATGATATGCTGTGTCTGCTTTCTCCCCAGGTGCAGATCAAAGAGCAGAGATAGAGATGCAAGTGCCATATGTGTGGGTGACCACTAGAGGGTGAGAGCATTTAGCCTAAGTGTAGATTGGGTTGTTTTTGTTTTGGGTTGAGAAGGTTTTATCTTGGGATAGGGGCGAACAGTGCCAGCCACCCATGCTGGTTATTTGGTGAAGGGTGCAAGTGATCAGTCCACTAGTTCTGCTGTGCTACGCAATTGTCATTGGCCTTGCCCTGACATTTCTGGGGTCAGAAATGGGTTATGTAGCACAGAGTACAAGAAGAAGAAGAAGAAGAAGAAGAAGAATCAGCATTTATATAGCGCTTTTCATACATCCAAAGCGTTTTACAAGCAATGCTAGACTGGTAGTGAAGTGACTGAATGTGTGGTGGCGGCCATATCGCACATCATCACCCACACACAGCCTGGATAATTGCATGAAATGGTTTATGGGAAGGGGAATGTTGGCCAGGACACCGGGAGTGTTCCCTACTCTTTGCGAAGAGTGCTCTGGGTTCTTTTACTTCCACCTGGACAACCACCAGGACAACACCAGGATGGGCAGAAGGGACCTCGGTTTAACGTCTCATCCAAAGGACGGCACACCCCAGCAGTACAGCACCCCCCAATACTGCACTCGGATGCCAGTGATTTTTAGGTGCAAGTCCAATCCCGGTGTGGGATGAGAACCCATGACCTTCTGGTCCAGAGCGGATGTGCTACCAACTGAGCCAACCCTTCCTGACAGTAGTAGCAGGAGATTGGTTACTAGCAGGTGCCTTGCTAAGACTGGCATTTGTGTTTCATTCTAGAAGGAGTTAATATCAGTAGGAGGAGCGTAGGTATAATTTAGTCTGGGGCAGTCAATCATAGAAGTCTAGATCTAGGTATCCGTGAGATCAGACAGACAGAGTAGACCTTCAGGGGTGTAGACCCTAGGGCTGGGGCCTTTGGCCCTCAGCTGGGAATATCTTTATGGCCAACATGTAGTGGGACCACTGGGAAGGGATAATGAACATGGGGGTTTCCCCCTCAATGGGAGCACCAAGATGGCCAGAATAAGCCACCTACAGATTAGCTCCTAACTGAAGTACCCATTCTGCCAAGTTGGTGTCCAGCTCTAGCTGACAGAATCACAATTATCCCCACCCCCACCCCTGTTACTGCTTGTGATATGTCTTGTTGCTGAAATTGATTTGTGGAGTCTAGCCTTGTTTACTAACCTTATATAATTGAGTATCATTACTGTTGCCTGTTCTGCCTTTGTCTCCTGTATGCTTATGATGTCTTTACTCAATGTAATTGATTTGGGGTTGCCCCTGAAAAAGGGACCTTGTTGTCTCAGTGGGCCTACCCGGTCAACAAATTTCAGTAAATAAATAAGAATGACGGCTGGCTTGAAAGTAGTTTCCCAGAAACTTGGTGGGAGAACCTGGCAGGGACATTGTCAGTTGATGCCTCTGCCAGGAAAGATGTCACATGAAGAAGCATGTGTGGGGCCCATAGTGAAGACTGGCTTCAGTAAGATAGGAGATGCCCAGTCTCCAGGCTGACGAGTCCTGAGGCATGGGAATCCTAGGTTCTGAGGGTGTTACAAGGTTTAGGGGATGGCGTGTTTTAGCAGACAATGGATACAGAGCTGCAGTTTTCTGGGAGACATTCTGAAGACTCAGGTGCTGCCTCATCTGCAAGCATGATTGATGGAATGGTACAGAGAAGAGAGGTTCAGCTACCTTAGTGATTGGGGACTAACTTGGAGGGATGAAGGCCTACACAGAGGTAATGGCCTCCATCTGTTTGGCAGGGAACTGTTACTTTGATGAACATTTGCACTAGCTGAGTGGGTGTGGGAGAAAGACAAAGGGAGGCATAAACTACCTCCCCATACACACACACACACACATACACAGACTAAAGCAGTAGGAAAGGAGGACCTGGGGAAGGAAAATCCCCCAGGAAGCAGGTTAATGGGATCAGCAAAGAAGTAGAGGATAAGGGGACAGAAACAAAAGTTGCAAAAAGAGAAGGGAAAATTAGGTGTAGGAAGGTGGGTTGCAGGCAGATGGGGAGCAAGGTGTGGAAGGCCATATGTGCAAATGCAAAGAGTCATGGAAATAAAATTCCAGACCTACTGACCATCATGACAGAGGAAGACCTGGATATTGTGACCATTACTGAGTCATGGTGCACAGGTAGCCACAATTGGGACACAGCCATAGCAGGCTACACTCAGTTCAGGAAGGACAGGAAAGGGTGAAAGGAAGGAGGGTTGTGCTGCATGTAAGGGATGGTATCAAGGTGACAGAAATGCAAGGGAATCAGAGGCAAAGGGGAGGCTTGAGGCACTATGGGTCAACCTGGAGACAGGCACTAGAGCTACCATTCACACTGGAGTCATATACAGATCTCCAACAGAGAGGGTGAGGAACTAGATGGCCCTCTGTACAGACAGTTGGTAAGACCGCATCTGGAGTACTGTGTACAGTTCTGGAGACCCCATCTCCACAAAGACATAGACAGGGTGGAGGCTGTCCAGAGGAGGGAAACCAAAATGGTGCAGGGTCTGTACCAGAAGACTTATGAAGAAAGACTAAAGGAGCTTAAGATGTATAGCCTTGAGGAAAGGAGGGCGAGAGAGGACATGATAGAAACTTTCAAATACCTCAAGGGAATCAACAAAGTCCAAGAGGGTAGCATCTTTCAGAAAAAGAGATGTGCAAGAACAAGGGGGCACAATTTGAAGATAGAGGGGGGACGGCTCAGAGGTAATGTGAGGAAGTATTTCTTCACTAAGAGGGTTGTAGATGCATGGATCGGCCTTCCTGAGGAGGTCGTAGAGTCAAAAACAGTGGGGGAATTCAAGAATGCATGGGACAGACATAAGGCAATTCTAGTGGGGGTAGGAGGAAGTTGGCTGTTGGTTAACTAGGATCTGCAGCTTATCCGTTAGGTAGGGAAATGGGTAGACTAGGTGGACCAAGCAGTCCTTATCTGCCATCAAATTCTATGTTCTATGTTTCTATGTTTAGATAAGGCAGTGAGGGAAGCCATCAGCACAATGGCAGAAAAAGGAAGGTGCTGCTGATGGGGGGGGGGTTCAATCTGCCAGATGTAAACTGGAGCCCCCAACAGTGGCCTTGGCTAGAGGCAGGGACATTCTAGATTCCTTTCAGTGGAAATTTCACAGGCAACTAGTCAGGAAGCCTACTGATGATGGTAAAATACTGAACATGGTGTTCGCAAATATGGACAGTATCACAGATATCAAGGCAGGATGCTACCTGGGGGCCAGCAATCAAGGTACAATATGGTTTACCATAAGAATGGCAGCAGAGGCAAACCACACAAGAACAAGGGTCCTGGACTTTAGGAAGGCAGTTTAAAAAAAATGGGTAAATGCCTCAGAAACAACCTAGCCGGGGGGAGGGTTGCCTAGGTGGGGTGGAGGAACAGTAGGCCAAATTAAGGAATGGCATAGCAAAGACAGCAAACCTCTATGCAAAAGAAGTGAGCAAGAACAGGAGAAAAAAGAGACCACTATGGTTTCAAGGGAAGTGGCTGCAAAGGTAAAGGCTAAAAGGGTAATATTCAGGAGGTACAAAGAGATGCAGATGTAATAGGACAGGAAGAAGCACCAAGAAAAAGCAGAGAGAGAAGCAGGGAAAGCGTTGAGGGGTGCAAAGGCACAAACTGAGGAAAGGATAGCCAAATGGGTAATTAAGGGGTACAAGATCTGTTTTAAGTACATACAGTAAGTGATAAGAGGAAGACAATGGAAGGTTTTGTGAGGTTAAGAAGGGCGGAGGGAGACTCTGCAGAGAAGGATCATGAAAAAACAGATGTCCAGAACAGATACTTCTGTTCAGTCTTCAAAGTGGAAGGGAAGGGGGATGGACCACATAAAAACAGCAGGAACATTGAGGGGAGGGTGGTAATAGCTTTATTTATAAGGCACCTTTCCTAAATTGGTTCAGGGCACCGTACACAGTGACACCCAACAGAATGCATAAATAAAATACATAACATCTCAGAAATATAAATACAAGAACAGAATAATAATAGCGGAGGACTGTGAGGGCAGCACATCATTCCCCAAAAACCTGGTTAAATAAAAACAATTTTGATCCCTACTTAAAGGCATCAACTGAGGGGGCCTCCCTCAGTCCCAAATTCCACAAAAGAGGGCTAGCCACTTCAAAAGTCCAATCACTAGCTGATTTTAGCTGAGCCCTCAGGACTGAAAAGAGGCCCTCCTCAGAAGAGTGGAGGCAGCATATGAACTGGACAGGGTACAGGAGCTCTAACAGGTAGTCAGGACCCAACCCATGTAGGGCTATGTAGGTCATAAGACCAACTTTGAAGGAAACATGCCACTTCACCAGCAGCCAGGGCAGGTCACGCTCTACCAAGGTTACATGACTAGACCTCAAAAGGCCAGTTAGCAATCTGGCAGCTGTATTCTGCACTAGTTGCAGGCACAGTAGGGTACCTCCACTAATCCCAAGGTAGAGGGCATTACAATAGTCAAGCCTGGATGTCACAGACACATGCACCAAAGTCAGCAGGTCTTCAGGAGGGGTAAGGGATCTGGGTGATATTCCTCAGATGGTAAAAGCCACTCCTGACTATGGCCAACACCTGAGCCTCCAGGGTCAGATGTTCATCAAGAATGACCCTCAGACTTTTTACCTTAGAAGAGGCTATCAGCCTGGATGGCCTGAGCCACAGCCCTTGCTCACCTAAGATAACCTCCAGACCCCCTTTCTGACCCAGTTTAACCACCAGGACTTCAGTCCTATCAGCGTTAAGACTCAGCCAACTAGATTCCGTCTATATCTGGATTTCAGCTAGGCACCAATTCAGCACCTTGACAGCATCCAGTAATCCTGTTGCAAAAGACAGATACAGCTGGGTATCATCCACATAGCAGTGAAAACCCAGCTTGTACTTTGAATTATCCCTCCCAGGGGCAGTATGCACACCGTAAACAACATGGGTGAGAGTACTGAACCCTGGGGCACACCACAGCACAGGGGCAATTGGGGATGATGAGAAGATACCCATTACCATCCTCTGTGTCCTATTCCTGAAACCAGCAGATGACAGTGCCGGTGAGTCCAGGGTGCTCCCTAAATCAATCAAACAACAACCCATGGTCTATTATGTCAAAACCTGATGAGAGATCAAGGAGACTGAGAACTGATCACTCACCCTTGTCTATCACCATGAGAAGGTCATTGTGCAATCTAACGCTGTGTCAATGCTATGCCCACATCTAAAACCAGACTAGAGGAGCTCACAGATGTCATTAGTCGAGAGGTGTGCCTCAAGCTGCCATGCTATGAGTTTCTCAATAACCTTGCCTGGAAAAGGCAGGTTCAACATTGGGCGATAATTCGGTAGAACATCCAGGTCCAAAGCTGACTTCTTCAAGAGGGGTCAAACCAGTGCATCCTTCAATGCCACTGGAAAGACACCCTCCAAAGAGGAACTTGAGATTATCCCAGTGAACAGTGACTCCAGAGATCCCATGCAACTCCCTAGTAGCTGAGTGGGGCTTGGGTCAAGTTCACAGAAAGTGGACCACAGCTCCAAAATCACCTCCTGGACCTCCTCCATTGTGATTGGCTGAAACTCCACCCAAGACTGCTAAGTGCATCCATGAGACCCCTGCTTGACACTGCCAGGCCATGACAGCCCATCTGGGAAGACCCCAGGCCCAAACAGAGGACACTCTGTCCAGGAAAAATTGAGCAAACTATTTACTCCTTGCTGTTGCTAACACTCCTCCTGACTGAAGACAGGAAGAATGTAATAGCCTGTCCACAGTACAGAAGAGCTGAGTCAATCAATTTCTCCCAGCCATAATCTCAGACCCCTGATCTTCAGCTCCCTGAGCTCCCCATCAAACCATGGGGACCCTAAGCGCGAGACCCAAGGTCATATACAGATCAGTGCTGTGGAATCAAAGGCCTCAGTCACCACCCTGCTGTAGGTCAAGACTATATTCTCTGACCCCATCTCACAAGCCACCAACATCTCAGAGACCTCAAGCACTGCAAGTAATCCTTCAGTGTCAAGTCCTTTTAAAGGGAGGTACCTAACCATCTCCACCAGGGGAGGACCACGGTGGGGGGGCCAAAGGAGAACTTGATAGTGTAATGATCCAACCAGCTGACCGGATCAATCGAGTTATTTACCTCAAGCCCCAGGGAGAAGACCAAGTCCAAGGCATTTCCATGTTGGTGAGTCGCAAAAGTAACAACTTGTGTGATGCACACTAGTTCCATCAACTGGAGTAAATCTTTCCCAAAATGAGAGAGGTCTTCATTGATCCAGGCATTGAAGTCACCCAGTATAAGCCATCTGGATTACTCCAATACCCCCTCAGTGATAAAGTCTGCAATTTCCTGCAGGAAATCCCCCTCACACCCCAGAGGCCGGTATACCAGGAGGATCCTACAGCCTGCATCTGGAGCCCCACACATGGGCATGCATTAAAATGATGAGGCGTCCCCCACTGAGTTTACCATGAAGTTCAAGCTGGATCTAAAATAGATGGCCAACCCTCCTCCCCCCAGATGATCCCATCTCAGGCAGTAAACCACAAAAAATCCAGCTGGGTTAGCCACCTCCAGCACAGGGCCGGCATCATGTCCCAGCCAGCTCTCTGTGATGCAAGCCAGGTCGATAGAGGAACCAGAAATTAAATCTGCCATAATAGCAGTCTTGTTCCTCATTGACCTAGCATTACATAACACTGCCTGAAGGAGAGGAAATGAGGCAGCCAGTCCAATGACTACCTGCCTACTCAGTCTGGTGGGATCTGTGGATATGGGAACTAGACACCTCCCGCCTCTCTCTAACTCCCATTTTGCCCCGGATCATCTCCTGGTCTCCTCCACCCTAATGATGCCCCCCCCATTAGTACTCCACACATCCCACTGCCGACCACAACATCTTCTCATGATCCTCACCTCCCTGCACAAGTTATTCACAGAGGAAAGAGTCCTGAAAGGACTTGCAAATCTAAAAGTGAATAAAACCATGGGACCATATCTGATCAATATCTTTGACTGGGTGACCAGAGAAATAGATTAGAATGGGGCAGTGGACGTGGCCTACTTAGACTTCAATAAGGCCTTCAACACTGCACTACAGGGGAGGCTCATAAGGAAACTGAACAGTTTGAGGGTGGGTCCCTAGGTGGTAAACTGGGTATGAAATCAGTTGATTGATAGGCTACAGCAGAAGTGAAGATATGGGGGGACAGGTACCCACCTTAGTATCTCTCTAACCATGGAGCGGCACCCTCTGAGAGAGTGGACAACAAACAGCAGGAGCCGTGGCACAGATCAGCTGTTAGAGACTGAGTCAGCATAACAAGAAACACATTCACAGCATGCCTGCCAGTTGAAAGTCGGCACTTCCTCCCTAAACATTGACAGATGAGATAAGAACATTGCAGTCACACTTAATAGTCAGCACCCATCCCCCCCAAACTATAAGAGATGAGATGGAAGAATCGCAAATTGAGGGACACTGGAGATGGATTCCATTTCCCAGAATTTGCTAGGGTGAGCCAGTGGATTTTTAAATATTCCAATGCACCAAATGGGACTCTCATTTGCTCATGGAACTTTTTCTCCATGATCAAAGTGCCCTAAAACTCTCCACCACTGCTGCAGCATGGGCCCTTAAAGCAGCAGTACTATGAAATCAGGAAGTGACCTATCAAAATTCTGTTTTTTGGCTGTAAGCATGTGACCAAAGTTCCAGTTTCCATACCTGTAAATGTTTTTTTCCAGTCGTCTTTAGTTTTTTTAGATATTTGCAATTTATTTGAAGTGTTGTAGCACTACAACAAATATGGCGGCTGACTAATTTCAGCTGCCCTTTTTCTTCAGGTCGCATCACATCTTTTGACAACAGCAGAGGAACCCTCTGCTGACCATTCCCGATGTCCCTGCAAGTCATAAACATGTGCAACTGGCAGCAGAGGGGGTTCCAGTGCAACATGCTTAGTGGCAGAAATGTAAACAAAAGCAGAGAATAACTAAGCAAATTATTCGGCGATAGTACAATGCCAGCGAGAAAGAGTACCAGGTATATGATTAGCAGGGCACAGGGAATAAACTGTCAAAAAAGCGCTTTTTTTTTTTTGTAGTACTGTTGCTTTAACTGAGACCCACTGAACATGCAAGTGTTCTGCCTCAATGCCGCTTAGCCACTCCACTTGTCTGACCTGTTTATGTGAGTCGATGACACACTGAACTATAGAGACTATGGAGGATATACCTGAGACTGACTCTGTCTCTGTGGACTGCAAAAAAGTATGTGATTTGGGCTGCTTTAGGTTGCTGATTTTACTGGTGGAGCAGAGCAGCTGATATTTCCTGTACATACAGAGGTTAAAATTGTCTGGCTACTACAAATGCTGAACTAATGTCCACGTCTGAAAAAAAGTAGCAACTACTTATGTTGGGGGGTAGGTGGCCATGGGTTGGTTGGGAACTGGCCATGGGGTGGGGACAACTGTCTGTGCTGGCGGCGGGGGGGAGGCTTCAGGGTGGCTGGTGTATCCAGGGGACAACTGTGCAGACCATGTGGGGGTGAGAGGGGCTGGCCATGGCTGTGCGGGCAGGGCTTGCCATGGCTGTGTGTGTGAGTAGGGAATGGAGCTGGAGGTGTATGTTTGCAGGGGCTGATGGTGTGTAGGGGGAACTGGCTGTGTGTGGGGGTGCTAGCTGTGGCTGTGTGAGGGGAGAGCAGGCTGTGTTGGGGGTTGGCCGTATGTGTGGGGGAGCTGAATGTGTTGGGAGGTGAGCTGGCTGTGTGTGGGGGAGCTGGCTCTGTGTGTAGAGGGGGGTTGGGGGGAGCTGAGCAAGCCTGTGGGGTGAGAGGCATTGACCATGTGTGTGGGGGGAAGCTGGTTGTGTCAGGGATTTGAACTGTCCATGTGTGTAGGGAAACAGCAGACTGTGGGTGTGTGCAGTGTTAGCTGACTGTGGTGCTGGAAGCTGTGCATAGCTAGGAAGTCAAAGCTTGTTGAACTGGGATGTTGGGTGTTAGTGAGGAGCTGTGTTTGTGGGAGGAGCTGATTGTGTGTGCAGGGAGCTGAGCTTGGAATGCAAAGCTTGTTGAACTGGTAACTGGCTGTGTTGGTGGTGAGGAGGTGATTGTACTGTTGAGAGGAACTGGCCATGTGGGGGTGCTGGATGGTTGATGTGAAAGCTAGCCATGTTGGGGGGGGGGACTGGCCATGTGGGTGGGTGAGTGAAGGATCTGGGCTACGGGTGGTGTATGCGCTGGGCAGGTTGCTCTCCATTTTGGGACAGCAGGGCAGTGTTCATTCCAGGCCTCGAGGCTGTGCTAATGGCATGCCACATGAGTACCCTGTCTGTACTCTTTCCTTTCCATTGCTGAGAAAGCCACGCATACAATCAGCTGACTGGAGTGCGCTGCCACATTCAGAACATGAACATGTGGTAGCGTTCCAGCCTGGGGAGCCATTGATAAGTGTCCCGATGAAGCCTGAGTCCAGCAGTGACAAAATTTACAAAGGAACTACTTATCTATTAAAAAAAAGATGCTGAGACAAGTGTCAACCTTTTTCTTTAACAAACTACATGAGACAGCAGTTACTGAGCATAATAATTGTTTATTTCATTTTTAAACAAATCATTGCTAGGCAAAATACTATTATTGCATCACTGAACATTGACAATACTTGAAATAAAGCCACAAAAATTGAAATGCAAATTATGCCATATGAAAAGTGTGGGCCACTTGAGGAATTTCAATTGAAATAATGGGCATGGTCCATGCCCACCATTTCAATTTCAATTTTTCGAGTGACCCACTCTTTTCATAACTGACCCACCTTTTTGAAACAAAGTGCCCCAAATGACCCCTTGCATCTTATTTCTAGAATGAACACTAGAAGGGCGTCAACAGTGAATGGAATGCTCCTCCCCACTTGATTCCACTTAGAAAAGATGTTTATTTATTTATTTTTTCATGTGGGCAACAGATTGAGAGGCTGCAGAACAATTTGTGTATGCAGGGTAAAATTTATTTCAGATCACCGGTTTGCATACAGTGCCATATTTCACTAGGTGTAGACTGTGGGTGAATGGAGGATGTGGGTGCGGGGGGAGGATGGCTGTGTCTGTGTAAGTAGCTGGTCATGTGAAAGAGGAGCTTGCAATGTTCATGGGAGCACCTGGTGGGGGAGCTGGCCATTTGCATACCTTTGCTGAGCTGAAGGCTAAAAAGGGGGACTTACTGAATAGGGAGCAGTACTTCTGTTTGGGGAAGGTGGGCATGTGGAAGCGTAATATTTTGTTGGTGTTGCCAAACAGGGTGGTGTGTGTGTGTGTGTGTATGTATGCTTCTGTCCATACTGCATTTTCAAATTGTCACTTACGCTTGGTGCCATTTAGAGCCCCCCCAGCTAACTGACTTGTCCCCCTGGGTCACAAACATGACACCGCCACTGGGCAACAGAAGGTGATGGTAAACAACACTCGCCCTGGGGAGCGAAGACTGACCAATGGGGTACCTCAAGGCTCGGTACTGGAACTAGTCCTCTAATTTCTTTATAAGTGACATTGCAGAACAGCTGGTATGGAAGTTATACCTCTTTGCAGATCACACCAAAATCTGCAGTAGGATAGACACTCTGGAGAGGGGTGGTGAGAATGTGTAGAGACCTGAGAAAACTCTAGAAAAGGTCAAAGGCACGGTAGCTGCTTTTCAATGTGGAACAGTGCAAAATCATGTACCTAGGGCACAGAAACCCAGAGGTGGAGTATAACATGGGGGGAGAGGTATTGAAGGTCACTAAACAGGAACGGGACCTTGGGGTAATCATATCAGATGACTTCAAGGTGATGAGGCAATGCAACAAGGCTATAAGTAGGGCCAGAAGGATGCTGGGACTGCATAGATAGGGGTATCACCAGGTGAAGGAGAGAGGTGGTATTACCACAGTATAAATTACTGGTGAGACCCACTTGGAGTACTGTGACCAGTTCTGGAGACCACATCTCAGGAAGGACATAGACAGAGTAGAGGCTGTCCAGAGGAAGGCAACTAAAATGATACAGGGGCTGTATCAAAAACTCTATGAGGCAAGACTGCGGGATCTCAGTAGGTATCCCGTGAATACAGTGAGTCAATTTCATCGACTCAGTTTGGGCAACATGAAAATAGCGAGTGCAAGATGGGCTATGTACCCTTAATAGCACATGGTAGATTTAGCGATTTTGTTTCAGTAGGGAGTGCTTGTTCCATCAGTAGATTGGGCTGTGCTTCTCAGGCCAGTTCTGAGCTGAATGTGTGGTGCAGTGGATACAGTTACTGCCTCTGTGGCTTGCAGAGCCAGGTTTGGGACTGGTTGTGGGGGATATGTTTTTTTTTTCTTTTGTGGTTTCCCTTCTTTTATTTTCCCCTGGGTCTTTAAGTCCCATTCCCCACCCTCTCGACTTTGTTCCCCCCACCTCGCAGGTTGCCCTCAACATTCTCGTCAAGCTGACTTGTGTCCCCCGAGTAACCCTCCTGAGTTTCCTGTCCCAGATTATTTTAATTTTGGGGGTCACGGGAGGCATAGACCCACGCATAAAAATTCTCCATGCATTGCACTCCCCTTAGAGACAATGGCCAGTTGTCACTCCTTCTGTCAGTTGCTGTAGTGCACATCACCATTTTGATGTTCAGCTATGTTGTTTTTGTTGCCACTCTTTTCAAGTCACCCTTATCACATAGAACCTCTCAGTATATACACCCTTGAAGAGAGGAAGGGGAGGGGGGGAGCATGGTAAAGACCTATAAATAATTCATGGGGTTGAACAATATACTGGAATGGAGTAGCTTTCTGAGTATAAAGTGCGTCAGAATAAGGGGGCAGCAATGAACCTGGAAGGGGAGAAATTTGGAAGGGATATGAGGAAGTTATTCTTCACTGAAAGAGTAGTGGATGCTTGGAATAGTTTTCCAGTGGAGGTGGTGGGGATGAAAACAGTGGTGGGCTTCAAGCATGCATAGGATAGGCACAGAGGAATCTTGGTAGAAAAGGAGGGAGGCAGGTAGCTGGAGATCCAGTAGGGTCTGAGGTAGCAGTATAGCCAGGGAAAATGGGCAGATGAGGTGGGCCAAGTGGTCCTTATTTGCCAAAAAATTCTAACACTTTTAAGTGTGACTGGGACAGAGTAAAGAAATTAGTAGTTACTCAGGGCAGTAGCAGTAAAACGGGGAGTAGGGGTAGATAGTGTGGGCTGAAACCCTGTATAAACAAAAGATTTTGAGGTATAATAGGGTGTTACGCACAGACTGGATGGACCAATGGTCTTTCTGCTGTCACTGTCTGTGAACCCTGCCCCATCCCCACCCACCCCAGGGCACATCCACATTTATAGGTACCTAATTGGGATCAACTTCTTGTGTGCTCAGAGGACGTGGGCTAATTAATGTGATTGCAACAGAGGCACAGAGAGAGGATAATAAAGATAGGGAAAAAAAAACCTTTGGTGTGCTTGGGTGACTAAAGAGCTAATTAAGGGAAGGCAAACATCAGACATGATGGGAGTGGTGCAATGCAGTGGCTGTGGGGCAGCAGTCTTCCAGGAGACATTCTGGAGGCTGCAGTGCTGCCCTATCTATGGGCACCTCTCTGGGCTGAGGTCGGAGGTTGATCATCTCCAGGCCAAGTTGGTTAGGATTCGGGAGACCTCCTGCCCCACCCAGGGACAACCAAGGCCACCCCACTGCCTCAGAAAATTCCAGTAAGGAGGGGTGATTGGACAACGATGGGCTCAGAGAGAGTGAGGGAGGTTGGGAAGAGGTGCATTCCACCTGTGGGACCACTCCATAACTCCTTCATCATTCTGGCAGAGCAGGGCTATCCCATTGAGGCACCCGCAGTGGTGGACAAGATGAATGCAGGGAACCTCCACAGTGGAGACCCCTGGGGGGGAGGCATGTGACCCCAGAGGAGAAGAAAGCAGCTCCTAGTGAGTGTCTCTATTATTGGATGGTAGAATTGGGGGTGAGTGAGGGAGGCAGGAGAGCGGTAAGGTGCCTACCCAGGGCCACTGTTTGGAGGGATAGGAGGAGAAGTCTAAGGATTGCTGGGACAGCAACACGGAAGAATGAGCTAGACATCATTATCCACCTGGGGACTAATGATCTGGCTAAGAATGAGATTAGTGTAGTGCAGAAGGAGTTCACTGAGTTGGGAAGGGGCCTTAGACAGGTGGCATGCACAGTAACCTTCTCGGAAGTGCTACCTGTCTATGGCATGGTAGAGGCCAGGGTGCTCTGCACCATGCTTTCAATGATTGGCTGAAGAACTATTGCAGAGTTGAGGGTTTTGGCTTCATTGGGGACTGGGGGCCCATCTAGAGAAATGTAGGCTTGTATGCAAGAGATGGTCTGCATCTGTCTGGGGGGACCAGGATCCTGAGTGAAAGATCTGAATGTTTCATTGGCAAGCATTTAAACTAGCTGGAGGGAGGTGGAAATAAACAGGGAAAACCAAACTGCCACCCCCCACACACACTAATATAGACAGTAAAAATGATCCTAAGGATGAGAATACACAAGGGAATGAAACAGGATAAAGCCATGGAATACAAAGGGGGAAGGGCTAAGACTGGTACTAATATGGGTGAAACTGTCAAAACTTGGAGGGCCATGTGTACAAATGCCCATAGCCTGGGTAACAAGATACCTGACCTAGTGGCCTTGATGGCAAAGGGAGACCTGGATATTGTGGCAGTCATGGAAACATGGTACATGGAAAGCCATGACTGGGATATTAACATACCTGGGTACACAGTCTACAGGAGGGACAGGAAGATTAAAAAGGGAGGAGGGGTAGCTATCTACATCAGAGAGGGGATCAAAGCAACTTGAGACAAAGGGGAAACATGGAGGAGAGGAGGTGCTGTGGGTCACCCTGGAGACAGGAAATGGCACCAATATCCATACAGGGGTTATCTACAGACCCCCAGCACAGGGAAGGAAATAGATAGGGTGATGGTAGAAAGCATCCTTAAAATGTCTGAGAAAGGGGAAGTGTTATTGGTAGGGGACCTAAATATGCCAGATGTCAACTGGAACACCTATGGGGCAACCACATACAGGAGCAGAGACATCCTGGATGCCCTGCATGGGGTGGGCCTCAGACAGCTAGTGGTGGAACCTACCCATGAAGGGGCAATACTGGACCTGGTGCTCACAAATGGAGACAGAATAACAGATGTATTGGTGAGCAGCCATCTAGGGTCCTGCGATCACCATACAGTATGGTTCAAGGTAAAACCAGTAGAAGAGGCAAGCCACACAAAAGCAAAGGTCCTAGACTTCGAAAGGGCAGACTCTGCAAAAATGGGAGAATGCCTCAAGAAAGCACTGGCAAAGGAAGAAGGGGGTCGAGAAGCAGTGGGAGAAACTCGAGAGAGCCATAACAGAGGCAACAAGCCTTTGTGTGAAGCACATTAACAAGGCAAAAAGAAAGAAAAAAAACATTATGGTTTTCTAAAGAAGTGTCAGAGAAGGTTAGAGAGAAAAAAACAGGCATTCAAAAAGTACAAGGAAACACAGAAGGAGGAAGACAGGAAACTATATCAGACAAAGCAGAGGGAGGCAGGGAAAGCGGTCAGAAGTGCAAAGGTGCAAACAGGAGAAAGGATAGCCCAGATAGTAAAGGAAGGGAACCAAACCTTTTTCAGGTATATTAAGGAAAGAAAAAAGACCAAGGGAGGGATAGTGAGGCTAAGCAAAGGAGGGAAGGGAGTGGGTAGAGGAGGACTTAGAAAAAATTGAGATCCTGAACAAATACTTTGCTCGGTATTCACAAAGGAAGAGGAGGGGGAGGGACCGAAATTAGGCAGTAAAAACACACGGGGAAGAGGGGTGGACACCAGCCCATTTACAGAAGAGAGAGAGAGTACTAAAAGAGCTCTTGAAACTGAAGGTGGACAAGGCAATGGGGCCAGATGGGATACATCCCAGAATACTAAAGGAACTCAGAGAAGTGCTGGTGACACCACTGACAGCCCTATTCAACATATCACTGGAGGAGGGAGTGGGGCCAAAGGACTGGAGGAGGGCAAATGTGATACTCCTTCACAAAAGTGGGAGCAAGATAGAAGCAGAAAACTATAGACCGGTCAGTTTGACCTCAATGGTAGGGAAGATGATAGAATCTGTGTTGAAGGAAAGGATTGTAGAATATCTTGTGGCCAGTGGGGCACAAGACCCAAGGCAACATGGATTCACAGCAGGAAGGTCCTGTCAAACAAATCTGATAGATTTCTTTGACTGGCTCACATGGGTAGTAGCTCAGGGAGGGGTGGTGGATATGACCTACCTATTCTTTAGTAAGGCATTTGACAAAGTCCCGCACAAGAGTTTAGTAAAAAAGTTGGAGTGGGTCCCAAGATGATAAACTGGATCAGAAATTTGCTTAGCAATAAGACGCAGAGGGTGGTGATAAATGGATTTCAATTGGAAGAGAGGGGGTGACCAGCAGGGTGCCACGGAAGTAAGTGCTGGTGCCGGTCCTCTTTGATGTCTTTATAAGTGACATTGCAGAGGGACTGGAAGGAAATATATGCCTTTTTGCAGATGACACTAAGATCTGCAATAGGGTTGACACTCTGGGGGGGATGGAGAAAATGAGAAGAGACTTAGGCAAGTTGGAGGAGTGGTCAAAACGGTGGCAGCTTCAATTCAACGCAAAAAAGTACAAAATCATGCACTTAGGGAACAGAAACCCAGGGGAGGTATACGCAATGGGGGAGGCTGAAAAGAGATCGAGAAGCACAAGAACTGTCCTGTCTCCTCTATCTCTAGCCCTGAGCAGATCATTATGCACTCTCACTAGAGCAGTTTCAGTGCTATGCCTAGCCCAAAAATCCCAACTGGAAAGATTCATAGATATCCGAGGACACCAGGCGATCCTCTAGCTGATGTGCCACCAGTTTCTCAACAATCTTGCCTTATGACCTTTTATTATGTCTTAATCAACTGCTGTCTCTTCTTGCCTGTGTACGGCACCCACAGGCTCCAGGAGTGGGCGCCTTATAAATAAAATTGCCTTGCCTTGCCTAGCAACAACCAAACTGGAAAGGGACCTGGGGAAGGTAATAACAGATGACCTAAAGGTAGCCAAACAAAGTGAGAAGGTAGTGACGAAAGCTAGTGGGATGCTGGGGTGCATAGAAAGAGGTATCACTGGTAGAAAACAGGAGGTGGTGATGCTATTGTACAGACAGGTGGTGAGACCTCATCTGGAGTACTGTGTGCAGTTCTGGAGACCACATCTCTGGAAGGATATAGACAGGGTGGAGGCAGTCCAGAGGAGTGCAATGAAAATCATGCAGGGACTGCACCAAAAACCATACGAGGATAGACTGAGGGCTCTCAAAATGTATACACTGGAGGAAAGGAGGGAGAGGGGGATATGATAGAAACTTTCAAATACCTCAAGAGGATTAACACAGTTCAGGAGGGCAGCATCTTTCAGAAAAGGATTGTGCAAGAACAAAGGGTCACAACATGAGGCTAGAGGGAGGAAGACTCAGGAACAATGTGAGGAAGTATTTTTACACAGAAAGAGTGATGGATGCCTGGAACAGCCTCCCTGAGGATGTCGTAGGGGCAAAAATGATAGGTAAAGTCAAGAATGCTTGGGACAGTCAGAAGGCAACCCTAGTGGTACGAAGAAGAAGATAAGCTACAGATCATATAAGATCTGGAGTTTATACAATAGGTTGGGAACTGGGCAAAGCAGGTGGGCCGAGTGGTCTTTATCTGCCGTCAGATTCTCTGTTTCTACGTAACTGTCTACTCAAACTAGAGCTATTTTCTGGAAAGCCTACATGGCTTGAAATCCCCCCCTTTGAAGATAAAGTTAAACTACAAAGTTTAAAGAAAGAATTGAATCTGATGGCTGACATTTATGGTCATGATGGAATGCATTGATCTTAATAAAGAATACCCACTGAGAGCTGAGAAGAATGTCATTGCTAGTGGAGCACCGTGGGCCCTAATGCTTCACACGTTTATGCCAAATGTTTATACTAAATCTGGCTCTGGGCAGAATCATTAACATCTGGACTAATGAGTCTTTGAGACACTGTGACAAAGGGGGAATGCACTTCCCTGCAAACAGTGCCTGCTCTTTGTGCATCATAACTTTTGGAGATGGGGTACAGGGGGCCTCTGTGTCTCCTTAACGTCACCTACTGCATACTGCAATTGTGTATCAGATCCTCTATTTTAAAAACTACAACATCATGGCATACTCAGCCGGGAACCGGTGTCTTTTCATCCCTAGCACTGAATTTCCTAACATCTTAGGGCCTAAATGGCAACCATGTGATTATCCTCACATAGGTTTTAACAATAATAAAGCATAGCCAACCCCTGGCTGTCAGGTACTCCAGAGCCCTCCACCATGGAAGGGGGCCAGTCATGGTTCCTACAGAGTATTTTGGTGGGACTACAGGGCATAAGGTAGAGGGGGTACCTTAAACTCCTTAAACAGTATTTCAACCAATTAATTGTTCACACATCTTCTCCATTTCAGCAGTAATGGTTTATTGAGTACAGACTGGACACCCTGGCTACTCAAAGCCATGGGGCAATGCAACTGAGCAATCTCAGAACTTCGGATACCATAGGACCCCAGGGGGCAGGGGTGTAGGTAATGCACAGCTTCATTTTTGCTGTTACATTTTATCAGTAGTAGTTCACTTGCAGGTGAATGCTTAACTTATCTTGCTAAATGCATTTAAGGGGGTTTCACACATAGCACACTGATGAGTCTTTGCCCTGGCACAAACTTGACTGGCTTCCACACAGGAAGGACCCACTGCCTGGGGACCAACCCTTAAGAAGTGCTCATTTCCTCATGGGCTTCCACATTCCATTCTTGCTTGCTACATACAGTACCAGGATTATAAAACATAAACAGTAGTCCTTAGATAAGAAAAAAGTTTAAGTGACAATATAATACATAGCAGTACATGTGATAAAAATTAGTACATGACAAACTCCTTTCCAGTAAGGTTTATGAACCTTTTTCTGAGCTGGTCTGCTTTTAGTGCAAACAGTGCAAGATACATTATCTTTTTCCCCAGGGTATTTATAATTGTTTGCTGCAGGCTCACATTTCAATGGATAATGACTGGAATCAGCCATCTCTCTCTCTGTCTCTAATTTCATTATATAATGGGCATTCTAAGATGTAATGGTCTAAATTCTCAATCTTTCTACTATCACATACATAAGTCCTTCGAACATAGCATTTGTCAACAGATAAGGACCACTTGGCCCACCCAGTCTGCCCACTTTGTCCTTGCATATACTGTCACTGTAGACCCTACCTGATTTCTGGCTACTCCCCCCCCCCCCCGCTTTCCTACTAAGACTCCTTTGTGCCTATCCCATGCATGCTTGAAGCCCACCACTGCTTTCATCCCCACCACCTATGCTGGTAGATTTCCAGGCATCCAACACTCTTTCAGTAAAGAAGTATTTCCTCACATCCTTCCTAATTTCTCCCCTTCCAGCTTCATTGCGTGCTCCTTTGTCCTCCTGCGCATTCTCTTCTGAAAAATACTCCCTTCCTGTTCCTTGTTCACCCCCACCTCCATGAGATGCTTATACTGTAGGTCTCTATCATGTCCCCACCTCCCTCCTATCTTCCAGGGTGTACATACTCAAATCCCTCAGTCTCTCCTCATAGGGCTTATGATGCAACACCTGCACCATTTTAGTTGCCCTCCTCTGGACAGCCTCTACCCTTTCTATGTCCTTCCTGAGATGTGTTCTCCAAAACTGGACACAGTACTCCAGGTAGGGTCTCACCAGTAGTCTGTACAGGGATAACACCATCTCTCTCCTTCTGCTGGTGATACCCCTCTCTATGCACCCCACCATCCTGCTCACCCTGCATACTGCCTTGTCACACTGTCCCACCACCTTGAGGTCCCTTTCCTGCTTTGTTACTGTCAATTCCTCTCCCCCCATTTTATACCCTGACCCTGGATTTCTGTGCCCTAGGTGCATAATTTTGCCCTTTTTTGCATTGAAACACAGCAGCCATGCCCTTAACCACTCTTCGAGTTTTCTCAGGTCTCTATTCATTCTGTCCACCCACCCCACCCGCAACCCAAGAGTATCTACCCTATTGCAGATTTTTGTGTCATCTGCAAAGAGGTATACCTTCCCTTCCAGCTCTTATGCAATGTTGTTTATGAAGACATTGAAGAGGACTGGTCCCAGCACTGAGCCATGAAGTTACCCACTGGACACTCTCCCCTCATTAGAGTGTGTGTTGTTTACCACCACCCACTGTCACCTATCCATCAACCAGTTCCATATCCAGTTTACCACCTTAGGTCCCACCCCCAAGCTGCCCAGTTTCCTTATAAGCCCCCTCTGTGGAACAGTGTCAAAGACCTTACTGCAGTCTAAGTAGGCCACATCCACTGCCTCACCTTGATCTATGTCTCTGGTCACCCAGGCAAAGAAATTAATCAGATTCATCTGTCATCACACACACACACACACACGCACACACACACACACGTGAATCCATGCTGCCTCAGGTCTTGTAACCCACTAGATCCAAGATGCTCCACTATCCTTTCTTTTAATACTGTCTCCATTAACTTCCCCACATTGAGATTAGACTGACCAGCCAATAGTTGCCAGCCTCCTCCCTGCTGCCACTTTTATGAAGTGGAATTACATCTGACCTCCAACAGTCCTATGGAACAACTCCTGTTTCCAGCAAGTTGTTTAATAGGGCTGTCACAGGTGCAGCCAGTACCTCTCTGAGCTCCTTCAGCACCCTTGAGTGTGTCCTGTTTGGCCCCAAAGCTTTATCCACTTACAGATTTGCAAGTCCTCTCAGGACTCTTGCCTCTGTGAATGAACTTGTGCCCACCTTCCTTCCCCCAGTGTTTCTGGTGCTTCTATGTCGTCTACCCCCTTCTCTCTCTCCACAGTGAAAAATGGGCAGAAGTAACTTTTCAGGATACCTGCTTAATCCTGATCCACCTCTGCACAGTCTCCCCCACCCTTCTTAACCTCACAATCCCTCCCCTTGTCTTCCTCTTTTTACTTATGTAACAGAAAAAGGTCTCGTCACCTTTAGCTACTCCTTTGGTTATACTTTCCTCTGTTTGTGCCTTTGCACCTCTCACTGCCTTCCCTGCTTCACTCTGCTTTCTTGATACACCTCCCTATCCTCTTCCCAGTTCCCTCTGAATCTCCTTGTGCCTCCTGAATTTTTCCCCATTAGCCTTTGCCTTCGTAGGCACTTCCCTTGAGAACCATAGTGGTCTCTTTTTCCTCCTGGTTTTGCTTACTTCCTTTACTTAAAGGTTTTTTGCCTTCACTATACCATCCCTTAATTTGTCTTAAAGTGGTAATGCATGATAGTGGTGAAAAATCTGACCTATACTTTTTTTTATTTTATTTTAGTTAGCCACCTATCTCCTGACTTGTATGATATCTTTTTTCTGCATTTTGAGTCTGCTTTGCCACCATTTTTTGCAGTTGAAATAATAAAAAGAGTATTCCTTTTGATATGGCTTAAACTAAGTTTTTATCAGTATTCTCTGTTGTTTTTGAACACCTACGGTGGGGTTTTCAAAAGGGCTGGATGTAGACGCACATGCATGCTGTATCTGCATTAATTTTCTTGCATCCAGACAGCCCTGCTGCTACTTTCAGAAGTTGCATCTGTTTATGACAATAAGTCACATTTTTTGGCAAAAAATGGACACAATTGCGTCCAAACTGAACACAGGTGCAATTGCTTCTGTTTATCACACAACTGCATCCATTTTTAGATGCAAACTTTGGATGCTGTTAGCCTGTCTAACAGATGGTCTAACAGGTTTGGACACATTTCTGCTTTGAAAATATAGCAACAGCAGATGCATCATGGGTGACTATCTGAAAATTTCCTCACCATTGTGTAAGATCCCTTTTCTTGTGATGATAATGAACTAGCATGCAAGAGACCCTGCTCCCTGACTTTATGGGACAACAAGTGTACAAACACAATGGAGAATACTGATGAAAACCTGGTTTGAGCTGTATTAAATGGAGTGTTCCTGTTTGTATCATATAAGTCAAGAGATAAGGGGTAGTCTAAAACGGAATAAAAAGTATACGCTAACATTTTTACCACTGTCATGCACTGCTACAGTACATTAATTTGTGGTAGGTGTGGAGAGTGGGGGTATTAATATCAAGCAAAGGCACTCTATTCGTTATTCGAAAAAAAAGAAGAGAAATAAAAGGGACAGAGTTTGTTCCATCGTTGACCAGACAACTTGCATGGGTTAAGAGGTCCATTTTTGATGATATTTTAGAGATGAAGTGATGAGAGACAAAACATGTCATAACAGCACTGTCTAGTTTGCATGTAGTAACTGAATTATCTTGTTACCGAGACGTAATGTCAGAGGGGAGTTTTCAGGTCTAGGGGGGATCAGTTGATTTTGAAAATAAATAGGTGATCTGAAAAATCAATAAGGCACCAGAGTAAAAGTTCATTTTAATACAGTTGCCAGTCAAAAGTTTGACAGGAATCTTAAAACATTAGTGCATGCACAATCTAGTTGAGGAAAGTGCAATTAATAACAATATATTTTTTAAATCTTTGCTAGTCTCTACATCAATAAAAATCTTCAGGGCTCACAATAGTAGACTATTACAAGGAGTGATACATGTTTACACTAACGCGCTTCCACTGGTTGAGTGCTATCTGTAATATTAGTAGAGGATTTCTGTACATAACAAAGACAGTTTTCTAATACATGGGGCCCCAATATTCAAAATAGTGCAAAGCAGAGTGCAAAAATTTGCACTCTGCCTTGCGACTGCTCAGGTGCGCGAAGGTGTTGTATTCAGTGGAATAGTGCACCAGCATTATTCAACTGAATATAGGGCCATGTCAGCCTAGTGGTAAGCCACTTATTGCTGCCCCAACATGGTTCCTGAAGAATGGCACCACAGCGGAAAGCTCTGGAGTGCAATTTGTTATATTCAAAGGGATCCATGCAAGTGAGGCCATTGAGCATGCAAGGCACTAAGGGGACATTTGCATGCCTATTATGGGCTCATTTGCATAGATAGCCAGGCATGTTTGCTTGGCGCCACTCACCCAGTAGCCTGGACCCAGTGGCATAGCCATCCCTGGTGCTCGTGGTCCCCTCAGCCCAATCGCACACCCTTAAAGTATACAGCATTTCCCTGGTGCTAGTGGTGCCCCCTCCCTCTGATGCCCTCCCTGTATTTCCTATACAGTTCTCTGGTGCTAGTAGTCCCTTCCCACCCTCAGACGACATCCCCATAACTGCAAAATAATTCTCTGGTGTCCAGTGTCCTCCCCAATTCCCTGTCCCATACTGACATTGCCCCTCCCTGATATCCATCGGTCCCTCCTCCCATCCGATCCCTCACTCAGTAAATGTCAACATATTCCCAGGTACCTAGTAGTACCTCCTCCCATCCGCACCCATGCCCAGTAAATGCCAACATATTCCATGGTGTCTAGTGGTCCTGCCCCCCCATTTGCACCCATGCCCAATGGTCAATAGTTCAGTCCCTAGTATCTAATGGTCCCCCCACCCAATGCCCTCCCTGAGTATGAAAATAATATTCTCCCTTGTGTCCAGTGGTCACTCCCCCTGTCCGATCCCTGTCCCTGTACCGGTGGCATTGGTGCAAGTAATGCCCCCCACCCAAACAACATAGCCCTGGCCCTAACTACTGGTCCCACAATTGCCCCCAGCCCATTCCCCATTGGTGTCTAGTGTCCCTCCTCCCCCCATGCCACCAACTACCCACCCCCTGGTCTCCCTTTCCTGACTATCAGTGCCATGGTGCAGCAACAGTTAGTGACACAGCCCTCCACACACCACCTCAGCTGTCCTCCATCTGACAGAACCAGGGTGCGTGCTGCTTATTTATAGTGCAATAAATAAGCAGTGCACACCCTGCTTCTGTCAGATGGCAAGCAAGGTAGTGTAATGAAGTGGGCTGCACTGACCGTCAGCTGCACTGCAGCATCGATAGTCGCTAAGGGAGACTGGGGGTGGGGTTGTCAGTGCTGCAGGAAGAAGAGATGGTCACTAAACCCCAATGAGGAATGGGTTGGGGGATCCGAGGACCTGTAGTCAGGGCTGGGGCCTGGGCTATGTTGTTTGGGGGCTCTGCCCCAATGTCACAGGTAAAGGATAGATCAGACGGGGAGTGACCACTGACACCAGGGAAAACATTCTTTTAGTACTTGGGCAGTGCATCAAGAGGGGGGACCACTAGATGCCAGGGAATGATGTATTGACCATCGGGCATGGGTGGGGGGGGGGAGGGACCACTGGACACCAGAGAATATGTTGGCATTTATCGGGCAAGGGATCAGGTGAAGGGAGGGACCACTGAATGCCAGGGAATATCTTGGCATTTACCAGGCAAGGGATTGGGTGGGGGCAGAGACCACTGGACACCAGGGAATATGTTGGCATTTACCGGGCAAGGATTGGGTGGGGGGAGGGACTACTGGACACCAGGGACACTGTTTTTTGGATCAGGACTGGTGCGAGGGGGGTCACTGCACTTTCTCTGCCAACTGCTAGGGTTGCGCTGGAGTAAGTAATGGTCTCTGTTGGCAGTATTTGTGCTACGCAACAGGACCATGCAAAACACCCTTGTGCATCACAAATATTCTGAATATTGGACTATACTAATATTCAGGTCCACACCCCTCCATTTGTATTGTGCCCCCCTCCACAGTTTGCCTGGGTGCAAGCCCTGTTTGTTCATACAATCCAGGCTTTTGAATATAGGAAATCTATGCAAAGCCCAGTTTGCACATGCAAACCAGGATTTGCGTCATGACAAACTTTTAAATGTCAGGTCCTTGAAGTTTTCCCACTATGCGTGCATGGCAGTTTTGGTGTGCCAACAAGTTTGCTATGCAACATTTTAGCCCATAAATGAGGTGAGGAGAAGCAGTATCTTGCTACTCAATGTCTACGAAATGCTAGAGAGGTGGGTAAGTAAGCTTTGCAAATATTAAACATGTACAAGATGTTTGAACAGCTGAAGAGGGATAAATGCAGAAATAAACAAAAAAGTACCCCTCAAACAGGTAGAATAGAGAGCCAGGAGACTTTCAGCAACACTGAGAATAAACATTTTACACTATTTGGGATGTGGTTCAAATAATGATGCAGACACTGGTGGTTTGTGTTTTATCTTGTTATATTTCAGAAAGTGCACTGCAAATAGATTATACAATTGTAAATCCATAAGGGAGTTTGCCACTGGCATATGAGAGTAGTAAGTCTTTTAGTGAATTGGCTGTTTTTCTGATATTTACTGTACCTCAGTACTATAGCTTGGAGTTAAAACTGTATCTTTTGGTATTTACAGAATTTGGAAAGATAAGCCTCAGATCATTAAAGAGCAGCTGACACCCTTGGAAAAACATCAGAAAACATAATATTAAGACACAATTTAACTTGTATTGTGTCCATCTTCTATAGATTTCTTATCTACATTATTTATTACTAAAGAAATACCCACAAAAACATGATCTTTAGCCCTTAGAGTCCCTCTGCCTTTGTAGCTTATTCCCAACTTAATGTCATAATGCTCTGTTGTGACATCACCGTTTTGGCCAAGAGAAAAACTGTGATGTCACAAGCAGAGTATTATGACATAAAGTTGGGAAGAAGCAATAGGAGCAGGTGAACGCTCAAGGAACAGCTATCCTGTTGTCATGTACTCAGTAATAAATAATGGGGATAAGAAATACAGAACCGATGAAAAATAAAAGCTACTTTGTGTCCAGATATTGTTTTTAAAAGTTCTTCTCAAGGTGTCAGTGGCTCTTTAAAAAACACAGCATTGTGTACTTTGTCATTGCACTTTGGATATATTAAATAATGAATGCTTTATCAGTCTGTGCAAGGAACGTATTCTGATTGATACGATAGTATTAGGGTGGTAAGGCAGTGTGATCGAAAGAGGAGCAGAGCCAGTGTTGCATCAGTTTACCTTGTAGTTTGGCTGAACCAGAGTTGCCAATATGTCTGTGCTGGTACATATGTTGTGTAACATGAACACTAAATACTATATAAATGATAATGAGCCAACTGATGATCAGGCTATAGTGAATACGTATTGTTGTTTTTCTTGTTTTGTTTTGTTTTTATTATTTTTTATTTCCCATGCATATAAGATAGTATGACATTTATGCTAGAGAGTAAACTAATCTAAATATATTAATACAATAGGCTTGAGAAAATCCTGATGAAGTAGTCAGGGGACTATGAAATGTTGATTTTAAGCAGCCTGTACATAAAGATGGTACTTTTGAATAAATACCTTAAAAATTCTACCAGTGAGTGGGTCCTTGCTCCACTGTATGGCTGATCCCTTAATTTGCCCCACTGCTCCTCCACCCTACCCTGGCAATCCCCCACCACCACCACCACAAAGTTGTCTCTGAGGCATTCACCCATTTTCTTTTTTAAATCTGCCCTCCCAAAGTCCAGGACTTTCATCCTTGTGTGGTTTGTCTCTGCTGCTTTCCTTACATTAAACCGCACTGTACGGTGATCGCTGGTCCCCAGGTTGTATTCCACCTTGACTTCTGCAATACTGTCTGTATTTGTGGACACCAGGTCCAGTATTGTTCCAATTTATGCGTCTCTCTGACTTGCTACCTGAGAATTCCCCCTGCAGGGAGTCTAGGATGGTTCTACTTCTAGCTGAGGCTGCAGCTGTGGTAGCTCCAGTCTACATCCAGCAGATTGAAGTGCCCCACTAACAGCATTTCCCTTTTCTCGCCATCCTGCTGATGGCTTCCTCCAGTGCCTTGTCCAAGTCTTCTGAATGTATAGGGGGTATGTATATCACCCCAATGTGAATAGTGGCTCTGGTTTCTGTCTCTCAGGTGACCAACTGCATCTCCAACCCATCCTTTACCCCTAGGTTCCCATGCATTTCTATCACTCTGATACCCTCTCTCACATACAGCAGAACCCCTCCACTTATCCAACCCTCTCTAGCCTTTCTGAACTGAGTGTAGCCTGGTATGGCCATATCCCAGTCATGGCTCCCTGCACACCACGACTCAATAATATTCATAAGATCCAGGTCTGCCTCTGTCATGAAAACCTCCAAGTCCGGAATTTTATTTCCAAGATTCCTTGCATTGGCACACATGGCTCTCCCCTCCTTGCTCCCACCCTGCCTGCAACCCTCCCCCCACCCCTTTCCTGCATTATTGTCACCTGAAACTTCCCTCTCCCCCCCTTGCTATCCTCTTCGTGCCTTGCCTCCTCAACACTTCCCTTTCCACATCATTTGTTCCTGCCCCCCCCTTGTTCCCTACTATGCTTCTTCCTCCTTTAACTTGTGCATGACTGTGGGAGAGTTTCCTCCCTTCCGGCCCTCTCTTCCTGTTGTTATTATCTGTGGAGGGAAAAAGGAACAAAACGGCTAAGGGTGTTTAATGCCAGGAACCCACCATCAACAAAAGTAATCCAAACTGAGAAAATGTAAGATGGATAAATAGGCTATTGTGCCGCTGCTGCTGGTGGGGTGAGTGTCTGTTCTATTTTGAGCTATTTAGACAAATAAAAGCTTTTAACATCGGAACAAAATATGGTCTCTGTGTCCTGCCAACACTCTATAGCCTAGTTTGCCATCTTACCTTTTCTCAGTTTGTATTATCTGTGGAGGGCAGTTTATGCCTCTCTTTGTATTACCACCTCACCCCGTGGCTAGTTTAAATGTTCTTCAAAGTAACATTTAAACATTCCACTGAGGATTGTGGTTCCCTTCCCAGAACGATGCAAGCCATCACCGCTATATAGACCCATATCCTTCCAGGTAGGATCCAGTCCCTTGTGAAGCTAAACCCCTCCTCCCTGCACCAGTCTTTCAACCAAGTGTTGAAACTCCTGGTGTAAAGTACTCAGAACAACATGTGGAGCTCACTGTCACAAATCAATTACAATTAATCACTTCCAATCTAGTTGATGGGTCTGTGCTGTTTATTTAAACCATTTTGTTAGGAAAAAAGACCATTTTTATAATTCATAATTTTATTAAGTTTCAATTAACATAACAATATGGCAATACATTCAAATAAATTTTGAAGTCACTTGCCATAACAAGCTATAACTTCAGTATAAACTGGATTGGTGGTAGTTCAGGTGGATGTTAAAGATCCCATGGCACTTTATCGAAAAGAGTAGGGGAGTTTATATTGAAAATACATCAAAATACATCAGAAGAAAAACCATAAGATCAACATATTTTTTTTTTACAACTGTAATATAAAAGAAAATCAACCGTGCAATATTCTCCATTTATAATAAACTAACACCCACAATCTCCCTTATTTATATTTAATGAAAACCTGTAATCCTTTCCACCATTTAAATATTTTCCTAGAAGTCCCAAAATGTTTATCTTTCGTATAAACAGATTTCTTAGCATCCACTATAAGTACAAAAAATGTTTCATATGGCATAATTTTTTTCTGCAGTACCCACTGGCATCTGGCCTGCCATAGATAATATTTCAGACAACAAAAAAACACTAACGTACCCCAATCATAAGAGGCAAGAAGGTGAGGAAAAAAACCAAGAATCAAAGCCTGATAGTCAAGTTTATGTAGCCATGAAAACTGTAGCTTGGTACTTAAAAAAAACCATAACCCTGAAGCATAGGAACATTTAAAAAGAAAGTGGTCAATAGTTTCCTCCTTCGCCTGACACTGCAAATAAGGGCAATATCTTTTGCCTATCATCTTATGCTTAGAATTCCCCTTGACATTTAATCTTCCATAGACTGAAAGCCACAACACCTCCCACATCTGAGAAGGGATCCTATGGTAATTCAGTTGCTTAAGAGCGAATTCCATGTAAAAAGGGGGACAATTAGCAAATGCAGGTTTACTTGGATACAGTTTTTCAAGGAAAAAAAATTACAATCCAGCCTTTATGTTATTTTTAATACACTGGAAAGAAAAGGACCATTTAAACAACTTCTGAGCACAGGGTTTAAAAAAACCCGGAATATATGTATTTTTATGGATCCGTGGGGTAAGTGGTGCTATCCAAACATCAAAAAAGGATTTAAAATTATTCATTTTCCATAACTGCTGAGTCAATACCGGAAAGGAGGGGTCAAAATTAAAATTCTGAGCAAGAAAAAGGCCATAAAAAAAACTGAGAGGATCAACCATGCCTAACCCCCCCTTTAGAGATAGGGAGATAGGTATAGCATTGTTTAATGGGGTTAAGCCTACTACCCCAAAGCATTGAAAAAAACCATGCATAGAGGCGTGTTTCAAGGGCTAACGGAGGGGGATATACCAAGGCTATAAATAGCAGCCCAGGAATAATAAATTTTTTAATAGCAAAAATCCTTTTTATTTTGGATAATCTCCATCCCTTCCACTTTGAACCTTTACTTCTGCTTTTTTCAAGGCAATTTCCAATTATCCAGAGGGAGATTATGAGCTCCAAAAATTATTACCAAAATTTTACATGGTGAGGAGGAAAAAACAATATCTGACACTATAAACTGATCTTGGCCTATAGGCCCTAAAAGCAGGCCTCTAGATTTCTTCGTATTAATTTTTGAGTCAGAAACCCTCTCATATTTATTAATACAATTTAAAACAATAGGAATTTGAACCACTGCAGTCAAAAAATACAGATATCATCAGCATAGGCTTGAACAACCACCGTATCTGTATGCAAATTCCCAGAAATGCCTGGCAATCCATCCATTTGGTCTAATGTTTTAAGTAAGGGGTCAAGAGAAAATGCATATAATAAAGGGCTCAAGGGGCAGCCCTGCCACACCCCGAAGTTAACTGAAACTGGGGAGGAATATTGACCCTTAATGACAGGATATACTACAACTTTTTTATACAGTAACTTAATCCAATAAATAAAATCGTAAGGTAAACCATATTTTTCTAATACTGTAAATAAATAAGATCGAGATACCCTATCAAAGGCCTTATTTTGATCTAAAGACAGGATACAATGCCAATTGGGGGACCTATTTGAGAATTAAATTATTTCTCTAATAATAATAAATGCAGACAAAATTTTCCTATTTGGAATACCGCAAAACTGAAGAGGATATAACAACTTAGCAGACACCGATCTCAATCTATTATTCAATATTTGGGATAATATCTTGAAATCCGAGTTCAAAATAGTTATAGGTCCACCTCCCTTCTAGTTACATAAATGTGCTCTTGGAGAATCCCCACCCTTAAAAATAAATATCAATAATCCTGCCGTAAACTGCACAGGTAAACAATGGACACCGTGTAGAAAGGAAAAAACCTTTTCAAGACAAGGAGCCAAAATATCACCAAACTGTTTAAAGAATTCATAGGACAATCCATCTAACCCTGGAGAAACCCCACACTTTAAGGAGGTCAAAACTTTCAGAATCTCCTGCTGAGATATATAATCAGCTAATTTATACACTTCCTGACCAGATGGGGGAGGTATAGTAAAATCCTGAAAAAACTGATGAACAACACTACTTGGGATCTCAGGCCCCTCCTGTTCCTTTATATAATCCTGAATAATAGAAAATAAATCTCCCTGGGAGGTTTTAAATTTCCCTTCCTTATTTTGTAACACCTCTAATCCTAAAGAACTCATTTTTTCCCTAAAGGCCTCAAAGGGATCCCCTGATGGTTTCTTTTGAGTGCCAAAGGAGAGTTCTGAACGTAATGTCTGCACTCTATCATACTGGCAATCTCTCATAGCAGACTTAATAAGGGATATTTGGGCAGAAAGATCACCTCTAGAAGTATTAGCCTCAGAAAACAACCCCTAAAGTGTCTTCCTTAGGGTTAAGTACCGTAAAAAATTGGCATTAACTCTTTGTTTCCCATATTTTTGGAAGAATTTCCTGATATCATCTTTTGTATCTACCCACCATTCCCATAAGTCCTCATATAGATCCAAAACAGATACTCGGGCATACAATATAGAGGATATACCTTTTATAACCCCTGGGTCCTGCAAAACAGAATTATTAAGTTTCCATCTTGGTTTATTTATAGGTTTATGGTGGGGATTACTAAAGGAAAGAGTGATGAATAAATGATCAGAAAATTCCATAATAAGAGTTTTATGGACAGGTAGGGAAAGATTTTTGGAAAAAAAAAGGTAATCAATAGTGGATGTCAAAGGGCCTCTTCTAAAGGTATAATTTAACCCCTTGTCCTGATAACTCCTCCCGTTCCTCAATCCTGCCAGGTTAATGATTCTCTCTAGAGCTACAGTGTCACAATACTTTTTCTTCCCTGCCTTACCCCTACTAAACCCAGAAATTTCACAGTTAAAGTCCCCCCAAAATAATATAACTAGAGGTAGCCAAAAAAGGGGAGAGGGCTTTACACATAGCCACCCTTCCTGCTTTTGTCTGTGGCCCATAAACTACTATAAAGCGAAAATCGGCCTGTTTCCATAATCCGTCAATTATAAGTAATCTCCTAGGTATAAAGTCCACCAATTTTTTGAGAGTAAAATTAAAAGAGCCAAAAGAATCCCAATACCATCAGCTCTGTCCAAACCAAAGGACCAATAAGATGGTCCCCAGATCCATTCAGAGCTTAAAAACCAGCACTGGTCTGAAGTGTAAACCCATGTTTCCTGTAAAAAACAAATATCAAGACCCAACTGATGAAGAGAATGAAAAAGAGCAGTTCTTTTGCAATTATTCAAAAGACTGCTACAGTTTAGAGATCCAACATCAAAGGAAGTCATAGACATTTAGGTTTTTTTCCTTTTTTTCTTTTTTTTCCCCTTTATAATCTGTAGAAGATGGTTTACTCCCAAAGGATTGAGATAGAGTGGGATTACCAGTATCCATGTCAGAATCCCCTGTTACAGTGTCCAAAATAGCATAAGAATTTTCCATTTCAAAATTAGGAATGCCTAATGAAGTTGGGGAGGAGGTTTGGGGGGAGGAGGACCAGAGGTAAAGGTTTAGAACTTCTGGTAACTCTTTTCTTAGCAGAATTAGAGCTAAGAGGTTTGGATTTCACTGCATCATGGTAACAAACTGGTGGAAATTCTTGGATATTAAAAGGGTCCGGAGGCCCAGGACCTATTTTAGAACTCACAGAAGGGTCAGAACCTAAGACCTCTCTATCTTCCTCAACCCCTGCTACCTTTGCAGGCATAGTGTGAGAACCTTTTTTCTGATTTTTAGAAAAGGCTTCATCCTGAGCTTTTTGTATTAATAACTCAGGGCTACCTACTAAGGCTTTGTTAGAAGCCGCCCAAGGACAGTCCCTGTACCCATGTCCTGATTCCTCGCATAAGTCACATTTCACTAGGTTAGCACACTGAAAATTACCATGTCCAAGTTCCCCACATATCTCACATCTGGTAGTGTCGCAGGAGCTATAAAGATGTGTTCTATTCCCACATTTATTGCAAGCCCGAGGCTGCCCAGTGTAGAAGCACACACCCCTGTCTCTCCCTAAAGAAAAGGAATTAGGAATATGTTTAATTTCATTGTTAGTCTGTTGTAATTTCACCTTATACCTCCAACTACCGTTCCAAAATAATTCAGAATCTAATACTGCCTCTGGGCTACTTAACACTTCGCATTTCTGAGAAAGCCAAAAAGAAATGTCGTCAACATGAACCTCTTCATTTCTGAACATTACAGTCACATATTTGATTAATGATGGAGTGAGGGGAGTAACAACAAAGGGAGACCATAATGGGGAAAATTTCAACTGGTTGTATCATTGCCAAAATAAATCCAACAAAAATACAGATCTAAAGCTGACATCATAATTGTCCTCCCCTGAGATATTAATGAAGGCAAACACATCTTTAGGTGAAAACTGCAGAGATTCTTTTAGAAGGAATTTCCCCACATATACACGGTCAGGCCATTCTGCCAATCCCCCTTTATAGCATATGCGAACTGCGTTCCTTCGAGGGGCTGAGTCTTTATGGGATTGTGAAAAAAGATCTGATAGAAGAGGTCTAGTAGGGAGGGGGGTCCACAGAAGGATCTTTAGAGACTATCTCATCCACTACAGTATCAGTTTCTACTTTCTCAGATATAGAAGATAAGGATCCTGTCAAAGTATCAGTTCCAGGTTGTAGTGGCTGAGACTCAGAAATTTTTGAGCGCAGGAGACCACTCCAAAGGGAGTGAAGACAGGGGAGAAACTGATGGCCAATCTGGGTCAGGGATCCATGTTCCTGAGGGATTTAATTTCCATCCTGATTCTAATAGCGCTCTCTCCAGAGCCCAGTCTTTATTGTCAATTACATCTTTAGTAGGTAGAGAAAATGCTTGCTGAATCAGTTGAGAAGTAGAGACCTTCTGAGATAGTTTATTTTTAACTTCAGCCTGCTGCATTTGTTTAATAGGCAAATTTCGATTAGCTGCTGTTAAGGCAGCTCTTTTATTTTTTGTCATGTCTGGGGAATCCTTATTTCTGGTTGAAAATGAAAAGGATGTAGCGTGAGCTTGGCTAGAGGCATCCGTCTGGTATACTAGCTCCTCTTGGATAATACTGCATACTGTGCTTTGCATTTTTGGCTCTTCCATTATCGAGTAACTGGAACCAATCGTAAAAAGCTTTGTTTCCTTGTTGTTAGGCAATGCGCTAGAACCGGGAATAGTTTGAATAAACGAAGCATTAGTATGAAAGGACTGACCTTGTAAGGTTTTTGTAGTGGTTTCAGTAACAGTGACTTCTCAACCGGGACTCAGCTCTTGGCACTTGCTACAACCAGCGACTTTGCTGCCAGCCGAACATTCTCCGGTAACACCCTTGTTCTGTCAGGATTGCAGACATGAAGGTTTTCCAAACACCTGTGCGGTACCACTGTTTGATGCAACTGCGTCATCAACTATGACAGGCCTGTCAGTTGAATGCAGCGGAGGTTCACTCGAGGAGAAACTATCACCAGCTTCATCGTGGAAAATAGCAGGAGATAACGAAGTCTCCGAAGATCCATGTGGTAAGGAATTAAAACTTATCTGAGATTCTGAAACAATGCTTTTAACCAAACGATCCATCGTAACTGCAGAGTTGTCTTGAATAGAAACTAATGTTCCCATTTGTATTAAAGGAAGAAAAGCCTCTCCAATATCGAGCCCAGAGGAGGAGGCTCGCTCCCCTGGCTCACATACGTCTTCACCCTCCACCGAATTCTGCAGAGTGGCCATAACGATGGCCAGCAGCTCCACCTACTGACCTCACAGCAGGGGAATTTCTTCAGTGTCCTGGCCAAATTTCCCCTCATTCACTAAAAAATTACCACCAACAGCTTAATCTGGTTCAAGGTCAGTTGGCATTCATCTGTATCCCCCTCCCCCGGGTCATGCCTGAAAATAGGCAGGATTTGTCTAGTGCACTTACCCAGTCAACAAAAACTAAATAAATAAAATAAATAAAGGCTAAACAGTCCAAAATCTTAACCAATAAAAAGACTTGTGTTAGAATTATTAACAGAGGAATAAGGTCCTGACCCATGTTTTTAAACAATGTAGTCTGGAGGTCAGGGGTGAGGGGCAACAGACTTCTTGGAAAACATAAACTGAACTTACAAGCTCAAATGAGCAGACTGGGTGGGCCATAGGCCCTTTTCTGCCGACACTGTCTATCTTTCTATGTATGTATGTATGTATAAATAGCTGTGCTTAGACACACAAAAAAGTGCAAGTGCCAGATACAAACAAACATCAGTTTCTTCATTGCCAAGCCACTTACAGATGCACCAGTAATTCAATTCTCTCTGGACAAAATAGTTATTCTAAGTTCAGAAAGAAGCAGGGCTAGCCACCCTGATGTGTGAACTCCCCCATATGCCTATCCAGGGGCACAGCCAGCAGTGTTGAGTGTTGCAGAGTACTCTATCCTCTTCTGGCCATAGACAGGTAGCACCTTGGTGAATGCTACCATTCATACTACTTGCCTTCGGCCCCTTCCCAGTTCCCTGAACTCTTCCTGTACTATCCAGCCCCATCCATCATTAGATCATTTGTCCCTAGGTAATCAATGACAACTAGCACTCCACCCTGCCCTGCTGCCCTAGCAATCCCTAGGATTCTCTGTCCATCTCTCCAAACCATGGCACCAGGTAGGCACCTAACCTTCCTCTCTCCGCCCCTTCATGCTCCCAAATCTATCCCCCTCACAACTGAATCCCACACCAGAAGCTGCTTTCTCCTCTCTGGGATCCTCTACCTCCCACCTAGGGGCTTCCCTTTCAGAGGCCCCCGACATCCTCCCTTGCCACCACTTTGGGTGCTTCCTCATGGCAGTTCCGTCCCACCAGAGCAGCAAAAGAATTCTGTAGTGGCACAGGCTGAGGAATGTGCCCCTGATCTGTCATCTCCACCCTCCCAGAGCCCTCAAAAATCCAGCTGGCCCTCCTCTGCCTATGTAACCTGTAAGGCAATGGTGGCAGACTTGGTAGTCCCAGGGTGAGGCAAGAAGTCCTTTGATTTTACTAAAAGTTTTTGAATCTCCCTACATAGTAATTATGGCACATATTCTGCATTCATAAAGTGTTCCATGCTTTTCTTACTTCATATTGCTGTACGTTTCTAAAAAATGATTCTAATCTTATACTATCTTTTATTTTGGGATACCACGTTGAGTACCTATACTGTGAGTCTTGACTTTGGCAGAAGCATTTTGTCTTTCTATATCTGCAAATCTATCCTTAATTTCTTTTAGCTTAAAGTTTATTACCATATCCTGAGAATCAATGTAGTCTTTGTTGGCAGTTCTTAAAAACCTGTAGTACCAATTGGCTGTCCCCAGATTCTGTATATATGATTGTTGTTCATACAAAGCGTTAACAAGAAAACTATCTTTTTCCATGCATTGTATCCTATAAAAGTATCCTAATACTCTTTTCCTTGCTTTCAAAGTTGGGAAATTCCACCCTAATTTGGCCTTGAGAAAATAGGCTGGTGTGCTAAAAGGGACACAATCTTAAAGTATGTGGAGGTGCCCCATAACTTAGAGCCATAGAGTAAAGTTGATCACCCCTTGGCCAGAAAAGCACTGCACACTGCCATAAGATTTCTTGCTCACATTGAAAAATAGAATTTAATCTACTTGTGACTGATTTAGTTTTTACTAATATGTCTTCTACCTGTGTATACCAAGTTAGAGTATGTATTTGAGAATGTTATCCATGAATATTTAACAGCTTTAATTTGTTGCAGTTCTTCACCATATCAGAGACCACTTAAATCTTTTTACAATGCTATTATCTTTCAAAACTACAATTTTGGTTGTATCTCTGAGTACAACTAGTTTTGTCTTTTAAACAGAACTGGCAAAATTTGTCTATCATCTTTAGCAGCCCAACATGAACTTGAGACATCAATACTATATCATCAGCAAACATAAGCAAGCTCACCCATTTCCCCTCCAGTTTGGGTGCATTATCTATTAGCTTATTTACTTGTAAGGAAAATAATATCAGCATTAGAAGGTAACCCTGGCATACTCCTGAGTTACAGGGAAAGGGTGATTAAATTTCACCACTTGCACCATATCTTACCACGTAAAAAAGTGTGTGAGTGATAAGTTTTTATGAGGGATCCTTGATCTTGAAGTCTGGACCACAACAAGATTTGGTTCAGTTTGTCGAATGCAGTCATAAGATGTATAAATGCTGTGTAATTTGTTTTTTTCTTCTTGATCTTTATGCAGTTTAAAGGGGAAGTAAACATTGTAGAAGTCACTCAAATTGTGAAAACCCATAGAATGATCTTTCAAATGAGGTATTGGGCTTTCCTTTAGGTGTCAGGAGTCCTGAGATATGAATACCCAAATCATCTGTAAATCAAAACAAGGCAGTAGCCATTTCACTGAATCATGAGACCAACAGTGATGTCACTGAGGGGCAAGCTGTAATTAACAACATGCAGCTTGCCCCTCAGTGACATCACTTTCTGTTTTAAAATGTCTGCTGCCTTGTTTTGATATAAAGATGAATTAGACAGTCGTATCTCAGGACTCCTGACACCTACAAGGAAGTCCAGTGCCTTGTTTGAAATATCTTTTCATGAGCTGTCACAATTTGAGTGACCCCCCTGCAATGTTTACTTCCCCTTTAAGATGTGATATAAGAAAAAGGAATTGTCACTACCTGAATAATTTTGCCCAAAATTTAATTGGATATTTATTTATTTGGGGGGGGGGTATTATTATCACTAACACATTTATTAATTTTATTTAGCAGATAAAGGTTGTATAACTTTGCCATGCTATTTATCAGGCTAATTGGTTGACATGCAACAAGGTCTACTCCATTACATTTTTTCATCAATTGGAACTATGACTTTTCCTTTCCATGTGTAAAAAAATTGATGAGTTTTATTTATCCAGTTACCCAATGGTAACAGTGGAGTTGAGAGGTATTCCAGCTGAACCCCCTGCTCATATCTTTCAGGATTCCTTACTGAGAAGTGTAGTGCCAGATGACTGAAACTTTTTATTTTATTTATTTAAATGTTTTTATTTATTTATTTTTTAAATAGGAAGGCACACTAAACTGAAAAACAACTAATTGTTATGTTTGTCCGGGGGGAGAAAAACAGGAAAGAGACAGGAACAAAATCTGGACTAACATGCTACAAAGATAATCATGCCAGTCATGTTGCAAAAGGAAACGATTACTAAGACCATTATCAAAAATGTCTTTTTTGCCACATGGAAGCTTGCAAGAATATAAAGGCTACAACAGAACAGTATGCTTCCAGAACCAGGAGCTCCTAACAACATGGAATACTCCAGCTTGATTGGTGAACAAAAAACTCAGTATAGGATGAAATTGCCCTGTTAGTGTGGCTAACAAGTGCAGCTGCAGGCATGGAGGAATTTGAGCAGTTTCTTTAGATTAATGGCAGACTCAGTCTCTCTAGATTCATGGGGAAAGTTGTTCCACAGTTTTGGAAACTGGTAAGAAAGGGATGCCTAACCTATGGATCTGGCACTCGTACACTACTGCAGACACCTGACCTTATGTGCTCTGAGATAGAAAGTGTGTTTTGGGCAGAGAACAGGAGAGTAATAGTTAGGAGGTTTACCAAGACAGAACTTGTAAAGCAATACGAGCAATGGAAAATGTGTCGGGTCTCAAGGTACAGCCAACAAAGTCGACTGTAGATATTACGGTGGTGGGAGCAAGGTGGGCATTTGAGGATAAATTTATAGAAGGCATTAAGTAAGGGATACAGCCTGGCTGGCTGAGAACTGGGAGCAGAACATAGAAAATGTCTCCATAGAAACATAGAAATGTAGAATTTGAAGGAAGATAAGGACCGCTTGGCCCATCTAATCTGCCTATTTCCCTACCTAATGGTTAAGCTGCAGATCCTAGTTAACCAACAGCCTACTTCCTCCTACTCTCCACTAGAATTTCCTTATGTCTGTCCCATGCATTCTTGAATTCCCCCACTGTTTTTGATTCTACGACCTCCTCAGGAAGGCCATTCCATGCATCTACAACCCTCTCTGTGAAGAAATACTTCCTCACATTACCTCTGAGCCGTCCCCCCTCTATCTTCAAATTATGCCCCCTTGTTCTTGCACATCTCTTTTTCTGAAAGATGCTACCCTCTTGGACTTTGTTGATTCCCTAGAGGTATTTGAAAGTTTCTATCATGTCCCCTCTCCCTCCTTTCCTCAAGGCTATACATCTTAAGCTCCTTTAGTCTTCCTTCATATGTCTTCTGGTGCAGACCCTGCACCATTTAGGTTGCCCTCCTCTGGACAGCCTCCACCCTGTCTATGTCTTTGTGGAGATGGGGTCTCCAGAACTGTACACAGTACTCCAGATGGGGTATCACCAGCTGTCTGTACAGAGGGATAACAACTTCCTATTTTCTACTGGTGAAGCCTCTCCCTATGCATCCCAGTATCTCCCCAGCCCTCCTTACTGCCTTCTCACATTGCTAGCCCACCTTTAGGTCATCTGATATGACTACCCCCAGATTCTTTTCCATTTTTGTTGTTGTCAGTATCTCACCCCCCATTGTGTACTCTTCCCCTGGGTTTTTGTTTCCCAGGTGCAATACTTCACACTTCTTTGCGTTGAATCTAAGCTGCCATACATTTGACCATTCCTCCAATCTGGCCAAGTCCCTTTTCATCCTTTCCACCCCACCTTGCGTATCAACCCTGTTGAGTATTGGAAGGATCATCACAGAAACTAGCACCTTTCTGGTAGCAAGAAGAGGGAAACAGTCTCAATGTTAGTATAGATTAACATGTTTGTGGTGACGCTTGGACACAGCATAATCCACATGGGTAGAGACGTCAAGGTGGGGGTCTAACCAAAGACCAAGGTACTTGTACTTGCTCAGACCTTCAGAAGCCAATGTTGTCCTCCTACTCAAGAAGGGGCAAGGTCATCCCAGGTAACTACAGACCTGTGTGACCCATGCTTTGGTATAGTACTTGGTAATTCATTTGCATTTGATCAGTCATAAAAGATGTGATGGTTTAGCACAAGGAAGAGTATGAGCTATTCTCTAGCACACAACAGGGTTTAACAAAAGGAAGATCCTGCCAAACCAACCAGATTATCTTCTTTGAGAAGTCAACTAGGGAGAGTGATAAGGGTCAGGAGGTGGACGTAGTCGACTGAGGCTTCAAAAAGGCAGACTTCAACAAGGTCTTTGACAGTGTACAGCATAGAAAATTCATGCAGAAAATAGCAAAATATGAAGTCCACTAAGTATATAGAACATGGATAGCCAATTTACTGATAGGTTCATAGGTATGAATACAAGTCCATGAACAATGTGTGCTATTTAAGGACTTGCCAATATTAGCAGACAAATTCCCATTTCTTGTTTCCCATATGCTGGTCCAGCAAACGCTTGAAGGCAGATAACTTATTTACAGTAACCACTACTGTTGGAAGTGAATTCCATATACCCACAAATCTTTGGTTAAAACACCTACCCCTTTTTATGGTTCTATACTGTTCCCCTTTAAGCTGAAATGGGTGGGCCCTTGTTGCACTTTCAAGGCTTTCTTTCCTGCACAAACCTGCTGATTCCTAAAGCATATCATCATTTAATGCCTTGAAAAACCCAGAGTTCCCCTCTAATTTTACCATAAGCCTTAGAGAAAACTCCCAACTCCTGAAGCCTGTCTTTGTACGGTTTGTCCTTTAATTTAAACACATGTTTTGTTAACCTCCTCTGTACCCTTTCAATCTCTCTGCTACTAGCAACACTTTGTGTTGCACAAAAGGGGGCATCATATTCTAGTATGGGCCTAACAAGGGACCTATACAGGGGCACCAACACCTCCACCCTCCTACTTCTGATGTTTCTAAGAACATTCCAAATAATATTATGTGCCCATTTAGCAGACTGATAAGTAGAAAGAAAACAGCAATGGTGAATGGTCACTATTCAAAGTGGAGGGATGTTCTGAGAGCAGTACCCCATGAGTTGGTTCTGGATTCTTTGCTGTTTAACATATTTATTAATGTTATGGAAGAGGGAGTCAGCAACAGGCTACTGAAGGGTCATCATGGCACTAAAACAGCAAAATAAGTACCTGAGGCAGAAGGAAGAGATGCATTACATGGGGACCTACACACATTAGGAGTGTGGGCTGATAAATGGAGGCTTAGATTTAATACAGAAACATAGAAACATAGACTATGATGGCAGATAAGGACCAACCAGTCAACCTAGTCTGCCCATTTCCCTACTTAGTTTGGCAATCCCTACTGTTATCTGGACTGCTGTTCCCCAACTCTGCTGCACAGCAGGGTGCCTTTATGCTTATATCATGTACTTTTGAATCCCTGTACTGTTTTTGTTTCAACCACCTCTGCTGGTAGGCTGTTCCACAGATCCACCACCGTCTCTGTGAAAAAATACTTCCTAGCATTCCCCCAAGCCTCCCTCCCTCCAAACTCATATTATGTCCCCTTGTCCTTATGCATTTTCTTCTCTGAAATATGCTTCCCTCCTGTATCCTGTTTATTCCTCTAAGGTATTTGAAAGTCTCTATCATATCCCCTCTCTCCCTTCTCTCTTCCAGTGAATAGATGTTAAGTTCCTTGAGTCTTTCCTCATAAGGCTCATGGTGCAGTGCATGTATCAATTTTGTTGCTCTTCTCTGGACTGCTTCCATTCTGTCTATGTCCTTCCTGAGATGTGGTCTCCAGAACTGGGCACAGTATTTCAGATGAGGCCTCACCAGTGATCTATACAGTGGCATCACCATTTCACTCCTCCTACTTGTTATGCCCCTTCCTATGCACCCCAGCATTGTCTTTGCTTTCCCCACTGCTTTTTTGAATTCTTTGGATGACCTCAGGTCATTGGATATGATAACCCCCAGGTCTCTGTCCTGCCTTGTGGTGGCTAGAACCTACCCCCCCATCCTGTATTCCTCTCTTGGGTTTCTGTGTGCCAGGTGTGTTATCTTGCACTTCTTAGTGTTGCAACCCAACTGCCAAACCCTAGACCATTCCTCAAGTAGTCTTAGGTCATTTCTCATTTTATCTAGCCCCTCCTGTGCGTCAACTCTGTTGCAGATCTTGGTGTCATCTGCAAACAGGCATATTTTCCCCTCCCAGTCCCTCTGCAATGTCACTTATGAAGACATTGAATAGGACTGGACCCAGCACCGAGCCCTGTGGCACCCTGCTGGTCACCTCCCCCTCTTTGGATTTTATGCCATTTACTACCACCCTATGGGTCTTGCCTTTTAACCAGTTTCAAACCCATTTTACCACTTTAGAGCCCACACCAAGATTTCCCAATTTGTTAAACAACCTTCTATGCAGAACAGTGTCGAAGGCCTTGCTAAAATCCAGGTAGGACACTCCCCTGATCCACCACTTTGGTCACCCATTCAAAGAAACCAATAAGATTAGTCTGACAGGACCTTTCCTCAGTGAATCCATGCTGCCCTGGGTGTTTTGCACTGCTTGACTCCATGAACTTCACTACCCTCTCCTTAAGCAGGGACTCCATCAGCTTCCCCACCACCGAGGTCAGACTTACAGGTCTGTAATTGCCTGCCTCCTCCCTACTTCCACTCTTCTACTGCTGCTCTTGATGTGTAACCCTCAGTGCTATTCATGTAACCCTTAACATGAGAAAGTGCAAAGTACTGCACCTTGGGGTGTGGAGTTTGGGCTGCAGTAGACAGCACAACCAAGTAGGGAGGCTTCAGTGTTACTGTGGACAGAAAGCTGAAGTCAGGCAGGTAATGTGCTGCTGAAGTCAAGCGAGAAAACACAATGTTGGGATATATTACAAAGGGATAAAGAGAGCCGATCCCTTGCACAAGACCTTGGATAGACTGCATCTGATTCACGGCATCCAGTTCTGCTAACTCCTTTATATAAAAGGCATTAAAGAGATTGAGAGCATCCAGCCTAGGCCACCAAGCTGATTAGCAGTTTAGGGAGCAAGATCTAAGAAGAGACACTGGACATACCCAAATTGTTTTGCCTAAATAAGATTCGGCAAAGAGGGAGCATTAACACAGTGTTCTGAATACTAAAAGGGATGAACACAGTTGAGTATATGCAGGTATGTGAGTTGCTGAGTGCTAGTAAAACTAGATAACAAGCACTCATACTGGGGGGAGGTAGGGTAAGGGAAACTTTAAAAAACATTATTTGATACAGAGGGTAGTTAATATGTTGAACAGCCTAACTTGTGGTGTTGTGGAAGCTCACACTAGTCATGCTTTCAAAGCAGGACTAGATAGGTTATTTAGGGAGAATGTGATTGAGGGTTACATGAATGGCACTGAGGGATACACATCAAGAGCAGCAGCAGACATCCGACTAAGAAGTTTGGATGTGTGTAGCTATAGTCAGATCTGGTATAATCACCATCATGTAGCACATAGGCAGACAAGATGTTCTTCTCTGTGTCCCTTCTATCACCACAATACTATGTTACTATGTTGCTCTGTATATCACCATGAGTGTGTAGCGGTCCAGCTATCAGCATATACAAGAACACTCAGTGATGAAGGCACAAGATTTTAAAGTTCAAAATGTCATCTTCTTGTTTTGGTACTGACTCTTTAATAGCCTAAAAGGCAATACAGAACAAATTAATGGTTTTGTCACAGCAACTTAAGGCAGTCAGACAAACTATTACCCACTGGGTTTTTGTGGTAGTCGGTCTTCTTCTGAACTGCCCAACCTGGCAGCTATTTCTCAAGATTCACATCTCAGAGCTGCCTGAACTCACCCTGCCACGCTGTTCTCTGGGCTATCAACCCCAAAAAGGCGGACCTCGTTTGTGCTGAAGTACACCCTTGTAGCTGGGTTGCCTGAATCTCCAGGTGATTCTAACTACCTATTAGTTGCTGACTGCTTCAGCCCTGTTCTGTGCAAGCCTTTTAGTAGGGCCCAAAGAGCTTCCTTTGAAAGGGGCCTATCCAACCAAAGGACCAGGGAGTTAGCTGCTTGATTCCCCCAGACAGAGCAGACATTTATTTGAGCAAAGGACAGGAACTAATGGGACTATTTACCCTGTTACACACCACATCTGTGTTTTGATACTGTGCATACTGTGTGCAGCGCCACTGAGTGCAATAAACCATCTTTACAAGATACCGTCACCAATTTATCTATTAAAGTGCTACATTTTGGTTCAAATCAAATGTTAAACTGTATTAAAGTCATGGTTGTTATAACATAGATCTTATTATACCATGCAAGATGCTATACCTCTAAGGACAGTGTTATAATTAAGGTAGAAGGTATTAAGTGAATACAAATGATTAAGTAATTGTATAAAGAATCACTTCTTTTTAACATTCTTTTACAACTGGCAGTATCTGATAATGCATGAAAGGTTGTTCTTAAATCAACCTTAGATCAAGTGAAGCTAAGATGAATGAATTCCACAAGGGCAAAACTGCATAATATTTTGCTTGTTAAAGAAGCAGTCCTTGCTAAAAAATGTATTGATTTCACACCATACTCCATGTTGATCCCTAACACGTAGCTTTGTTTCAGAATTAATGCATTTAATGAATTAATGTGTTTTTCTTACAACATCACCATGCTGGAACTTTGTGGGCTGGAGTCATGATGTCTCCAGTGTCCTGTAAGGCCAGAAAGGCACATTTCTTACCTGCTGGTCTATCTTAGTCACTAGAAGAGCCATACTTAATATAGTAGTATTTGTTACTTGCCATAACATTGCATCATACAGTTTCTTAACAATAATCAAGGCCCCTGGAATTCTGCGATTCCACAGCCATGGAATTTTCCTTGGAACTTGCACCAGAATGTATGCAATGCCACAGAACAAATTTTTCTTGCAGACTTTCAGTCAAATGCAAAGTTCATTAATGGTGCTTTCCTCCCTTCCCCTTCTTATTTATCCTGAAATCCCTCCTCAGTTCTTATTATGTGGTGTCATTAATGATATCACAAATGTCATATATGACATCACATTTTAGCCAATGACAGGACTTCATTATGCCACAGAAACAAATAAATCATGCTACAGTCATGCAAAAAAAGCCCCAGAAGCCCAGACCTGCCACTGAAATCAGGACTGAAAGTGCCACAGAGAACTCTGGGCACTGAAAATAATGTATAACTGACATCCTTAGATTAATCAGCAGTGGCTATTTGATTCCTTTAGACACTTTAAAAACCAGTGTTAATACTCATTTTTTGAATTATTGTGTCAACTTAACAAATATGGTGTCCACCAGCAGGTTTTAACAATCGTTCCCCCAGAGGTCACTTTTTTACTGTAACAAATGGGGGGGGGGGGCCTTCCACTCAGGATCCAAGGTGCCAACCACAAAATGCAAAAGTCTAAAAAAGTAATGGCACACAAAACATTAAATAAAGCTAAATTGCTCAGAAAAGTTTATTAACAAGACATTTCAACAATATGTCACAGTTACAACAGGCATATAACCCGATCTGGCTTACAGCCAGTAACAAATGGCATATACCCAATGCATATAGCAAAAGCAGCCAAGTAAAGCAAAATGCCACATAACAAAAGTGCATAAAGGGAAAAATTGTAACCTGAGAGGTCTACCTGAGAAAATACAAATGGCAGAAAGACTGCAGTACAGACTGGAACCACAATGAACCATGATGGATGGATGGATGGTCAAGCATACAGAATTTCATTTCTGTAGTGACATTCCTGAGCCCAGAGTGCATAACAGAATAAATACAATATTAAATAAACACAAAATATGCCGGCCCAGTGGCACTGAGGGTTGAGGCGCTGGTCGCTACACCTCGCGCCATGCCGGCGACCTGTGTTCAGGAATGGGCATGGGTTGCCGGGGGTCAGCAGGGAGGAGATGGATTGAGCATCCGGAGGACTGCTCTCCATCTCCGGGGTGGGGATTCGAGGCGGCGGTGCTTGCCTGACCCCTAAGCGGAGGCTGAGGATCGACAGCAACCAGCCCAAGCCAAGGGGTGGGGCGTGGCAGGCGGCTTGACTAAGCGCCGAGCGGGCGATGTGTGCACTCAGTCGCTGGCGTCATTGACGCCATGCCGCTGGGAGAAAGAAAAAAGAGAAATGGGAGCCCGGCAGCACAATGTCGTTCCCGGTGCCATTCCTGGGCGCCTCCCTGGCATGGATCCGTTGGGGTGGGTTGAGTCACTCCCACCACCCTGCCGCTGAGAAGGGTGAAATCACGGAGTGCAGAAGGAGGGGTCTCATGTCCGGGATGGCACCAGGGGGACAATGGACGGGGGTTATAGCGGAGCTCCGAGGAGAGAAAATAACATCCAAAAAAAAAAAATAAACATAAAAATATTTCTGTCATATAAGTGTTATTTACATTGGCCCGTATGCACTATTGGGGCGGGTGTACACGGAATCCACACGTACCTCACTCACATAGCAGCACACCCATGGACAGATGCGCACCGGTGGTATTCACGACTGCTGGCCACTTGTCCACTTCCCCACCCGCCAGCATGCAGGACTCCTCAGGGTGGCTGGGGGCAGATTCATGGGTCCAGCCAGGCATCCAATCGAATGCCCATCCTGGACAGAGAGTGGATCCCTTGCATGGATAGGTACAGGTCCTGGTGCATGAATGCCCACCACAGGCACCTGGACTCACAAGCACATGCCCCTGTGTCAGGCCATTGGATGGCAGCTCCCACCCACCCGCCATACTGCAGTGCCACTTCTCAGAACAGCAACCCTACCCCCCATGACCTGGACCACAGCAGCCCATCACCATCCCGGGCACCCCCTGTTGTCAACCGCAAGATCCCATGATCAGCCCAACAAGCATGTTGGCCAGCCATCAACCCCTTCCCCAGCTTCAATCCTCCCCCGGCACCACACGCCCATCCTCCATACATGTGGGTTAGTGCCCCCTAAGATGGCCAGCAGCACAGTGCTCCACTCACCACCATGGCCTCCGGCCATCTGACATATGTGGGTACGCATCAGCTGTGCACACCTGAGTAGTCAGGATGGTCAGCAGCCATTGCGGCGCAGGGAGCAATGCGGCCACTGACTTCGTCCCACAGAGCAGCACCTTCATGCAGTAAAAGGCTGGGGGATGTCAGTGCCATGGGGGCAGGGAACATCTGTGTTGGGGGCATCAGGGCACACAGTGGTGCAGGAGCAGCCTCGCCCATGGGAGGGGTGGTACTGCCATGCTGGCTGGGGTAGGGCACAGTCAGGTGGGGGGCTACTGAGATGTTGCCAGGACAGGAGTAGCTCAATGTGCTGGGGGGGTGGGCAGCTCTCTTGCTGCTGAGGCCAGGGGGGGCCCCGTGGATGCGTGACCTTGGCCGCATACGGCAGTTACAGCAGGGTCCCCCATAGCATAGCTAACTTTCCTCTACACCCCCCTGTAGATACACTACATGCTGCTGTGAATGGTGCATAGTGCTCTCATGCCCCATGCCTGCCCCCACGTGCTGTGGTCCGCACAGTCTGTGGGACGGGTATATTGGGAGCCACATGCCCCATTCCATGCATCCCATGTGGGGGATGCATAGGGTGCGGAGTGGCTATGCGCCCCAGATATGCACATGTAGCCCCTCTGCCCCATAGTGCATAGGGCCCATTAACAGTAAAATAAATCATAGAAACTATCATCCAGTTTATGATTAGATCAGTCAGTCACTTGCCACAAAATCATCGATTTCAGCAGTCAGACCACTCTTCACACACAGACAATGTTGCCAATGAATCAGTGCTATCTGATCATTTTATTCTGAAGTCCATGCCAAATAGCAACATCTTTAATTTAGATTTTAAAACTTCCACTGAGGAGGCAGCATGGATAGATTTGGGGACAACATTTCAGAGCCTCAGGGCAGTAACTGAGAAAGCTCAATCCCCAGCCAATTATAACCTTGGTGTGGGAAATTTCAAGAGTCCATGGGTACCAGAGCAGAGGACTCTGCCTCCTCCAAGATCTTCCTGGCTAGTTGCAAGTAGCTTGTGAATGTAGAGGGAGCCCAGTCCCTAAATGTGCTTTAACACCAGCAATACAATGACATTTTAAGTTCAGCTCCCCGTTTCACTGGCAATCAGTGTGGCTCACAAACAGCAGGGGCGATATGGTCCATCTTAGTACTCCAGTCAACAATCTGGCTGCTACATTCTACATAAGCTGAAGAAAGCAAAGCTGGCCGACTGGAAGGCCATACCAGAATGCATTGCAGTAATAAATTAATGAGGCAACAAAAGCACTAGTGTGTGCAGATTGCCTGGATCAATGAAAGGGCACTACCCGGCTACATTTTTTAGTTGGTAACTGTCAGCTTGGATGATGGCAGCCACTTAGGAAGGCATCATCAGCTCATGACTAAAGATGACTCCCAGGTTGCAAACCTTCTCCTTTAGCTGAGGTTTAAAGGGACATTGCCAGCCCTCTATTTATTTTTCATCCTGGCACTCAGGAACATGACTTGATTGACTGTAACGGTCCCTCTTGTGCCGTAATATTTATTGCAGTAACCGAGTCCCCATAAAAATAAGTACTTTTTACAAATTTTAATAAAAAGCAGAACCCTGCCATTCTGTTCCTCTTGTCCGTGCCTGATGCTAAAGCACAGCCACATTTGTACATGGCACTGAGGCTCGTGCACAGACTATTGAACCTGAGTTCAGCTAAATACACTTTCTTGTAGTATAAAGAAAGCTGAACTCAGGAAATTGTTTATTTTTTGGAAACAGAGGCTAAAAATCTGTAAAATCATGGTCTGAAAATTGAGCTGTGACACTGGGCACGTGCGCATGCATATGCACGTCCATATGTATATAGACGTGCATATGCAGGCACGCATGCCCAGTATCACAGCTCGACTTTCAGACCGTGATTTTACTAATTGTTAGCTCTGTTTCCAAAAAATAAACAATTTCCTGAGTTCAGCTTTCTATGTACTCCAAGAATGTGTACTTAGCTGAAGTGGGGCTCAAAGGTCCGTGCATGAGCCTCGGCATCTTGTACAAATGTGACCGCGCTTTGGCATCAGGTGCACACAATAGGAGTAGACCTGTAGGGTTCTGCCTTTTATTAAAATTCATAAAAATTACTTATTTTTTTGGGGACTTGGTTGCTACTATAAATATTATGATACAAGAGGGACACTTCTGAGCTGATGAAGAGCACATTCCTGAGTGCTGGGATCAAAATAGTAAAGGCTGGCAATGTTCATAACAGGATTGCGTATGTTAGCCATTCTCCTGCAGCCAAAGGTTCTGTGCTGTCTGATTTCATAAATCGTAATGTAAAATAATTTTTTACATCACCGTATAGTACTTAAAATTACTTTTAAAAAAGCTTCCATTTCCCCAATGCTACCCGCCATCTTCAGTGAGATTTGGTTACACAACAGTCTCCATTGTCAGCTGTGCTGATGTTCGTGCCTCACCAGGGTCTGCGTATGTTCATATCAGTCTTTAAGCGCCAGTCTAGACCTGCAGGCTTTCCACACATGTGGCTAACATAAACGGGAGGGGGCAGAGGCCAATGCACCAGATATAAACAAACACTGCAAATTGTAATAAAACAGTTACATGCCCATGACAGTTATGCCTGCTGTGGATGATAGGCATGTAAGCAATAATATCCAATAGGGTGGGCATTATTGGGAAATACCAGACCACCCAGGGGCGTGATGAGGCCCGATGCTGATGGCAGAGGGCCTTATAGCCCCTGGAAGATCCGGTATTTCCCAATAATGCCCACCCAGGAGGGTATTATTGCACTTAGAAAATGGCTTTTAGAAAGTTTTAATGAAGTGAAAAGAAGAGAGAAAATGGTTATAAAAAAATGAATGGCATTAGCAGAAACAAAAGTATTGAAAAAATAGTCCATATTTCTTTAAGGCTGTTCCAGGTCCTGTTGCTCCTCCCCACAGCTATCACCCCTCCCCACCTCCCGACACACATACATCCACCTGAAGAACTAGAAAATATCCAGTAGCAGTCTGTGGGCATCGTTTTTAAGTTGTGTCATGTTTGTGTAAGATTTTTTTTTTTAAATTGGGCTGCAGTTGGACTTTGCGTCTGTTAAGCGCGGGACCTGTGGATGACAACTATGTGCCATGAGGAACAGCCCCAAGGTAAATTATGCGCTTTGTTTTAAATTGGTAGATAGAATAACTGTGGGAGCATTGTGCTTTGAGGGAGTTCTGGCATCTGTGGAGGTAGAATGGTACGGTTTTAAAAATGCTGTTTCTGACTAACAAGCTGTTCGGAGCAACAGCTTCGTTTTGCTTCCGGTTAAGCGCAGTGCTGCAAGAGTGTAGCTGGGAGGGCACAGCTGTGAAAAAAAAAATTTGGCACTCTTCTCGACCGCAGAATAAGTGGAGTGTGTTTTTTTTTTTATGAAGAGGGAGCGAGCTGATAGTGAAGCAACGACTATTTGTGTGTGTGGGGGGGTCCCGTTGTTCTTGCTAAGCGAGAGAAAAACATGGCGGGGATTTTAAATTTTATCTGGTGGTTTGAGCCAATGGCTAAGCAGGGTGAGCACCCCTGCACAAGGGTATATGGTAAGGCAGCAGTTAGGCTGATACTAATTTCTTGCTGGGCATTCATTGAAAAATAAATGCCCAGCTTGGAGGTGGTATTAGCCAATCAGTACTAAGAATCAATTTTTGCCATTTTCTAAGGCAGGAAGAAGAATAAATATATTGAGTTTTTCAGTTGTTGATCCTTGCTGCTGTTCAGTCTCTGCCTTATAGTTTTCTGCATGCACTGAGTAGGCTGTAGTGAGGCATACATATCATCACACTCACCCAACACAACACTCTGGGGGTCAAACAGTGGAAAAATGGGTGGCTGCACCCAAAAGAATAAAAACTGTAAAAAAGGGATTTTACACACTGCAAACACTGTGATGTCACAGATTGGTAAATCAGGATCACTCTTGCACACTTGCTGCATAAACATTGATTTTTGGGTACACATTCCCTTTAAGTCTGTCAATGGAGAGCTGAAGATGTTCTTTAAAGACAGATACCAGGTGATCTGGTCCCACCAAAAGTAATTCGGTTTTGCTGGAGTCGAGTCTCAGCCAGTTATCACATATGCGATCTCTGATCTCTGAGATGGAATTTTCAAACACCAACATTTGATTTCTCTGCCTGGGTCTAAATGAAAGGTAGAGCTAGGTGTCATCTGCACAGCAGTGAAAAACAAGCAGTACCTTTGGATTACATCTCCCAGCTATAGCATATAAACTATGTACAACCATCAGGAATGGATGGAACCCTGAGGGCTCAGCTTTGGAGGAAGCAAACTGACAACTACCCAGAATAATGGTCATATAGCGATCTTTCAGGAAAGATCTGAACCATTTAAGAGCAGTCCCAGTCAAATCACAGAAACTGCTCAGGTGCTGAACCAACCCCAATGACTGAGGGTATCAAATGTTGATGATAAATCCAGGAGGACCAAAGCTGGTATCTTTCCCTAATCATTTGCCAGAATCAGATCATTTACAGTCCATGTAAGGGCATTCTCCATGCTGTGACCTGAATGGAAACAAGACTGGAGAGGCTCATAGACTTCATATTTCTCCACATGTTCAGTTGTATGGAGCACTACCATTTTCTCAATAACCTTACCTGTAAAAAGAAGGTGAGAGACAGGCCCTCATGTTGTTGGTTTTTTTTTGATAAAAATGTATGCCGCAAAGGGTTTTCATTGCCTTTTATTGTTTTATCTACCCCTTCCCCCCCATACACACACAAACATGCACAGTTAACTAGAATATGGCTTATGTTTTCTCTTCAAGGGTGAAATGGAAGCATATTTTAAAAAGCAGCTGACATGATACGGGCAAGCAACCCATAACATAGGGCTGTCTGCCCTAGGAGCTATCCTAATTATATTTAGCCTTTTTTGTGCAGTATTAAAAAGTTATGCTCTCCATAACTCCTGACATAACTATGTCGAGCCCTTGGCGGCCGCCAAGCACTGCCCAGCCCCTCCTAAAGCCAGTATAATTATGACACGAGGTGGGAACAGGGCTGCAGGCACTCTATGAACAATGTAATGGAATTGATGGGAGGGGCTGCCTAAATGTATCTAGATTATTTTGCCAGCAGATATACATGAATGGGGCTATAATAATACATACATTATAGCCCCATACATGGTTACCAAGCAGCAAAGATAATCTAGATACATTTAGGCAGCCCCCCTCCCTCAACTCCATTACATTGTCCATAGAGCACCTGCAGCTCTGTTCCCTACCTCGCATCAAAATTATGCTGTTTTAAGGACTGGGGCTGCAGCGCTCAGTGGCCACTCAGCTGATACATGGAAGTTACGAGCTGGATGTTACAGAGAGAATAACTTTTTAAATACTGAACAAAAAAAGGCTACTATAGCTAGGATAGCTCCTATGGCAGGCAACTGTATGTTATGGTTTGCCTGCCAATTGTCACAACTATTGTCAGATGCTCTTTAATGAAATATCTTTATTTTTATCCTTTTCAAATAATTTCTTCTTAGTTTGATTAATTTTAAGTCAGTTCTTAGTTTGATTAATGTTAAGTTAGACATTTGAAAGCCATTTTATAACTGTAATAAGACACTCCAGAGGGTACCATTATGGTGATATAATCACACTTCTCAGGGTGCATTTAATTGCACCCAACTGTGCCTCATGCCTAACAACCAGCCCGAGGTGTGTAATTAATTTACCATAATGCACATTGTCATGTATTATTTCTCACTCACATGCTTTTCCATTTATAGGGGAAGGACCTACACTGGTACGTCCCTACATCAAAAATGTCTAGTAAAATATATTTTCAATATATATGAATTACTGCAATTAAAAGCAAATGGAATCTTGGATATATGTTTAAGCTCAGTCTCCGGGAACAAGAAGAAAGCTTTTGACAACTAAATCCCTATTTGTTTTAATATACATTCAGGAAGACAAGCCTTTAATTATGTTCTAGACAGCATGTGAACAATTAACAAGGATAAAGTATCTTTTTCACAGCCTACATGGTCTGTTCTACATATGGTTTGTTCTGGTATACATACAGCCAATTTAAAAAACGTACATAATCACTTATGGTCAACGTACTATCACTGCCAGATCACACATGAGATAGATAACTACTATGATTATGGAAGCAACTTCCTTGACCTCATATTTTGGTCTGGCAAAGAATTCACTGACTTAACCAGTTTGGTTAGGTTCCCTGAGCCAACCCTGTTTGTGTACATGTCAACTTGTATGAATGAGACTTAAAATAATATGCTTACTATATGCTGCATAAAAAATGAAAATTTAAATGAATAATAGAACAATATGATCACTGTTGCTAGTGATTCCACATCTTCAGTTGGCATGGCATTTTCAAGTATGCACTGGACATCAGTATTTGTTCTAAAACATTAAAGGTTTGAGGGCAATCTTTCTTCAAACATGGCCTACAGATGTACAATACTGCATGCAATGAAAATTTGAATCATATAAATTGGCAAAGGGTGCATTTCTATTCAGTGCACTCCTGGTTTTTATGTTTAGACCAACTGAGCAATACTAACATAGCCTGAAACCTTGTGAATAGCATCATCTTGAAAACTGTCAGCTGCAAAAAAATGAAAAAGTAGAGCCAATTGCATATATGATTTAAAATTAAAAAGCTGCAGACAACATTGGTTCCAGTTATTAAATGTTAGCTCAAAATCATGTCTTATCTCTTGTCTACTACAACCCTTTATACTGTATCATCTATCTGAGTTATTCCAATTATGTCTTTTTTGTTAACATGAGTTCTAGTAAACAAGCATCTCTTTATGTTTTAATTCTGTATTTGAAGTAAGCTATCAATAATCTAGATCATTTAAGTGAAAGTCTATTTTTTTAACTTGATCAATGCTATGACTTTAAATTGTTGCCAGATTTAGTAGGTAAGTACCTAGAGGGTGAAAATACAGTAAAATTCTAGGGTTTTATACATCCATCTGAAAGTAACAGTGGAGTTAAAAGGAGTTATGGCTGGGTCCGTTGCTGATATCTGAACTCAGTACTGGACAGAGTTGGAGTCAATCATAAATGAACAGATACTTAGATAATTGACTTCCTAGAGGACAACAGCCTAAAAGATATACAAAGCATGGGTTTATGAAGGACAGGTTGTGTCAAAAGAACTTTATTGACTTTTTCAACTTGGTGACAGAGATGGTAGACAAGGGTCAAGCAGACAAGGTTTTGTGCCTGAACTTCAGTAAGGCATTTGATTCAGTGCAACTTAGGAGACACATCCAGACAGTGGGGGGAAATATTGTAGGACATGGGGAAGGACTAACCGTGGGGACTGGTGACTGGTTATCAGAAAGGACAAAGAGACTGGCCCTGAATGGTAAATTCTCTGAGGTCAGAATAGCCACAAGTGGAGTGCCACAATGGTCTGTCCAGAGGCCAGTACTCTTTAACATGTATATCAGTGACATTGGGTGGGATTGCAGGATAGCATGACTCTGTTCGCTGATAATACTAAACTCTGCAAGAGGGTAGATAATGAAGCGGGGATCAGCAACATGAAAAGGGAGATAGAGCATTGGTCTAGCATATGGCAACTAGAATTCAATGCCAAAATGTATAAAGTGATACACACATTGAAAACAAAAATTCGCTGATGGAATATTGCATCACTGGGGTCAGAAAAGATCACTCAAAGAGGAAAGGGATCTAGCAGTTATAGCAACAACACTTTGAAAGTCTCTTCCTAATGCAATACAGCGTTTGGGAATGCTAATAGCATGTTGGAATGCATCAGGTATGGTTGCACTAGGCACAACAAAGAATTGATATTGCCATTGTACAGGTCATGTTAGACCACACCTGGAGCACCACATTCACTGGCAATAGACATTTTACAAAGAGATTTCCACGCAGTGCAGAGGACTTTACAGGGGTTAAGGCTTTTATTGAATGAATCAAAAACACAATGGTTACTTTTGGAAAAAAGATTAATAGAATAGATTTGAAAGAATATAATATTCACACAATTTCAGGGGCAGTAATAGAAAGGGTTTATCATTATAAATATGTGGGTCTAATATTAGATAGCAGACTCTCTTTTGAATTGCATTTGAATTTCATAACAAACAAATTGAGACAGTTGTTTTTTTTATATATATATATAGAAACCAAGCTATATGTAATGCTAAATTGATAAAATTGTCGACTACATCACTATTTTTGCCAATTCTCGATTATGGCGATTTTATTTACAATAGTGCTTCAGGTACATTATTGAACACTTCGGATCCATTATTCAATAGTGCAGTGAGATTTGTTATAAAATTGCCCTACAGAACGCACAGTTGCACTTTATATGGGGAGATAGGTTAGACCTCCCTCCCAGAACAAAGGGAAGCTCATTTACATACTTTTGATTATAAGTTTATATTAGGTTTACTATCCTCCTTTCTAGTATGTAAATTATAGCCTAAAAACTTGTTGAAATACACTCTGCGATCTTCATCCACTAATAAATACCAAATTCCAAAAACAAGATCTAAACAAGGTAAAAATCTATAGCTGTATTGGTACCAAACATTTGGATTGTGATCAAAAACAAGATTAATGTGTGTAAATTGCCATCATTGGCACATTTCAGAGCACTACTATTAAGTTCCTTTGGTAAGCACCGTAATTGCTTTGGTTAAAATACCTTGAATTATCCAAAACTGATATGACTAAATCAATGTTTTAATCCTAAGACTGTAACTTTGTTTGTGTAATTTGTCATTTTTGTACTGTTTTATAGGTTTGGACGCATTTGTAAAAGAGAAAGTATTTCCTCAATTATGCTATCCAATAAACAAATATGAAATACGAAATGGGGTGAGCGTTAGGGCTGACAACGCCAAGGCACACCCCAACACCTGTTGGTGATTGCAGGGTGGGGTGCTAGGGTTGGAACCCCTAACAATGTATTTCCCTCCTTTTTATGGTTTGACATCAACCCTAACTGATGCATTAATGTAATTTTTTGCAAATAATTTCCTTACTTTTTGAGATAGTGTAGTCGTAGCCTTATTTGCTTGTTGGAGTATAGGGCTCTCTAGGCCCTGCGCTCCCACCCATTTGTAATTTTTGAGATAGAGTAATCATATCCTTATTTGCCTGTGGAAGTGCAGTGCCCTTCAGGCCCTGTGCTCCCATCCCTCCATAGATACATATATGTATATCACTATGGAAGGGCCCTGCTCTTCCATTCATAGGACAACAGCAACAAATTGTCAGCATAGCCATCTTATTACTCAACCTCATGTACCCGGTACAGAAAATGTTTGAATCCCAGCCAGAATGTAATTCCACACAACTGCAGCACCATTCCGTGCCACGGGTGCAAAAACACATTTTGAATAGGATTTGAAAAATGACAGCTGTGACATACATGAGGTGGGCTAATAAGAAGTCTATCGGAAAATTTGGGATCAAAATCTTTAAAATTTCCTAAGTTACGAGTGTGCATAGCAAAATTACAATGAATGGTCATAACTTTGCCATTTTTACATATTTCTACCACAAAATGTTCAACATAGCCTTCCTATGACCCTACCTCATGACCAATATGACTGTCATTATGCAAATCCTGCCCAAAAGGTGAAATCACCATGAAATCACCTTTTGGGTGGGAGTTGCATAACGACAGTCATATTGTTCATGAGGTGGGGTCCCCAACAGGCTATGTTGAAAATGTGGGGTCAAAATGAAAGAAATGTCCGAGTTATGAATAAAAGTTGAAATACATTGAACTGCATTTACCTTAATTTCTCATAATACAGTCACCAGTTCCAGCAGCAAGACGTGTCTTCAATTCGAGAGTGTATCCCAAACCTGGGACTTGTTCAGGTGAGTGAGGGTGTGTGGGGTGTAATGGGGTGGGGGTGGGTGCTGAGTGGATGGTGGGGGTGGGGAGGCTGATCAGCGTGGGACTGTTTATGGTAAAAAAACATAGAAAATGGTTTTCTTTATTTCAGGTTCATTCATCAGCATCTTTGGGTGGGGGGGTACCACTAGACACCAGGGCAATATATGCAATGAAGGGGAACAGTGATCAGTGGGTGGGGGTGCCACTAGACACCAAGAAAATATGTGTTATTTAATGGGGACCACAATTGGCAGGTAGGGGGGTGCCACTAGACACCAGGGAATAAAAATATATATGAAAATACAGATTAGAGGGTGTGGAATGCTACTAGACACCAGGGAAATTAAGGGTATGGGTATTGGAGGTTGGGGGTGCCACTAGACACCAGGGAAACATATGCAATGAAGGGGGACAGTGATTGGCAGGTGGGGATACCACTAGACACCAGGGAAATATGTGTTGTTTAATGGGGGCCACAATTGGCAGGTGGGGGGTGCCACTAGACACCAGGTAATAAAAATGTATATGAAAATACAGATCAGAGAGTGAAGAGTGCCACTAGGCACCAGGGAAAAAATTACAGTACTAGGGAGGGCAATGCAAAAGAAAGGATTCTTTTTCATGACTCATGATATGAAAAATTATTCCTTTTTCATATTGCACGGTCATGAAAAAGGATCCACAATATTAAACAAAAAAAAATGTCCAGGGCATGTCTGCAACTGTGAAGTGCAGATTACTCCTAAGGGGATCCCGAACAGCCAACTAGGTGTGTTGGTTTCTCTCCAGGATGTCATTTTTGTGGCTTTTGAAAAAACTATTTTTTAAGAAAAAACAGAAACAAGATGGCAGCAAATGAAAACGGACTTTTCACATACGAAACAGGATTTTGTAAAATTTTTAAAATGCAATAACTTAAAAAATGGCTAATAATTTTTTCACCAGACTAGCAAAATGAACATCTGCTGGCTAGTCCCTTTCTGCCCTGAAAATTTCAGACCAAGATTCCAAACCATCTAGGCTGTAGGCAAGTTCAAAGAAAATTCCCAGCAAAGTCAATGAGAGAAAAAATGCTTTTTTTCCTTTTCTCCAGAACTCGGAAACTGAATGGTTGCAAAATTATTAAAGTGCAAAATTTTAAGTTTAACATTGCAGTGCCTACTCAACCCTAACTATAGGGATGTGACCATGCATATATACAGTATATATATATCTCTGTGTGTGTGTGTGTGTGTGTGTGTGTGTGTGTGTGTGTGTGTGTGTGTGTGTGTGTGTGTGTGCGTGTGTGTGCGTATCTTTCAAGATTCTTCACATATAGGGATTGTCCTGATGACTAGAAAGCAACAGCTATCACCCCTATATTCAAGAAGGGGACAAGAATGAACCATGGTAACTAAAGTCCCATGAGCCTTACGTCAGTGCTTGGTAGAGTGTTTGGGTCAAATGTGTTAGCCACTCCTCCTTTACACATGTGGGTGGTTTTATTTTTTTGTCTGTGGATTACTTTTTGATGTTTTTATGCTTGGAACATCTACACCATTTTTGCAAATATCATCTGTGAAAGCCTCCTGAAAAAAAATTCCTGCAAAACAGCAGTACCAGTTAACAACATTTTCATTTAAAATTTATTGGATCACTGCTCTGAAATGGTCCCGGGGTGGATGATGTTCAGGGGGTCGAGGGCTGAGCCTGGGAGGTCTGCCACCCATAAAATCATAATAAATAAAAAAAAATCAATATTTGTGAAGCTTTTCCAAGCAAAACAAAGGAAAGCTATCATTCAGCATATTAGAAACCAGAAACTTCAGCTGTGCCAGCAACGGGAATCACTAAAGGGGAACAGTCAGCACTAAGAGCTCCGCACCCCAGTGTGGGTCTGGTCTCAATTTGCACTTTGTGTGCAAAAACGTTTTTTTTACTTACTGTTTACTGCAGTATAGCAGACTGTATCAGGATGATTCTGCTAACTTCCAAGCTGGCATTTGCTGCAACTAAAAGTCCCAGAATTCCCTGCAGCTGGCATCAAAGCAGGGCTGCAGCAGTGGGATATTTGGTAGCCTGCATAGTATGTTAAGAGTTTTTATAAGCTCTGATCTTTTGTTTCAGAGTCCTGCTGTCCTCCCAGAGGTAAGTACAGTCACAGAGCGCTGTACTTAGCCTAGGAAAAATAGCAGGACTGGCAAACATCTGATGTGAGCTTATAGAAGCTCTAACATGCACTGCAAGTTATAGAATCTCCCACTTCTGCAGCCCTGCTCTGAGGTCAGCTGCTTGGGATTCTAGGATTTCTTGTAACAGGAAATGTCAGCTTGGAAGTGAACAGAATCAGCATGATACAATATACTGTACTGCAGTAAACAGTAAGTAAAAAAAAATTGTTTTTGCACACAAAGTGTAAACTGCGACAAGCACCACACTTGGGTGTGGGGCTCTTAGTGCTGACTGTTCCCCTTTGTCACAGAATACACAAAAGTCTGGTGCAGGAAACTTTAAAGATCTGATGCACTATATGGACAAGGAACCTTGATGCTTCTGCTCTATTCTTATGTAAGCTACCTACCAACTGGCAGGTCAGTGCACTGGTCCCACTACCACTCATGATGCCAGTGACCTAAGTTCAGAAATTAGCTTGGGGCGCAGGGGCAGCTTAGGGATGAAGCATGGAGCATCCTAGAGGACATGCCCCTGATTCAGAGAAGGAGGGAGGGTTGTGATCCCCACTGCTGTACTGCCACCTGGGGTGGGCTGATGCCAGGTGAGCTTGAGCCCTGCATTCCACCCCTAGCCACCCTCTCTACCAGAGGTTCTTCTGCCTCTATTTCCCACCCATAGACAGGAGGTATGTGTCTAGCATGGCCTGGCCCCACTCTAAGGGGCAAGCTTGCAGAGTTGTAAAGACAAACAGGTAAGTGCTAGGGATGTGGGGGTATGAGACTGTGCCTGACCTGGGGGTAGGGGCTGCACCAGTGAAGGTGCATAAAATGCAAGTAAAAAAAGTGAGCTACTGTATCTGTGCACCTCCCAGTTTCTCATGGGTGCCCCTGCCCTGGATATTTTCTCAAGCCTGCTTCCCTTTAGACTGTTTGGAAGACTGACCCACATCTTAAATGTTAAGGAAGTCATTCAGGCTCAGTTGGAGCTGATTCACGTCGCCACCACAAGTAGGAGCAAGAGGAGTGATGCAGGAGCCTTCCACACACACCCCATGACAGGACAGATGTACCCATACCATTTGAAGGAGTAATTTGGGCTCAGTCAGATGTGCTTTAGGTCACCACCAGAAGTGGGAGCAGATGGAGTGTGATGGGAGCCTTCTGCCTCCCATCAATGCCAGAACAGATTCAATAGCTTTGTCTAATTGAAGGGGGCAGTGGGTTCAGTCAGCATCACTTCTGGATGCTGCTGCCACAAGAGGGGAGTGGGTAGAGGTGGAGGCCTTATATCCCCCCCATCACCCAGGAAGGGATAGCAGGTATTTAAAGTTACATGCTCTAAAAAAAATCATACAAATCTTTTACCTGGACCTTTCGTTTTTGTGCCCTTTCTCAGTGCACTCAGGACTGGCACACAACCTTGACTTTATGATGTTTTGTGGACATAAGGTAGTGGGTTTTTGAGACTGTGCTACTGTACTTTTAAGATAGCACAGAAGACACTCTAGTTCCTTTCATACCTGTCTTGTACTGCTCCTACCATCTGCCTCATGACTCATGGGGTCCACTGCCTTATTAAAATTGTTATCCTGTATCATGTAGCCACTAGCATTTTTTTGTTGCTGTTATTGTTACTGCTTCTGCCCTCCCCTCTTATAACCCGAGGGGTGCATGGACTGGCAAACTGATTCGAGAAAATCTACTGTGCTAATCCCACCTATCCCCCCCCCCCATATAACTGAGGGATGTGGGGAATGGCAAACTGATTCTAGTACACTGATATTGCTCCCATCCTCCCTCCTTATGGCCTAAGAAGTGTGAGGCATAGCATATTGATTCTATTAAAACTACTGTGCTATGCCTACCTTCCCTTCTTATGATTGAAGGGGTGCAGGGACTGGCAAATTGAGTCTAATAAAACTACTGTGCTGTTTCCAGTCTCCTCCCTTATGACCCAAGGGATATGGTGACTGGCAAATTGATTCTAGTATACTTACGGATATTTCTCCCACCCACCCCTCTTATTAACCTAGGAGTGTGGGGCCTTGCATACTAATAGTAGTAAATTCATGATATTGTAGTCTTGCTTTAACCTGCTTTTGCATAATGCTGAGTTTCCATGTTTTTGCTGTGATTGGCTGTTAGGAGCCTATTCTTATAATGTTACATTACTTAGATCCCTAGCACTTAACATGTGCCCCATCCCCACTTTTACTCTTGTTGTTTCCCTTATTGTTGCCTTACTCTTGTGCAACACCATCCCTTTATTAGCATCCTCTCCATGGACAAGACACCATGATCCTCCTCTGGATTTATCAGTTGGTAACTACATGATAATGATCTGCATAATGCCTGACAACACTTTTTTTTTTATTCAACATACTTTATTAAGCATATCACAATACAACAACATTTGAGGAATGAATGCAGTACTATCAATGTACACTGGCAAGAAGACCATACATAGATTAGTGAAATAAAATGAAATGAGAGTCAGAGAAATTAAAATCAAAACCACAAAAAAGAAAAAAAAAAAAGAGGCCCCTCACCCTCCCACCCCCACCACGGTGCACTCTCCTATACTTATTATCATAAGGTTAACAAAGGAGCAACAAGAGCAGTCATCAAGATGTAGTTAAAGAGGGAGGAGAGGTTTGTGAAAACAACAGAAGAGATCATATCAAGATAAATACAGAGCATATAATTTCCCCCATTTTTTATTAAAAGATGAGAGGCGATGGCGCACACTCGTCATTAAGTGTTCAAGGCGGAGTGCAAATGATATTTCATGCAACCATTCCGCATAGGAGATGGTAACTTGATCCGTCCAGTGTCTAAGCACTAGCTTTTTGACTGCCATAGAGATTAGAGCCATGTGAAACCGTCTCTCCTTCACCGGAATTCCGGAATAATCTCCCAAGATACATATGACAGGGAGAAAAGGCCCTGTAGTCCTAACAAAGGGTCTAGAGCAGATTCAATTTGCTTCCACAATGGGGATATCCTTTCACAGGACCACAATATATGAAGGCGCGAGCCTTCCGCTTTATTGCAGCTAGAACACATGCTGGAGGTAAGCCTCTTCATTTGGGCCAATTTTACCGGAGTATAATACATATTGTTTAGGATACAGTATTGTGTAAGTCTGTATCGGTCCTGGGTGAGATATGTGTATAGGTCTGTCCATATTGCATGCCAGTTAATAGCTTCATCAGGGAATGAAACCTGCCAGACCCGAGAACCGGCAATCGAATGAGACTGAGAGAAAGTGAGGACCAGCTTGTATACGGTGGAAATGCCATGGGATTTACAAGCCAAAGTCTTAATTTGTTTGAGAAAAGCTTCAATACGAGAGGGATTACACTCTTTCCTCACTACCTTAACTAGTAGGTGCTTAAGCTGTAAAATTTGAAAGGCAGCCCGTGACTTTAGACCCAGCTTAGTGAGAATCTCCTCGGTGGATAGGATAGCACCATTTGAGTAAAAGTCAGCCACCGTGAGCTCAGGAGGAAGAGATAACCAATGCCGAGTTATGGGCACTCCCCCTATTTTGAGATTCAAATTGGCATATAGTGGCTGAGAAGCATCCGAGCTGGAAAGTACCTTATAGAAACTGAACATTTGAGAGAGAGCTCTTAGTGAGGTACCAATCGGGAAGGACTGCAGGGATTTTGGTGATTTTTTAAAGGGCGTATAAAAGAGCGACAAGAGGGCTACATTGTGGGCAGCGAGAATGTCATCCTCTATAAGTAGCCAAATAGGAACATAGTCGTGGTGAGCACAGAGATCAGTTAACGAAAGCCATTTCCCACACTTATAGAAGTGACAGGCCCAGTAGTAAAACAAGAAGTTAGGGAGACGCAAGCCCCTCATCTCCTCGGGTAGAAAAAGCTTACTGTAGGATCTTCTAATTGCCTTGTCCTGCCAAATAAAGGAACTAACATCAGAGTGGATGTGTTGGAAGAAGGACAAGGGTAACCAGACATCCAACATATTTAATGGATAAAACAATCTGGGTAGAAAGTTCATCTTGACAGTATTAATTCTACCCCAAAGCAAGAGAGGTAGCTTCTTCCATCTTGATAAGTCTTGTTGAATGTTGGACCATAAATCTTCCAAATTAGGTTTGCGGAGTAATGGTAAATCTGAGGTAACATAAATGCCCAAGTATTTAATGGACTTGGGAGTTCATTTCATACCAAACTCACTGAAGGCTGAGCTACATGTTAAAGAATTAAGGGGAAAAATTTCAGTTTTAGTAATACTGAGTTTATAATTTGAGAATTTCCCAAACGTATCAATAATATGCAATGCTTCTGTTAAGGAGGAAACCGGATCTGAAAGGTGAAGCAATATGTCATCCTCATAAACTGAAAGGGCAGGGGTCCTATCACCTATTGGAATGCCAGTAATTAAGGGGGAGGAGTTTAATTTCCTAATCAGGGGTTCGAGATATATATTAAAGAGAAAAGGGGAGAGCGGGCAACCCTGTCGCGTGCCCGAAAAAAGAGGGAAAGCCTTGGATAAGACTCCATTACAATTTATTTTTGCCTAAGAAGAGGAGTATAGGGTCTGAATCCATTTGATAAAGGTGTTAGGAAAGCCCATTGTCTGCAGCGTAGCCCACAGGAAGTTCCAATCCACCCTATCAAATGCTTTTTCAGCATCAAGGGATATGAGAGTCATGGGAGAGGGGGAGGTCTTGGCCACCTGAACCAAGTACGCTAATTTACGAAGGTGGTTAGCACGTGTTCTACCTGATATGAACCCAATTTGCTCTGGGCTAAGAAGCTGAGTCCAAACCTGTTCAATTCTGCTAGCGAGTATCGTAGCCAAGATTTTAATATCACAATTTAACAAAGAAATGGGACGATAACTCGCGGGAGATTGGGGTGGTTTGTCTGGTTTAAGAAGAAGGATAATAGAGGCTTCTAATAGGGATGGATCTAAAGTCTGTCCTGAGAGCATATGTTGATATAAATGTAATAAATAGGGAGCAAGATCTTTAGCAAAAACTTTGTAAAAGTTCGAAGGGAAACCATCTGGACCAGGGGCCCTATCCGAGGCAAGATTATGAATAGCAGACAATACTTCCTGAAGAGATATAGGAGCTGATAAATGGGATTGTTGTGAGGGAGAGAGAGTAGGTAATGGTAAGGCAGATAAATACTCAAGTAATTCGTCATAAGACGGGGATACAAGATGCTGACCATAGAGGGAAAGATAAAACTGTCTAAAAACGGCAGTTATGTCTCTTGGATGTGTTTTAGTGGTTCCATCCAGATCATTGATCGAAGGAATAAATCTGGATGCCTCTAGTTTCCTCAGATGCAGAGCTAGAAGATGACTTGCCTTCTCCCCCTGCTCTATGTATTTTGTCTTAGTTCTTAAAATGAGAAATTCTGCTTTTTCCTGCACTAGACGAGAATACTGATTCCTTAAATTAAACAAAGATTTTAGCACATCGGGGGAAGAGGAAAAGGTAAGAGAATGCTCAAGTGTGCGAATCTGGCCAAGTAGTGAAATAGTAGCCACCTCTCTCTTTCATTTACGAGTGGAGGAGAGTCTGATAAACTCGCCTCGCAAAAAGCATTTTAGGACGCACCATTCATGGTCCATTCTAGCAACCGAACCCTGGTTATTTGCAATAAAAAGTTGAATCAGGTCTGAGATCCTGGCAATGATGTAATCCTCCTTTAGAAGCTGCATATTTAAATGTCATATTGAGTCCCTTTGGAGATTATGATTTAACATAACTGTGACCCATGCCACAGCATGGTCCGATATAACAATCGGTTCTAGGGTGGAATCATTAAGACCGTGTATGAGAGAATAACTAAGTAAGATATAATCCAGCCGAGACCAAGTGGAGTGCACCATAGAGTGAAATGAGAAAGCACGGGTCTCAGGATTTAAAAGACGCCAGGGATCGCACAATCCAATAATATCTAGAAATTCAGCAAGAGCCCTTTGGGTTTGAGTAAGGGGCTTAGGTAAGGAATTAGATCTATCCAAATCTTGCATGGGTGGCAGGTTCCAGTCCCTTCCAAGAATTAAGGGGAACATTGAGAACTTTTGTAATTCAGTCAATAATTCCTGAAAAAATATTGGATTTCCCCCCACAGGCTCATACACACTCCCCAGGACCAATTCAGTGCAGTCCAATAATCTTTGGACTAAAACATATCTCCCTTGTGGATCAGCAACTGTTGTTTTGGGTTGAAAGGCTATCGCCTTCTGAATTAAAATAGCAGTACCACCACGGGCGGATGAGTTACCAGAAGCAAAAACTTGCCCTATCCCAAATCTGCGCAAATCCCCCGTTTCCCCAGGGAGCAGACGAGTTTCCTGAATGAAGGCGATATGGGCATTCAGTAGTGATAAATGTTTTAAGATCTGAATTCTCTTGTTAAGATCACGGGCCCCTCTTACATTCCAAGTTATGCATTTTTTCAGACTTGTAGTCATTGGGTATTATACCAATCAATGCATAACCAAACCAATCTACTATGAGAGTGCACTGCAACCCCCCCCACCACCAATCTTACATATATTTTATTAAATTGGTGTTCCCACAAGACCCAAGAAGAACTCCAGAACATACTACTGACCATGATGACAACTGTAAGATATGGGGAAACCCTATCATCAACAATAGAGAACAATGGAACACCATAGTTACCAATCCCCCAATCCCCCAAATAACTATTTACAAATATCCCTCCACCTAGCTTTGACACCATTAAGGAAACTGCATTTTTATTCAATGGTAGAGCGCCCGCAAGTACCCCATTGTAACTACCCTCAAGACCTCTGACCTGATGGAGTCTAATAAATGTAATGAAAACCCGCACTGGGTACCCATCTGACCCCAATATAATGCCTGACAACACATGGCTATTGTTCAGTAAAAATATTTTCTGTTTGGTATCGCTGTCTCCTAGTGGTACAGTAAGTTTTAGGTTTTATGTGATAAGGGCAAGTCCCTTATCTCACCGTTCACAAAGAGCGATGCAAATTAGCCCGTGCTAAAAAGGGGTGACATGAATTAAGAGAGACTGCCGCAAACAGTGACAATCCTCTGAAATAACTGCTTCTTTGTATTTTTTGCAGGGGGCTACATGCCCCACACACCCCTTTGCAGGGGGTAAGCGCCCCACACACCCCAAAATAAATATTCTCAACTCCAGGGAGAGCGGACTTAGACAAAAAATAAACTCCCCCTAGAAGCAAAGCATTTGCCTGCACCGGGATCTGATTCTGGCACCATAGACTCCAGGGGTAGTGGCTCAAGCCACTACACCACATGGCCAGCTCAGCAGGGCTTGGCCAAACAAATTGTTTCATACCCTTTCTCGTGAGTGTAGCACGTATCCCTCAGCGCTACACTCGCTGTACCTATTCTGTTCTCTTTTTCCCTATTCGCTATATATGGGAGCGGTATTATTGAGTTGCTCATATTGAGCCGCTCAATAATACTCGCCCATATAGACTGTTACCTAAGTTTTACCTCCACCTGCCACATGTCCCCTACTGGTTATTCAACTCTCTTTTCTCCTTCAGAAATATTTTTCAGTCTGTGGATACTGAGCCGAACCTTGGGCCCCTACCCTTCCCTCCCTCCCTCCTGCCCGCCCTTATATGCTGTCAACCTCTGCTGGGCCTCTCATAAAGGCCTAAAATTAGACCACATGAACATACAGAGCCTAATGGCCAATAAAGCTTAACTGAAAACCTGGGTGAGTTTATACAGCCCAGATATCTTGGGCGCAAATGAAACCCAGCTAAAACCTTCAATATCTGACCCAGCCTGCTCTGTACCTTGTTTTAACTTTATCTGCAAGGACAGGGCTTCTTCTTAATGAGGTGGGGGTGTCCTGATCTATTTCAAGGACCACCTAAGGCAACTGGCTATTCCAATAGACCCCACTCTTTCATCACCTACGATTACATATACTCTGTAGTCTGTACTGCTATTGGGTTACTGGAAGAAACTACATCTGGTGTGTTTATACAACCACCATGCAGTTGCCAATCTGGCCTTACAGCTCTAGTCGATCATCTTGCACCTCTCTTGGGCTCCAAAGAGCTTTTACTGTTTGGTAACTTCAGCCTTGACTGGTCCTGCAACAAAACAAACTCACTAGATTCATTAACCGAAAAAAATGTACCTCGCTCCCAACTTATTATCAACCCCACCAGAAACTCCAGTGAGGGCTCAAAATGCTTCCTGATAGACTGGTTCCTCACCAACAGGCATGACAGAATCATCGTGTCAGGTACTCAGCTGGATTCTATCAGTGATACCTCCCCAATTTTTTGCTGTCTGGAGAGTCCATTCCCCAGGAACTCCTCTTAGGCTGATTTGCTTTATGGATTTCCCCAAGATACAACCTGATGCCTTTATTCATGATCTTGTCCATACTGACTGGTCATGCCCAACCACTCAGTCTTATGCAAATGCTACCTTTGCCTCCTTTTTAGATATTTATTCTGCAATTCAAAATAAGTACAATGCTTATCACCATATGTAGATTCTGAAGCTCTGCCACTAATAGGTTTACAGGTGACCTGCTAACCCAAATGAAAAGAGGGGATAATGTTGTAATAGTTTTGAGAAATCTGGTCTGATGTCAGACGGGGCAGATTATTGGAAATATCAGAATGTTTTCAGAATTGAAGCAAAGAAACACAGAATTTGTTGGCAAAAAAAAAGCATTGCTTGGCCCACTCTGTCTGTCCAGATGGTCCCTGCCTACTCTGCCTCCAAAGACCCAATCTGGTCTCTGGTGACCCTCCTCCCCCCCTGCCTATTTATTAATATTCCCTTATGTCTATCCCTCACATATTTGAAATCCCCTATTGTTTTTGCCTCCACCACTTCCACTGTCAGTCTATTCCAGGCATCTAAAACTCTTTCATTGAAATAGTACTTCCTCATGTCCCCTTTAATTTCCCCCCTCCAGCTTTGTTGCATGCACTCTGGTCCTAGTGCTCTTCCTCCTTTGAAGGACACTCCCCTCCTGCACTCTGTTTACCCTGTGAGGTGCTTGTAGGTCTCTATCATGTCCCCTCTCACTCTCCACTCTTTCAGGGTGTACATGTTAAGATCCCTCAGCCTTTCCTCATAGAGCTTTTGGTGCAACCCCTGCACCATTTTAGTTTTCTTCCTCTGGACTGCCTCCATCCTGTCTATGCCCTTTCTGAGGTGCGGCCTCCAGAAGTGGATACAGTACTCCAGGTGGGGTCTCACCAGTGAGTGATACAATGGCAACACCACCTCCCTCCTCTTGCTGAAGATACATCTCCCAATGCGTCCCAGCACTGCACTGGCCCTATCCACTACTTTGTCACACTGCCCTGCCACTTTGAGGTCATCAGATATGATAACCCCAAGGTCCCTTTCCTCCTTAGTGACTGAGAGTACCACCCTCCCCCACCCCCATAATATACTCAGGTCATGGATTCCTATGCCTAGGTGCATACTTTTTCACATTTTGGCATTGAACCCCAACTGATGAGAAAAGAGTCCCCTCTTGGTTACACCCAAAGTATTAATGTGATAGTTAATGTCTACTGACATTTGTCCACAAGGAATCAAAGTCAGTTGTTACAGAAATAGGTGGACAAAATTCAACCAGTGAACAGGGTTTCTTCCAAAGTATAAATCTCATTTAAATCATTTAATTAATGCTTTTAAAGCTGTGGCCACTGTAACAGTCCCTGACGGTGTTTTGCTGGTTCACCCCAGCTTTATCAAGGGTAAGTGTTCCTGTATGTAAATAGAGTGAAAACAATTCTAACAGTCATCAATACAAGGACTGTTTCACATCAACAACAAATTTTTAATTTGTCTACTCACCATTTCACACTGCTTCCAGTAGCATGGCTTAATATTCCAGTATCATTAAACCAAATGCATGACTCATACATGTGCTGCAGTCTGCTCCCTCACAGTGCTAAAGAGGGAGGCTGTTCCCTGGCATTTAAACTGCTGCCGTCACCCCCTACATCATGGCATCAGTGTAAATTGCTAGCAGCTGACGTCACCCTGTGATGTGGTGCTGCACTCAGGATGAGTGTTAATATAGTGGGTGAACAGATCTCCCTAAGGAGAGTGTCACGACCTCCCAAATAGGCAGAACTATTCCTTTACTTTTTTATTAATTTGCTTTTGTTTCACTTGTATACATCTCTCAACATTTATTTTATAAACCATGTCACTATTGGTTCCAGTCATTAGCAGGTATTGTTAATTATTCAGGAAGTTATGCCATCATACTTATAGGATACCAGAGATGTACTTAAGCTACTGTACTTCAGACATTTATCAATGAACCTTCACTGTAGCAACCCCACTCCCACTCCTAGATGTAGGCTGCCTCCTAGAATGTTTACACCTAGGTAAATGCAGAAAGACTGATGTCTGAATATTATGTCGGATGAGGATATAAACTGTTGTTTATTATAAATCTGCATTGTTCTGTTATGTAGATACAGGATACCTTATGTTTACTGCTTAAATGGTTTTGAATTGTTTTCCTTTTTTTATTGTTGTTGTTGCCTTTTTCACCTTGTGCACTTCACTAATATGTTTTAAACCATGGGCTGGATATTCAAACTGCGCCATTCTGTGGCACAAGCCCTTGCGCTGCTCAAAAAAGTTGCGCTGAGGTGTGGCCGGGGCGATATTCAATGGAGTTGAGCTATTGAGCAACTCCTTTGAATACTCTTCCTTCCCTAACCACTGTGCATGGCGCACTGGAACTTGCGCCACCGCAAGTGGTCAGAGTGGAGCATTTGAGATGCGGTGGCACAAGTTCCATTGCGCCATGCGCAACTTTCCAATATTCAAAAAGTGACATGTAAATGGGGCCATAATTCATGCAAGGCACAGGGGGGGCCATTTCCATCTACTTATGGCCCCATTTGCATGCCATTAGCATGCAGGTGCGCTGATCCTTGACAACTTGTGCCTGGTGCCCTGCCAGGCAGCAGCCGTCAGGGACTGGCGCCCTACGCAGCCGATCACGGGCATGATGAATCTCCCCGACTGGCCCGATGCGGGCATAATGAAGAAACCCCCACTGGCCCGATCGCGGGCATAACAGTACTGAACCCCCTACTGGCCCGATCACAGGGCATAACAGTAATGAACCCCCACTGGCCTGATGGCGGACATGACGGTAATGAACCCCCACTATGCCCGATCGGCGGGCATAACGGTAATGAACCCCCACTGGCCCGATCGCGGGCATAACAGTAATGAACCCCGACTGGCCGATGGCGGGCATAAGATCAACCCCAAGACCAATATCCCTGGTGGTCCAGTGGACCCCGAAGCCCGATAGCGAGCATAAGGTCAACCCCCAAGTCAATTTCCCTTGTGATCTGGTGGCCCCACCCCACCCACCCACGGAACTCCACCACCCGGCTCCCCCATCAGCTGGCGGGTGGCAGCACCTCACCTGCCACCCCTGCGCCACCGACGACTGCCGGTGGGGCTGCATGCCCACTGGTTCAGAGCAAGAGCCAATGGGCATGCAGCCCCTGACCTAGGCAGTCAGATATGAATGGATGAATTAATTCACAAATCTGGACTGCCTTTGATCGGGTATACGTAACGCCTACTGGCTCTGCTCTGAACCAATGGACGGCAGCCCCTACCGAGAGCAGTCAGCTGGCAGCGGGTGGCAGGCAGGTGGGTGCTGCCAGCTGACGGAGGGGGAGCAAGGTGGTGGGGCTCCGTGGGTGGGTGGGTGCGGGGCCACTAGATCACCAGGAAATTGGACTTGGGGGTTGACCTATGCCCGCTGATTGGGTCAGCGGTCCACTGGACCACCAGGGATATTGGTCTTGGGGGTTGATCTTATGCCCGCGATCGGGCCAGTCGAGGGGTTTCATTACTGTTATGCCCATGATCGGCCAGTGGGGTTTCATTACTGTTATGCCCGCGATCGGGCCAGTGGGGGTTCCAGTACTGTTATGCCCGCGATCGGGCCAGTGGGGCGGGTTTCATTACTGTTATGCCCGCGATCGGCCAGTGGGGGTTCAGTCTGTTATGCCCGCGATCGGGCCAGTGGGGCGGGTTTCAGTACTGTTATGCCCGCGATCGGGCCAGTGGGGGAATTGAGATCTGCCTGCGATTGGGCTGTGGGGGCACAGGGAACAAGTGGAGGGCCACCCACAGGTGGCAGCTGCTGTGTTGCACCCTGCAATGCGACGGCTCACCCTGCGGGTGGCCCTCAACTCTCCTTTTTTTTTTGGCTCAAAGTTGTGCAGAGGCGCGGGTAGGGGTTGCCTGCACAGCTCTGCTGGCAGACTGGCTGAATATCGGGCTGTGCAGTTTATGCATGGTTCCTCCCCCTCCGGTTGAGCATGCCTTCATTAGCATTGCGCTGTTGCTCAGCATGACTTGGGGGGTGCAAATGCCTCCTGCTGAATATCGCAGAATGGCGCAGTTTTGGACTTGCACATGGCGCAACCCTTTTGAATAACCAGCCCCATATGTTTTGTATCATTATGTACATTTCCTGTTGAAAATGAATTGCTATGTTTGTTTTGGATAACATTTTCAATAAAAAGTTATTTAAAAAAAAAGCCCTAGTGTGGAATGCCCTTTCATCTCCTTAGCCATATACAGGTAATATTTTGACAAATGCCACCGTATGTGCTACCTGCTTAAGGCCCACCCCCAGCTCCCTGAAATTACCCTGTACTACCTCTATCCCATTCCTTACAGGTAATTTGTCCCAAGGTGGACAATGACATCCAGTTACTACCCATTTCCTGCCATCCTAGCGATCCTCTGGATCTGCTCTGCATCCTTCCAAGCCAAAACACCAGGGAGGCACTTCATCTCCCTCTCCCTTCCACCTCCCACTCCCAAGTCTATCAACCTAACAATAGAGTCTCCAACTAGCAGCTGCTTCCTCCTAGGCAGTACTGTGTTTTCTGCTGCCTTCCTCTGGTTTCTCCCTTGCAGAGTTTTCTGTGGACTGTGAACAGTCTGCAGTCTGCAAAAAAATCTACAGGGGACTATGGACTGCAGATTGTCTGCAGCCTGCAGAAAATTGCAGACACTCTGCAGATACCTGCAATTGCCTTAGGAGAGATGTTCCACTCCTGCTCTATCCCACTCATGCTCTGATGACATCTAGTCCGGGATCTTGGTCAGACATAATTTTAGCACTGCCACTGTGTCAGGCATTCTGGGGGCAAAGACAGGCACAGCTGGGTATCATGCATAGCAATGAAAACCCAGATTGTATTATCTAATGATCCTGCCCAGGGTAGCATATACATTGCAAAAAACATAGGTGAATGGACCAAACTCTGGGGCATGCCACAGGGCCAGAGCATCAGTAGTGAAGAGAAATTCACCATCAGTACCATCTGATTCCTATCTCTAAGGTATGACTCAAATCACCATGTGATTTTGCCACTGAGTCCACATTATTATTTCAGCTGATCCAACAGCAACCCAGGGCTTACGGTGTCAAATGCTGAAAAAAGATTGAAGAGTACAAGAACTGATCATTCTCCTCTATTCCTTGCCCTGAAAAGGTCATTGTGCACCATTACCAAAGCAGTCAGTGCTGTGTCTTCACCTAAAACCAGACTGAAGGGACTCATAAATGTCAAAGGCTGTAAGGTACACCTCAACCTGTAACACTACAACCTTCTCTATAACCTTGCCCAAAAAGGGCAGATTAGAGACAGGTTCATAATTTACCTAATTACCTGGGTCCATTGCATCTTTCAGTGCAACCAGAAAGACCTCCACCAACAGGGAGCACCAGACAATCCCAGCAAACACCAGGCACAAATGGCCCATGCAACTTATCAGTTGTCATGTTGGGCCAGGGTCCATTTCACAGAAGGTGGGCCAAAGCTCCGAGATCAGTTCACAGAGCTCTTCCAATATAACTGGCCTAAACTCTTCCCAAGACAGACGAGCATGTCTGTGATATGCAGGTTCAGCCTCACCGGGTTGTCACAGCCTGTTTGGGGAGATCTCAGTCCTAGTGGAGGACACCCTGTCTGAGAAGAATCGAGCAAACCCCTCACACTTCTTGGATGAACAAGCCCTAACAGACTCCAGACAGGCCAGGTGAAACAAAGAAAGTGGCTAACAGGCAACTAGTGTATATCACAGCAATAAAGAGACCATAGCGTGTCTCTATAGTTAAAAAGCTTCTATTTATATAAATAGATCAAAGAACTCACCCCACCAACAGCAGCAAATGTTTCACCAACGTGACTGTGGGCTTTTTCAAGGCATGGCTAGTGTGGCTATTGACCCCATATTTAAATATCTATCTTAAAGAGACACTGCTCAATTTTTAAAGTTAATATGCAAAGCTACACAATACAAATGTATAAACTATTGACACACTAGTACTTCAGTCTTATCCAGATTCAACCTCAGCCAGTTGGCCCTCATCCAGTCTTGGATCGCAGCAAGGCACTGATTAAACACCGACACCGCCTCCTGCTGTTCAGGTGCAAAAGACATGTATAGCTGAGTGTCACCTGCATAGCAGTGGAAACTCAGTCCATACCATCTTATAATGTCCCCTAGTGGTAGCACATACACCGCAAACAACATGGGGGCAAACATGGGGGCATGAAACCATGGGACATACATGGATGTGTGTTAGGATATCAAAAGTCACATAGATAGTCCTGTTATAAGCCACTAATACCCCCTCCTCTAATCCCATCTCACATGCCACCATCACACTCAAAATGCCCAGTATCATCTGGTGTCCCTCTGTCTACAGCACTCTCAAAGGGCAGCATTGGACCATTTCAACAGATTGTGTACTATGGGAGCGGTCTGATGTGGAACTTCACCATACAGTGATCCACCCAACTGACTGGTCAGTCTTTGAAATTAAGCATACTTTATTGGTTTCAGTTGATCATAGACAGACAATACAAAACAAGAAACAATAATACAACAAACACATCCCAACTATTTACAAAGACAAGGGCAAATAGATTAGATACAAATACAATAAAAGTGTTCTTCAGGGAAAATCATTTAGATACAGATACAGCAAACAAAAGGAGTGGGTCTACCAACTTCATAAACCTCGTGACACTCACAGTCTCCATGATGACATCAGGAGGCATTAGTAATGACAGCAGGAAGTGATTAAAAAGTGTATATCTTGCTCCATCATCATATTATTTCATGTTATTGTGAACACTGGCTATAGATTTTTCTGGCCAAAGATGGAATAGTAGCTTTTGCATCCACTCATGATATAACATTATCTCTTGGTCTAGCCAGTGGCGTAGAAGCAGTTTCTAGGGAACTGGATATGGTGTACAGATCCACACATCTGGCAGTATTCCTCTCCCTTTAAATCTTGCTGGTAGGTCTTCAAGCTGGCTCCTCCCACCCACCCAGGTGGTAACTCCCTCGGCACCATCCCGTGATGTCAGATCTTCCTTTCTGCTGGAAGAAGAAGGTTCCCTCCTTATCGATCTGCACTGAGTAGGCCCTTTGCTTTCAAAACTTCCAATTCAACTAATGTCATCAAGCAATTTTCAAATTCATTCAAAATTCTCATCATGGATGACTCGAAGTCAGTGCCCAGTTTTAAAAAGTATGACTGTGGGCAGAAGATGTCCCGGATGGACCCACACACCTCGTGCATCTACTACCTAGGCCACAAAAACAATCACCATGCTTGTGGGGTATGTCGCACCTTGCATCCCAGTACTTTGGAGGACCAGCATGCTCGAGTCCTTTCTTGGGCAACCAAATGAACGGGACCCTCCCATTCGATTGAAAGACAGCCATTGGGCGGTCTCCATGGCTGCATGGTCCGCAGAACAACTTACAGCTTTTGGAGCGGTGGTAGCTCAGCGCATGGAGCATGCCTCTTTGGCTTTGGCTTTTGTGCTGCTTTCTTTTGGTGCCAACTTTACGAAGGTATTTAGGGATTTGTGCCAGTACCTTCCCACTCTTGGGCAGGGTCCCTCTAAGGGCACAAAATCCTCAAAATTGTCTAAGAAGGAGACTAAGAAAAAGTCTTGTTGACAATCATGGGATCGTGAGCACTCTCAGGCCTCGTATTCCCATGCTTTCTCTGAGGTTTCGACTATGGTTGATCCTTCGGTCTGGGCCACTGGCTCCATGGTTTCCCAGGCAGGCCAGTTGGATGAGACACCCATCGACCAACCTATCAAGATTTTTCTCAAGCAGGTCAACATGTTGTCATAGGACAAAGCAGATACCTCACTTTCTAGGACTCTGGTCCTACCTTTTACCTCTCAGAGAGAGTCGGACCAGCATCTTGATCTGGTCCGTAACCCTCAGGATCTCATTACCTCAGAAGATCCTTGGCTTTCCCCACTTCCCTTCCCTTCTTGTCATTGGCTTCCCCAATGGTCGAGGTCAAGGTCGAGAGCTCATAGTCTGGAGTCGAGCAACCCTCATTGACATCAGCGTTCCTGTCCTCAGCACCTGGGCAAGTGGTGTCAATGCTGTCTTTCCTCTTCTTCCTCCTTCTCAGGAATGGACAGACTCTGACACAAAATGCACAGGCACTACAAAGAGCTAATGTGGCAGCAGCTCATGCTTTCTGAGTTTAAGCTGATTCTGGACTCTATCCTGGCCCTTCCGTGGCTCCCGCCACGGAAGTTCCAGCCTGCTCCAGCTTGGCCAACTCCAGTTCAGCCTATTCCAGCCTCTCTGCCCATCCAGATGGAGCTGCCTCCTAAGCAGCCAAAGGATAGTCCCCCTCCTAAGGATACCTGTATTGCTCCTAGGCTTCCTCATTGGCTGTCAGTCACCATTACTCCTGATAGACCCTGTAGGGTCAGCGGGGATTTGGGCAGTCGATCGCTTTTCGGTGAATCCTCGGAGTCTGAGGACTCCTCCCTGCATTTCCATTCCTTGGATGCTGAGTCAGGGGAGGATTTGTCTTTGGTGCATGGTCTCACTTCTTTCAGGGACTTGCTCCATTTGATTTCAGAAACTGCTGGAATCCAGATGGAGCCTGTCCAGAAATGGGCCAAGTATCCCTTGACCAAAATTCTTGACCGAGGGGACTCCCCAAGGTTGCCTTGCCATTCACTCAGGCCATTCTTGGCCCCACCCTGGAGATTTGGCAGCACCCTGCCTCCTGCCCTGCACCGTCAGACAAAATGGCCTGAAAACATGCAGTCCATTGGGTTTCAGTGAGCATCCCACAGCCAAGGGTCTGGTAGCCAACTCGGTCTTTCAGCATACCAGCAATGTCGGGGACACGGGCAAGCTTCCCAACAAAGAATCCAAGAAATTGGATCACATGGCCAAAAAGATCTATGCAGCCTCTTCTCTCAGCCTTCGGCAGACTAGTTTGGCCCTTTTGATGGCCCATTTCGCTCATGCTCTTCTAGGCACTCTCGATGAGGTGCTTCCTTAGATCCCAGCTGACTTACAGACCACAGTCAAGCAAGTCCAGGACCAGGACTGAGCAGTGGCAAAACAGCAGCCCCAGATGGCCATGGACATCGGCGATTCCTGCACCCAGTCCATGGCTGCTGTGGTGGCCATGGGCCACAGGGTTTGGCTGTGGATTTCTACCTTTACAGCAGATACTCAGCATAAGTTGGCAGATGTTTCCCTTCTTGGGCACCAACCTATTCAAGTTAGGGGTGGAAGGACACCTCACTCAAGTTCAGAAGTCCAGTGCCACCCTGGACTCTGTCACCTCTGCCCAAGGGATCCCAAGGGCTCCAAGCTTCAGAGGAAGAAGTCCTTCCAGCCTCTCTCTGCCACTGCAGCCAAGCCATCCAACCCCCCAGCTGGGCAGCAAGCACAGGCTTGACATCCTCGGCTGAAGTCAGTTGCTTCGGTCATCTGCAAACCAGGTGGTCTAGGTTCCACTGCTTCATCAGCCAGTCCATCCTTCTTCTCCAAGCCTGCCCAGTGATGGGATGGGGGCACCTCCCCCATGCCCGTCCTGTCTCTCCCTGGGTCTTCCCGGGTGGGGGCTGGCTCCACCACTTCCTTTCTGCCTGGTCCACTGTCACCATGGATAGGTGGGTTCTCAAAGTGGGTTGTCAGAGTCTGCCTCTGGAATTTGAGGCTTAGCCGCTTTGCTGAGCCCATGGGAGGACATGGTGTCCACAGATATGCTGCCAGCCCTTCGGGAAGACATTGCCCAGCTCCTCCAGAAGGAGGAGGTAGTGGCTCAAGTCTCAAACCCTCCAGTAAGTCCAGGGTTTGTCCCCAGGTACTTCTTGGTCCCAAAGCAGTTGGGGGGCTGGTGCCCCATCTTAGATCTGCACAACCTGAACAAATTCCTTTAGTCGCACCCCTTCAGGATGGTCACTCTGTCTCAGATCATTCCATCCCTGGGGCAGAACATGTGGTTCTGCTCTCTGCATCTTTGGGACCCGTTCATCAACATTCCCATCCATCACTTCCACCGCTTGTTCCTTTGGTTCTGTGTGGAGGGGAATGTCTATGAGTTCCAGGCCATGCCCTTTGGCCTCTCCTCAGCTCCCAGGGTCTTCACCAAGTGCATTACAGTGTTGGCAGCCTACCTGAGATGTTGAGGGTACTAGGTGTACCCCTACCTGGATGATTGGCTGATAGCAGGTCCCTCCAAGGGGGAGATGGAGTGATCCAGGGATCTGGCCCTCCAGACCTGCTTGTCCCTTGGTCTCCTGGTGAATGGGGCCAGGTCAAAGCTCATACTTTCACAGGTGACACTTTTCATTGCAGCAGAGCTTGACTTTTGCAGTGCCAGAGCTAGACTCCCAGGGGACCAGGTGGAGGTTCTCTCCTCCTTTGCGCAATCATTTCAGGTTCAGCAGTTGCACCCTATTCAGAATTTCATGCATCTCCTGGGATTCATGGCAGCATGCACTAGCATGGTCCATTGGGCCAATGGAGAATGTGCTTTCTGCAATGGAAGATCACCCATCAATGGTCTCAGTGCCAGGGCCACTTCAACCAGTCAGTTACTGTGGCCCAGTTGATGTGGGACACCCCCCAGTGGTGGTTAGTCCCAGAGCATCTGCAGGAAGGAATCCCATTTGTCCACCCAGAGCCAACGGTTACCATCATGACTAATGCATCCCTGATGGGTTGGAGTGCCCACCTGGGGAACCACTGAGTCCATGAACTCTGGATCCCCAAGGAGTCCCGATGCCTTATCAACCTACTAGAGCTTTGAGCAGTTCAGCTGGTGTTGTCAGCCTTTGTTCCATACATTCAGGGTCAGGTCGTTCAGGTCCAGATGAACAACACCACAACCATGTACTACCTCAACAAACAGGGTGGGACACACTCCCTTCCTCTGTGCAGGGAAACCCTCTGCATCTGGACCCTTATGCTCAGCCTGAATGCTGATCTCCTGGACATCCATGTGACTGGTATATCCAACCAGCTGGCTGATGCCCTCAGCCGAGTGGGTGAGGTGTCTCACGAGTGGTCTCTCCATCAGGAGGTAGTACACAGTCTGTTCTCCCAGTGGGGCACCCCTCTGGTGGATCTGTTCACCTCCATGGAGAATGCAAAGCTGAAGTTGTATTCTGCCCACCCCCCTCAGCAGGGAACACTGCAGGGGGATGCCTTCTCAAGGCCCTGGACCCTGGGCCTTCTGTATGCTTTCCCTCCATTTCTGCTGATCCACAAAGTGCTGCTCAAGGCCAGGAGGGAAAAGGCATGGATGATCTTGGTGGCTACGGACTGGCCCCACTAGTTCTGGTACCCCAATCTCCTCAGCCTCAGCTGCAGCCTCCCGTGGCATCTTCCTCTTCACCTGGACCCGCTCTCTTGAAATTATGGGAAGGTACTCCATCCAGACCTTCAATCCCTGCACCTGATGGCCTGATTCCTGAGCAGCTAGAGTTACAGACTTTGGGCTTCATCAAAGATGTCCTCACTGTGGCTGAGGTTTCTTGGAAGGAGTCGACCCAACAATGCTTTGCTTCAGTTGGAAGAGGTTCTTCATTTGGTGCCATTGCAATGGGCTTGACCCCTTATCTTGCCCAGTGGCTAGCATTCTCGACTACATTTGGTCCCTCTCTCAGTCAGGCCTTCAGCTGACAACCCTTAAGGTGCACCTGGCAGCCATCTCGTCATACCAGGCATGTACTGGTATGCCATTAGTGGAACAGAAAAAGGAGGTCTGGCACTTTTCCAAAAACCTTGACCACATTTCCCCTCCAGTATGTGACCCATCACCACCTTGGGACTTGTTGCTGGTGTTGGCGAAGCTCATGGGCAAGCCTTTCAAACCGATGCACAGGTGTGAAAAGTCTCACCTGTCATGAAATACCCCCTTCTTGGTGGCTATCACATCCACCAGAAGGATCAGTGAGCTCCAGGTGCTCTCGGTGGAACCCCCTTATTTGGTCTTCCACAAGGACAAGATTGTCCTTTGCCCCAACCCAAAGTTCCTCCTGCAGGTTGTGTCTAAGTTTCACCTTAACCAGATGAGGAATCTTCCCCCTTTCTTCACTAACCACACCTCAGAGGCCAAGCACAAGCTCCATATTTTGGACCTGCGGTAAGAACTTGTCTTTAAGGAGCACATGGATGGAGTTTGGGGAGAGGTTCACCAGCTATTTGTTACCTACGCTGAAGCTGCACCTGCAGACCAGCAGCTAAGTAGATGATTGGCAGATTCATTTTATCCTGCAGCAACCTCTGCTATAGGTTGGTGGGTAGGGAGCCTCCCATAGGACTAAGGGCTCATTCCACACACCATACTGCTGTCTCGGTGGCTGCTTCCAGGGATATCCCTACCCAGGAAATCTGCAGGGCTGCTACCTGGAAGTCAGTACACACCTTCATCTTCCATTACCACATCAACCTTGAGTCACACTGAGATGCTGGTTTTGGGTCCTCAGTTCTTCAATTTCTGTTCCCTAAATAGGGGGTGTGCACCTTGCCCCCTCCTCCTGGAGAACCATTAGGAGTCTGACAGAAGTGTGGATCTGTACACCATACTCACATCCCTAGAAAAACATGTTACTCACCTGTAACAGTAGTTCTAGGAGTGGTATATGGTGTATATCCACACTGACCCACCCAACCTCCCCTGACAAGTGGCACACCGATTCTTGCTTCCAGCAGGTAAGATCTGACGTCACAGGGTAGTGCCAAGGGAGTTACCACCTGGGTGGGTGGGACAAGCCAGCTTGAGGACATTCCAGCAAGATTTAAAGGGAAAGGACTACTGCCGGAAGTGTGAATGTACACCATATACCACTCCTAGAACTACTGTTATGGGGAGTAATCTGTTTTTCTTAACCGTAAGAGAAATCATTGCCCTATAGTATCTTCTTTCTTTTACAGGTACTGCTGAATAGTCATCCACAAGACAATTTTGAGGCATAAACAGAGTTTCTAGGCCAAGAAGGGAATCAGCCTTGCCCTCAGTGATGTGCTGCAGACCCCTCACTTTTCACAGTGCCAAAAATATGACTGTGGGAACCTTCTCCAGCCCCGTCCCATTTCTGATGATGTAGTGAGAGGAACAGAACTGACTTTTTTTAGCCTCCATATAGAGTGCTGCTCCACACATCAGCCCAGTACTTCCAGGTGGAAAATCTTCTAATTAACAAACAGAAAAGAAAAAATACTTCAGATATAAGAAGCGATAGCTGACTGCATCTGAAAATTACTATTAATTCCAGGCAGTCACTAGCTCTTTAAGCATGTGGGGGTGAGGATAAAGTAGCTGTGGTAAGATATTCATTTTGATTATGCTAATCCTCTTCCATAAGGTCAGAGGCAAGGCTGTCCAGTGGAAGAGATCTGGATTAATCTTGAGGAGCAAGTTATTTGAGTTTCTTCAGCATATCCTTGTCTCTGCAAAGATCAATGCTGAAATTGTGAAGTTGTTTCAGGGACCATACTAACCCTAGATTTAAGCTATCTTGTTTGACAACAGCAGCATTAAGTGGCATAACCAATGTTTTGCCACTGTGGAGTTTATAGTCACATAAAATGTAAGAACAAAGCAACAAGTTGCTGCATCAACGTGTGGTCTGAAAGCAAAACAAAATGGTAATATTAAATGTACGCTGAAAATGGAAAATAGAGTTAAAATCAATGTTTCAACCCTAGGTCTTCTTCAGGAATTATCTAAAAGAGAAAAAAAACTAACTTTGCTTTTTTCTCTTTTAGATAATTCCTGAAGAAGACCTATGATTGAAACGTTGATATAAAACTCAAGTTTCTGTTTTCAGTGTGCATTTAATATTACCATTTTGTTTTGTTTATAATCACATAGTTCACCAAAATCAGCTATGATTGATAGGGCCACTGGAACTGAAGTGTTGGGGTAGGTGACATGTAACAGATGTCATCTGCATAAACAGAGTTTAAACTCGTGTTTTAAGTGGGATACCTGTAATACTGGGACTTGCAATAATTGTCTTAACTATGGATTCTAAATAGAGATTAAAGAACAAAGGGGAAAGGGGGACACCCCTGCCTTTTCCCATGGTGCAGGGTAAAGGTGGCTCAGAAAATCCTATTACAGTAGACTTGAGCATTGGGTTTGGAATACAGTAGTTGAACCCACTTGATAAATTCTTAAGGGAAATCAGATTTTTGGAGGGTAGCAAAAAGTAAAGGCCAGGAAACCCTGTCAAAAGCCTTCTCTGCATCTAAGGGCACCAGTGCTGGAATAGTCACCAGGTCCTCAGATGCAGAGAAAAAGTGTGATAGCTTCCTGAGATGCTCTGCTGAGTTTCTGGTAGACATGAAACTGACCTGATCATGTCCAATTAGACTGCCTCATGCTTCACTAAGATGGACTTTGAGTACTTTTGTGAGGATTTTCATGTCCTTGTTAATAAGTGAGATAGGGTGATAGCTTGATACCTTACCTGTGGCTTTCCCAGGTTTTAACAACAGGGTAATCATGGTTGCTGAGAGGGTCGGGTGTGAAATGCCATTTTCAAAGATGTAGGAGAAGGTCTTAGCTAGCAAGGGCATTAATTTGGATTTTGGATGTAAAAGTTTTATAGAAATTTGACATGAACTCATCTGGTCCAGGGGCCTTGTCACCCAGAGGATCTTAGTCTTCTTGATGGGGGTGGAGAGTCTAGCCTTTTGGTCAAGGGTATGGGAAGGAAGCAGAATAGTAGCTAAATAGGCAGAGATTTCTTGGGCATCTGAGGGGTGTAGATGAGCTATAAAGTGCACTATAATAACTATAGAATTCTTGGGCCATTGCTCTGGGTGACATCTTTGGGAAGCATCAGATCTAATCAACGGGATTAAGCGAGATGCTTCCTGCTGCAAGGCCATTAATTTGCCTGCTTTCTCCCCTTAATCTATGTACTTGACATGGGTTTTAAAGATGGCATGTCTGTCTTTTCTCTGAGTAGCTCAGCATATTGATCTCTTAGAGTGTAATGGGAAATTCTAATGGATCCCAGTGTAGTTGGGCTCAGTTTGACTTCAAGGCTTTTAATGTCAAGCAGTAATTTGGTGGCCATTTCCTGTCTATCTTTTTTCCTCCAGGAAGCAAGCTGAATCAGCTCACCACAGATGGCGCATTTGAAAGCGACCTATTCTACATCTAATTTATCAGCGGGACCTGGGTTAAGCAGTATAAACTGTAGGATGGGGGCTTGCATTTTCTGAATTTTAAATTTATTTTTTAAGAGCTGGTTGTTGAGCTTCCAGGAGACATCCTTTTCTGAGCCTTGCATGAGGGCATGTTGAAGCCACACCAGAAAGTGGTCTAAGAGGATCCTTGGAGACATACCACAGGCATGCAGGCCATGGAGGAGGCTTTGATTAACAAGAAAAAATCAATTGTGGAGAATGACCAATGGACAGATGAATAAAGAGTGAGCTCCCTAGTGGTAGGAGGGAGGATTCTCCAGGGGTCACATACACCCAGGGAGCATGTCATGTCCCTGAGCACCCTTTGCACTCAGAAGACTCCAGCACAGGGTCTACTTGTCCTATCAAGAACTGGAGCAAACACTAAATTCCAGTTCCCCCCAATATGATGGAATGGTGCAGAAATGGAGCAATAACCTGAGCCAGGGACATACAGACAGCTGGCATATCCATATTAGGACCATAGCCAATCAAGAGAAGGTACTAACTGTCAGAGACTTCCACACATTGAGTAAGGTGCAATCTAGTAGACCTACTAATCAAAATCACAATACCACCAGCCCAGTAGCATAGAGGGTTGAGGCGCTGGCACCTTATCTCATGCCACACCGGTGACCCAGGTTCGGGAATGGACTCGGGTCATCAGGGGTTGACAGGGGAAGGACAGGATTGAGCATCTACAGGACTGCTCTCCTCTCCTGGGTTGGGTTCCAGGGTCACTTTGCTTTGCAGCAGCGCCCAGTGGAGACCAGGAGCATTGCACAAAAACATTGCAATGTGGGAAGTACTAGAACACAGAAAAAAATGCTCTGGATTGGCCGGATGACAGCATCCAGTCTACCAGCACACCCAGAAGACTTCCTGTGGGCTGGCAGTCTCAGCAGCACCCAAGGCTGAGGAAAAATATAGTGTACTGGGCTACCCCAACTGGTGCCTTCCCCCTTGGAGGAGAGGGACCACTCAGCAAAGGGTAATGCCATACTACCTCGAGGTAGGCTGCAATGTGAGGCGAGGGGGTTAAGAGGGGTTAGAAGGGGTGCTGATGACCTTGGATGCCCAACGGAGAGGCGGTTTCAGGGCATGGAGGGGTGAAAAATATATCACTCAAAAAAAATCACAACACCTTTTTTTCATGTCCAGTCCCCAATCCTATATGCTTGTCCAGCCCATTCCTATCTGAACAACAGAGACTCAGTGGGTAGCAGATGCATCTCTTGTGAAAATAAAATGTGAGCTCCTAAGTGTTTGGCATGTTTAAGTATTTGATACTGTTTCACCTTAAAACATGCCCCTTTAACGTTCCAAGACATATCAGCATGAAGGGGTTAGATACTCCACCATTCATTCAATGATCAGCATGGGTGGCTGCAGGTCTTCGCCCCATCCCATGACAAAACCTTCCCAAAATAACTCAAAATTAAAACAACGCAGTCTACACTAATATAAATGTTCCCACTCACTGGTAGTTCCTCCCATGCATGGCACTCACATCTGCATATGAGACACCTATGCTTCTTCCTCCTTGACAGGGTTAACTTCTCCTCTGTCCAGAACATCTCCCAACAGATACCAAAAGGAACCTCCCATCCCTTTACCGTTCTTAAATAACCTGGAAGGCACCTTTAATCCATTCAAGTAATGGCTGCCAATGGCACTTCCCTTCTACAGTGCACAGGAAACTACCCTACAGTACCCAGGGTTGACCCCACCCAGCCATCAAGCACCGTGCTTTTTCTGCTGGGCTGCAAATCCTACACCCAGTAGTCTTAGGGAACCATCCCTCCTGACTGGTTTCTCTTCCACATTTTAGCTCTGCACTGGTCGCATGACCAGTCCTAATCATCCACCCAGAGGGCAGGCATCCTCTGTCTCCCATGTTCTGTCACCCTTGTGTAAATAAAGTATGCAACACCCCCCTTTTTTTTAAGAAAGAGAGTCAAGATGTCTACATACAAAAATATTTCTTCTTTGACGGCATTTTATTTTTGTTAAATTTTAAGCGCATAAATATAGATATATACTGTATGTACGCATGAATAAACAATATGATTCTCTTTATTAATAATTAAAAAAGACTTGCTCAATGATTCTGAGACTATTCCCTGCTACATCACACCAGGGTGGCTTTCTCTTGTGGACACCAATGTAACTGCTCTTTAGTGACACACCTTCAGTCTGCCATCTGCTCTTCTTTCTCTAACCTGCACTTGGGGAGAAGACAGATATAACATACTACACAAACATAGAAACATAGACAATATCAGCAGAAAAAGGCCCTGGGGCCTTCAAGTCTGCCCAGCCTTAAACATCTAATGTTGATTTTGCAAGGGGTCTAGTGTCCCACCACTCCCCCATTCCTCCCTCCTGTTTTACTATTGTTTTCACAAGGCACATATGTCTATCCCACCCATGCTTGCATCCCCCCCCCCACCAACACCACACTGATTTTGCACAGGCTACTTCCCTTGGCAGCATATTCCACACTTCCACCAGCCATTCCATGATGAAATGTTTTGTGGTGTCACCCTTACATTTTCTTCATACCACCAGTTTCATTGAGTCCCCCCTTGTGCTGGTGATCCCACTCAGAATAAATAATTCTCTGCTGTCTACTCAGTTAATCCTGAGGAGATATTTCTACATCTCTACCATGTCTCCCCTCTCCTTTCATTCCTCAATCATATACATGTTGAGAGTAGATAACCTCTATATGTAAGTCTTATCCTGACAGTCCTGGATTATTCTGGTTGCCCTCTTCTGCACCACATCTCCCTGTCCCTATCTTTCTTGAAGTGCCGGTTCCAGAACTGCACACAGCGCTCCAGGTGATGATGAACCAGAGACATGTACACTGGCAGAATCACTTCGCTCCTCTGGCTGCAAACTCTCTCCTCACACATCCCTGTATCCTATCTCCCACCCCCACCCCACTGCCATGTTGCACTGTGCTGAGGTCTTCAAATTATCCTATATTATTGTGACCCTTGGTTCTTTTCCTCTGTCATACTCTCCACAGCAACACCCACCCCACCCCCATTCTGTATTCAGGCTTTGCATTTCTTGCCCATAGGTGCATTACCTTCCATTTATTGGTGCTGAATTTCAACTGCCAAATCCTTAAATACTTCTCTAGTCTTTCTATATCCTCTTTCATACTTACCTCCTCACAGTCCACTCCTCAGATCTTTGTTGTATTGTCTGTGAAAAGGCAAATCTTCCCTTGGATTTCTACTCCAGTGTCACAATTAAAAATGTTGAAAAGGACTGGTCCCAGTAACAATGCATGTGAATCCCCACTGATGACCTCCCTGACCTCTGAGTATTCCCCATTTAGGACTAACCTCTGGTTTCTGTCACTTAGCCTATTTTTCTCCCACCTTGTGATTTTACTCACCACTCCCAGGTTCTCTAGCATTTTAACCTACCATCCATGTAGAACAGTGTCAAAGACTTTACTGAAATCAACATATGGTGGGTTCACTGCCTGCCCCATGTCTGCCACCTTCATCACCCAATTAAAGGAGTAAGTTATGTTCATCTGGCATGATCTCCCCCTGTGAACTAATGCTATCTGTCATCCTGAAGTCCATTTGCCTGCAGAAAATCCACCAGTCTCCTTTATTAGGGTTTCAAGCATCTTCCCCACTATGGACAGGTTTGTAGTTCTCAGGGTTGTTCTCACTTCTGCTGTTGTGCAGAAGAGCTGTATTTGCTATCCTTCAGTCCCTAGGTATCACCCCTTGTCTCCAGTGAGTTATTAAAGAGCTTGGCCAGTGGTGCAGCTAGGACCCACCCCATCTCCTTTAGCACCTAGGGATACAGCCCATTCGGGCCCATGCAGCTGTCCACCTCCAGTAAATTCAGTCCCTTCAACACTCTTTCCTTTGAGATCACAACCTCACTGACACTCCCCTTCCCCTCCCTTGCCATGGCTACACTGTCTGGTAATGGACCCTTATCCTCCACAGTAATGCCTAAAATAAAAACTGGCTCAATATGTCTGCCTTCCCTTTATCCTCCTCCCATCCTTCAACTTCTTCAGTCTAACTTTTCCCTCTTTTGTTTAGTGTCTGTCATGTACAGTATGTAACAAAAGAGCATTTTATCCCCCTTCCTCATCCCCTCTGCTATTCCCAGTTATGCATCAGACTTTGCCCTCCTCATAGACTTGTTGTCCTTCTTCATCTTGCTTACATACTCCACCCTATCTCCCTTACCCTGGCTAATTTTGTACATTCTGAACCATGGGTGTTAGCAGACATACTTGGTGTACTTTGATTAGTACAATAAAATCTGGAAAATCCAGGGGCAACATGAACCTCAGGCCAGGGCAACAAACACAAACAGAGCCTGATGTACCTGAAGAACTGTTTTTCCCCTCCTTGGATGCTTTAGTGTGAGTTTGTGAATGATCTTTGGAAGATGTGTGGGTGCTAAACTTTGTGACCATGATTGTATGAGTAACCTGACTGAGTATGTATGCATGAGTGCTGGCATGAATGGACTTCAGTAAGGCTGGCTACCTTGATGTGGTACAGAGGCTTACTACAATGTATCCTAAACACTAACTAAATCCAGTCAACTTCTGTCTGATTGGTAGTGCGTGTGTGTGTGTGTGTGTGTGTGTGTGTGTGTGTATGTGTGTTAGATAAAATGTGACTATATTAACATCATTGACTTACTACATATTGTTGAATGAAATGGGGGTGGGGCAATGTTTCTGTGGCGGAGCAGCACATCTTTTGGCTTATGTTTATGGGGCAGCAACAGTTCCATCAACTGCTGAGTACAAGTTTAAAATTCCTGGCTATAACCCTGTAAGGTCTTCTTCTTCCTCTTTACAGCCTATCATACCACTTGTGTGAACTACAGAGGTTTCCTGACCCTTTTGTTTTTCCCTACAAACCTGATACAATGATGTGTGATCCCCAATATAGCTATAGTTTCCTTTATCACTTTCCATTTCATTTCTACCCATCTACTACCTTCACCCCTTCTAGCCTCTCCTGCAACAATTCCTGCATCCTGCCAAAATCCACCCTCCTGAAGCAAAGCACTTCTGTCTAAGACTTCTTTCCCTCCACTTCTAATATGACAGTAAACCACACTGATTGATGGTCACTGACTCCCAACAGATCCTGTCCACCATTAGAAGATCCCTGTCATTGGCTGCTACTGGGAACTTCCAGTCCATATCTGGCATGTTGAAGTCACCCATTAGCTGCACCTCCCCTACTCTGCTTGTTGCCCTTCTAATTTCATCCCCTAGTTCCCTGTCTGCTGCCTCATTCTATGATGATGGTCTGTATACCACTCCTATCCTGGTGTTCCTCCCCCCGTTTTAACTACTTAGACCTACACGTCTCTATGTACTTGCCCTCCCTTCTAACCCTGACCACTATGACTGTTATGCCTTCCTTCACATATAGTGCTACTCCTCCCCTTTTCCCAGCTTTCTATCACTTCTAAACAATGTAAACCCTGTGATGATCAGATCTCAGTCATGGTACTCTCCGGCCCATGTCTCTGTGATTACTACCATGTTGTTGTTTTAAAGCAGACCATCATGACAATAACCTGATTCATATTTAATTTAAGGATCCTTCAGGCCCATCTAGGTCCAGTGTCTATAAATTAATCTGGTCATTCCTTCCATATTGGAACAATTACCACAGCATCAAGATGGAACACTCCTAGTCATATTATCAAGATTCTAGGTCATTGGTCATCATCCTGTTAGGAATATTATATTAAGGATTCAGTACCAGAACTCTAATAAGCATATAGACTCATCTCCTCACAGTAAGCACCTAGGGAAGGCAGACCTGACACTATGCTTCCTCAGCGCTTTCTCCCAGTGGGTCCTTTCCTGGCTGCATCAGGTCCTCACTCCATGAGTTGTAGGAGGTTGTTTGCTGTTATTTCTATATCTAGATCTGTTGACCTTTATTCTTACTCAGTCATTTCATTTAGCCTTGAAATGCATCTCACGGTACCTCTATCAAAGGTGGAAGTGTTTAATGAAAGCAAGGCCACTGTTACTTTTACATCAACAGTACACCACACAATCTTTAGATGTAGTTAGCTGCCACATTCCAAGGAAAGGCTTGCCTGTGTCTGCCCTCAGCACTACAAAAGGCAGGCAATCCCAGTCCTCCCTTTCTTAGTTTGTTTCACCCCTCTTTCCATCCCTCATTCTCCTCCAGAGGGCTCTTTTTTGTCCTCAGGTCTTTATTCATATTCAGTCATTTCCTTTAGCCTTGAGATCATCTCTTGACACCACTAGCTAGGGTTGAAATATTTAAAGAGAACAAGGTTAAATCTGCTGTTACATAATCACTACATAATAGAGGCTCTACATGTAGCCAGCTGCCACATTGAACTGAAATTAATATACTGTTTAGGGTCCATTAGGTTCTTGCTACTGCATCTAATAGCAAGACCTGGCATAGCTCTAGTTTAAACAAAAATCAAGCTGTAAAAGCATGCTTTTGGTCACATTGGGACTAAAAACTGGAATTTAGTCACCTGTGCGCACAATTTATAAATGCACAGCTGGATAGAATGAGCTCAATAAGTAGACAACAGCTGAAGATCTCCCTGACTTTAAGGCACTTGCTTTTAAAACACCAGGGGAAAAGTTTCCAATGTATAACATACATACATTCAAATTCATAATATAACAGACAAAACTAGCATGTTCAAGCCAAAAAGTTTGTATTCTTTTTTCCTTTTTGGAATCTTGTTTGTTCACCTCACTGCTGTTAGCTTACCTCCATCTCATTCTTCGGGCTATCTGCTAAAGCCACTTCACACCAGCCTCACAGGGCATCTAGCAGCCCCAACACATGACTTCTGACCAGTGGAATCCCAGGGGGAATCCCCTAATGTGCCCCAGAGGAGGGACAAGGCCCTTCTGGCTTTGCAGAAGTTCATCTGCTGAGCCAGGAGGAGACTGGATTAACCTTGGAGCTGGAGGCATGGAAGTGTGGTGTCATCATGCTCCTGAGCAGCAGCAACATTTTTCTTCTTGTTTTTCCTTGTCCTGCCCACCTCCCATGCAGTGGCTTTGAACACACCAGCCTGGGAACAGGATAGGATGTTGCATGGTCACCCATGATGTTCACTGCCTCCATCAGTCCCTACAGAAGGCAATCAAAGAGCAAAATGCTGCCCCCCCCTCGGAGTCTTGGAGTCTCCACAGCATCCCCAGACTCCCATCGGCCCAGGACAGGTGGGCAGGTTTGCAGCACAAACCTTGGTTGCTCAAATGGAAGTGAAACACACACCACCAGCACCACTGGGCTAGAAATTTTTACATTCTTAAATTTAAATAAGTGTGCAGCCAGAGTTGGCTGTTACTTTAAAGAGATGGTCTGGTTTTCTGCAACAAATTCACAGTTGGCAGCAGAACACATGTACACAAAATTCCTGAAATTTAAGTTCCAGGACCATCTATCTTTTTACTACCAAAAACATTTTCATTAAAACCAGTGGGTTTTTTTTGTTTTTTTATTAATCATAATTCCCCAACTGCCCCATCTCACCCCCAATCTGCTTGTCTATCACCAGCTCCGCTGCCAGCCTAGACCCAAGGGAGCTTCCCCTTTCCTAACCCATGGGAACCTTCCATGATAGGGCCTTCAGAAGGTGACCCAACCCCCTTCCAGTCTTTTCTGAATTCAGTGACAGTGGAGCTCCCTCATGCTGGGCAGGTTGGCAACGTTGAGCTCGAGCATCCCGGTATCATACTGACAGTGGTGTTTTTGTATGCTTTGTACTTTGCCACAGATGCTTGGCTATGAATATACAGTATGCTACACTATAGGTATGTTTGCCTGGAAGCCACTATGTCTCCCCACCCACTACTCTTCCCAACTGGCTCATGCCTCCTGGGCACCCCAGGATATGCTCCTGCAGTAGGAAGCAGTCACCCAACCACCCCCTTGAGTAAAATATCCTGTGTGATACTTTACCATTCTTTCTCTGCCATCCCGCCAGCATCCCAGGTGCTTTCCCAAATCCCAGAACCCCAGCATCATGAGTAGCAGCACAGAGCTGATGGGCCGGTGCTAAACCAGATGTTTTTCATTTAGACTTCATCTGTTCATGACACATATTCATCCAGTGAAAACATAATCCTCTGCTTATGACATCACACCTGATTGCCATGAAAATGATTCTACTGTCAAAAACAGTTAATTATGGCAGGAAAAGGAACAAACTAAGGCTAAAGGGCAAATAGCCTGGTTTCCAGCTGATGTCTTACGTGATAAAGAATAGTATGCCTTAAAATTCAGTTCTTGGGGAATGTTATGAGATTTGGGTCTGGCTGATGCCAACAGTGATGGCTTTGCTAGAAACTTGCTAATCTCTTTAACTGTCAATATGGTTAGTTGTTCCTGTGCACACTTCCATCATTTCCTAAAAATATCACCCAACAGGGATAGTCAATAAATTCCCTGAGATTAAAATGGAATATATATATGTGGTACAAGCCCAACAACTGCATCAAGGTAAACTCTAGAGTTGGGTCCATATTACTTTAAATCCCTGGACCGACAAGACCAAGTGTGTGTGTGCACGCGCGAGCACGTGTGTATTTGTTTTTGTTTGTTTTTTTTCATTTTTTTTTTCTTTATAAGTTCAGATGTGTGAGTTGTGAGTGGTTCATTCAGTGATAGTTCTTTTACACATCATCATCACCTCTACCCTTACACTGTCTAAATCTTGCAAATCCCCAACATATTAGTCTGCTGCTTCTAACTTAAGAGAAAGAAACAGAAGAAACTAATCATAAAAATTATCTCTGCTTAATTTTTCTTAATAAAGTTCTGGACATGTAACAAAGCAGGCATTTGAACATACTGTAGGTGTTATTCTCATTTTTGTATATAATTAATAAATGAAGTCCACATACATTCAAATAGATCTAATTGTAATTCTATCCTATAGAAGGCCCTCTCAACCTTATCTAGATCTATCATCACTAATTAGCCACTCAGAAAAATAAGGTGAAACTGAATCTTTCCTATGTAAAAGTAATGCCTTATTGGCTATTAACATTCCCAAATTAATTAAAGAACACTCACTTTTATTATAGTTTACGCTATAAAAATTCCAGAAATTGCAGTTCCTGGGTCAAAGGAAAATCTTGGCCAAGATTTTTGATAAAAACTGAAAAAAAATTTGCCCAGAACTCCTTTATCTTTGGAAAGAATGCTAGCATATGAGATAGTGATCCTTTATAATGGAAGCACCTCTGACAGCTTTCTGAAATAGAGAGATCAAATTTATGAATTCTAGAGAGGGTAAGGTATGTTTTATGTATAGTATTTATTTCATATATATATGTGTGTATATATATATATATATATATAGCTGTTTGTCACGGGCCACAACCTGTGCCTTTCTTCGGGTCCCTGCTGCTCCCCTGCTGTCATAGCAGGCAGGGATCTACACAGTGTGAAGCCTCAGGACCGCAGGGACAGTCACACTTGGCAGCCACAGCACATGGGTATTTTTTCAGTTTTCTTCTCTGGATCCCATCCTCCACCCCAAATGTCTGGCACAGCCTCTGTTGACTTCAGACACATTAGTGCCCTCTGGGCATGCACTACCCCTCATAATGGAGCAAGCTCCCCAGCTGACTGTGAGAGGCCTCTGCTCTGCCAGAGCTGGGCCATCTCCCTCCCCAGGTGGCTGCCTGACCTGTGCAGACCCAAGCTCACTTCCAATCCCAGGTTGCTGGTATGGACGCACAAAGCACTTCCAATGAGCCATTAGCTGGCCCCATTTGTGTATAGTATTAATATAAATTTGTTTTACCCTATTGTTCTTTGTGCATATCTTAGAAAAAGTGTATGATTTGCCCCTATTCTGCCTCAAAAATTACTTACCTAAATCCTTTTCCTATGCTGCCTTCAGACTCTGTAATTTTGCAGCCTTCAAACGTCTTAATAATAAGTATGTTTTAGACCTTACTTCTGACTAAATGCCAAGTTTGTGTACATCTCTTCCAAAGTTGATTCTGGGTGCTTATTGAATTATCTTGTTTTTTTAAATATAATATTTTTGACTTGTAAATATTGAAATACAGTGGAACCCACTTATAATGGGCACCATTATAGCAGACACCTGCTTATAATGGACAGGCCTGCCTTGCCAGAAGCCAAAAGCTACGTCCCTAATGTTAAAAATAACATTTATACCATACTCTGCAACCCTGGTATAGCAGGCACTGTGAGCTCCTCTGTACCCCTGTTACATGCTGCAAACTACCTGCTGCCTGTCACCTGATTATTCAACTGGTTTGTCTGACAGTATGAAGACATCACTCACCTCACCCATGTCATGCCTGATACCTGACATTTTACTCAAGGGGGTTACTCCTGATCCCTCCTGATCCCCCAGTCAGCATAGATACTGTACAGCAAAATCTTACCAATCACATGTACTGCTCAGCCTCCTGATCCCCAAATCAGTATGGGTACTGTACCGTATAGCAAAAATCTTTCCAGTCTTCTCTACTGCTCAGTTCCCAATCAGCTGCAAACAGCAGTTCCCCATACCCTTGGTTGGCACAGGAGGGGGCATATTCCGGTTTTAACTCTTGTGTGTGAGCTGTGGTAGAGGACAGTTACATTTTAGGACTTTAGGATATAGCAGACACCCCTTATGATGGACAAAACATGCTTGCATAAATGCGTCAGTTATAAAAGGGTTCCACTGTCTATGCATTTGGGAATGATCCTATTTTTCCTTCAGCTGCTCAAATGACAGAACAGCATTATCATCATCATAAAACTGTTGTAACCCTTTATTTTTCCAAGTAGTAAATACCCTAGCAAGACAAGGTGGAATAAAGCTCGGGTCTCCTATTATTGGCATAAAATTGGATACAGAAGATTTCTCCCTGATGTTTTTGCACCCTTTGTCATGCCCTATTAGTGGCCTTGGTAGAATTTAGGTAGTTTTCAAATATTTTATTATATTGAAACCCTACTGTTATAGAATTAGAAAGACTGCTGAAAGGAGTGGTTGCAAGTCAAGCTGAAAACAAGAGTTAGTTCCATTTCAAGCTACTTATAAGCTAATCCTATTTAAGCCACCAAGTAGTACCAGAAGAAATTAGGATGGTTCAAACCACCCTCACTTTCTCCAACATACAATTTCTCTGGCAATCCTAGGATGAGAGTATTTCCACAAAAATTTGCAAATAAGTTTTGATAAATTTAAAAAGAATGTTTTATCCAAGATGATTGGGAGAGACTGAAATAGAAGTTATAATCTTGGCAAACTATTCATGTTTAAAATGCTTACCTTGCCATTTGCCATCTTTGCAAATCTGTGGAAATGTTTTCCAACATAGGTGCAAAATTCAGTACAAAAAGCAATGCCAACTCTTGTGGTATCGTTACTGCCAGATATGTAATAGACTGTTTTTCCATTAGTAACTACGTGTGTGGATGAATGATTGTTTTTCTGCCCATAAGCATTAATTTGTTCTTATCACAATTGACCTTATAACCAGAAATATACCCAAAAGCTGTCAACAAATTAAAAATATGTGGGAATAATGTATGTATATCCAAAATAAATAATAAAATATAATCTGTGTACATAGATACTAAGTGAGGGCAATTATTTATTTTACTTCTTTTGATTCCTGGGTGAGTTTTTATTGCCAGAGCCAAAGGTGCAATAACAATAGCAACAAGCATTTGTCAATGCTGAATGTTTGTCGTGTGCACTGGTGTGATGGGGGAAGGGGATGTTTGAAAATTGCTTCAGTTAAGTTGTTTGTGAGGTGGGGTCCCAAAAAGACATATGTTGAAAATTTGAGGCAAAAATATTTACAAATTTAAAAGCTGAAAACCCTATTGAAATACATTGATGCTGAAATCCCCAATGAAATACATTGAAGCGCTTACCTCAGTTTGTGGTTGGGCTTTGAAGAGCAAAGACGTGCCTGCAGTCCAAGATAGATTACAGCAATGGACCTCTGGTAGGGTAAGCATGGGGTGGGGGTGGGATGGGGATCCTGAGTGGGAGGATAGGGGTTGGGTAATGGTGGAACTGACAACGATGGATGGTTTCTTTTACAGGGAAAAAATGACAAGGGACAGTTTTCTTTTTTTCAGGCAGTTTATTGAACAGATGTCTGTATTCTGTTTGGGGGGGTTACACAGCAAACAACAATGAACAGACTGATGACACTGGGGGATTGGGCACCCTCAGTGTCTGCATACTGTTAGGGGGTTACACAGCACACGACAATGGATGGACAGATGAGGACGCTAGGGGATTGGACACCCCCCAGTGTCTGTATACTGTTTAGGGGAGGTGGGTTACACAGTGGACAATGATGGACAGTTTTCTTTTTTTTTAGGATAAAAACAAGCATTTGTCAATACTGAATGGTTGATGTATTGAAAGATGTCCACCTCTGCACCTTATTTATGTCCTTGAGGTACTTGAACATATCTGTCATGTTCCCCCACACCCTCCTTTCCTCCAATAAGTACATATTGAGGTCCTTTTAATCTCTCCTGATATGTTCTGTGTTGCAAGCCATGTACAATCTTAGTTGCCTTTCTGTGGACTGCCTCCACCCTGTCAATGTCCTTGCATATTTGCAGCCTCCAGAATTGCACACAGTACTGTAGATGAGGCCTCACTAGTGCATTATACAATGGCATCACCACCTCGTGCCTTCTGCTAGTGATACCTCTGCCTAAGCACCCCAGCATGTCACTGGCCATCCTTGCAACATTTGTGTTCTGCTTTGACATCTTTTGGTCATCTGAACTGATAACTCCTAGGTTCCTTTCTTTCTTGGTGATCATCAGCACCTCCACCCCATGCGGTAACTCTCCACAGGTTTCCCTCTTCACAGGTGCATTATTTGGGCTTCTTTGCATTGAACCTCAGTTGCCACTCCTCAGACCATTTTTCAAGCCTCTCCATGTCCCTGCTCATTTTCTCCACCCGTTCTAGAGTATTCACTCTGTTACACAGGTTGGTGTCATCTGCAAACAGGCAGACAGACCTTTCCTTCTAGCCCTTCCACAATGTCTGTAATGAAAAAATTAACCAGGATTGGTCCCAGAACTTATCCCTGAGGTACCCCGCTGATCACCCCCTCTCCCTGGATTGGATCGCATTACCAATGACCTCTGCCTCCTGTCTGTTAGCTAGTTTCTAACCCAGTTTATCAGCTTGTGCCCCATTGGCAGTCTACTCATCTTGTTAATCAGCCTTCTATGTTGGACATTGTCAAAGACTTTGTTGAAATTAAGGTAGGTGACATCAAATGCTCCCTGATTTACTTCCTTAATGAGGCATTAGAGTTTCCAACCCTAACACCCCACCCCCACTCTGCAGAGACTGACAGGCATTGGGAGTGTCTCTTTTGGTCAGCGGCCATAATGCTCATGCCATTCCAGCCCCATCTTGCAGACACCGACAGGCAATGTAGTGTGCCTTGAGGTCTTTGGCTCAAACGCTCACCGCATTCCATAATGAAATAAGCTGAGATGGGTGCAGTATAGGACAATGGGTGAACCTTTGGGTCAAAGACTCCAAGACACATCCAGATGCCTGTCACTGGCTGCAGGGTGGGGGTGGGGGTAGAATGGTGTGAGCATTATGGCCGACAACCTCAAGGCACACGCCTGACACCTGTCAGCCTCTACAGGGTGGGGGGTGTTACAGTTGGAAACCCTAATGTCCCAGATGTTTGTTGGTATTTTCACTCCAAATTTTCAACATGGGCTTTTTGGGACACCTCCTCATAAGCAGTGGCACTATCATTGCATTACTCGGTCCCAAAAGGTGATTTCGCACAGCGACTGTGCCATTCAGTGCCACTGGTGCTAAAACACATTTTGGGTAGGATATGAAAAATGACAGGTGTACTGTTCATGAGGAGGTGTGAAAAAATGGTAATGTTGAATATCTGGTGTGAAAATATGAGAAATTGGCAAAGTTAAGAGTGTGCATAGAAATTGTGCAATGCATGCCCATAACACAGTCATTTTTGGGAAGTTTTTCACCAGATTTTCAACATGGGCTTTTTGGGACCTCCCCTCATGAACAGTGTCACTGTGATTTTCTTACTCCATCCCAAAAGTTGATTTCACACAGTGACCGCGTCATTCTGTGCAACTGGTGCAAAAACACATTTCAGGCAGATGTGAAAAATGACAGTTATACTATTCATAAGGAGGTGTGAAAAATGGCAATGTTGAAAATCTGGAGTGAAAATATTAAAAATTGGCAAAGTTACGAGCATGCATAGAAACTGCACAACGCACGCTCATAGTCATTTTTTTGACTTTTTTTGCCAAATTTGCAACATGGGCTCTTTGGGACCCCACCTCATGAACAGTGACACTGTCATTTCATTACTCAGTCCCAAAAGGTGATTCCGTGCAGCGACTGCAAAATCACCTTTCAGGACTGAGGAATGAAATGACAGTGACATGTTTATGAGGTGGGGTCCCAAGAACCCCATGTTGAAAATCTGGGGCCAAAATTCCTAAAAATGGCTGAGATAGCAACATAAGTTGAAACCCCCATTGACTCCTATTATAGAGTTTACCTTTCATTCCTTCAGTTTGCCAGTCGGCTTTGAAGGGTGCCAATGTGTCCCACTCCACAGAAGATCGAGTCCGCCAACCTCAGAGGGTGAAGTATGGGGTAAGGAGGTGCGCAGAGGTGGGTGCACAGAGGAGGGTAGGGATGGGGGATGGGGAGGGGGATGGGGGAGACAACAAGGGACGTTTTTTGTTTTTACAGGTGAAAAAAAAAGACCACAAGGGAAGGCTTTCTTCATTTACAGGCAAAAACAAATAAATATAAATTTAGGCACACTGGAGTGGGCTTCCAGTGTCCCTCAATAGTGGTGGGGAGGATGCTGACATGGGGATTGGGCACCCCAATGTCAGATAGGGATATAGACAGGTTGGGAGGGCACGTCCGACACCAGGAGTGGGCATCCTGGTGTCGGAAAGGGAAAGGGAAAGGGGAAATTGTTTAACCAGGAAAGATACACTAAGCAGCAGCAGGGAAAGCGACATTGTTTAACAAGGAAAGACACACTAAGCCGCAGCTGAAGGGCTCACATTTCAAAGACAGAGCCGTGCGCAGCATCGGCTCTGTCCTTTGAAATGTTTGCCAAGATGAGCCCCCTCAGCAAACCAGTGTCATCAGGACACTGCCTGCTGATTTGCCAGCCACAGACCAGCCCCTGCAGCACCACTGGCCACTGGGTTGCCACCCCTCACACCTCTCTCTAGCAACTCTCATGTCAACATGTTCATCTGCACTTGCGAGCTCAACAAACATAAAAAGTAAAGGAGACAGGGGGCACCGCTGTCTGATCCCCTTGGACAAAGCAAATGCCTTCAAGAGGTCTTGTGTGTGTGTGTGTGTGTGTGTGTGTGTGTGTGTGTGTGTGTGTATTTTGCCATTTGTTTTGGAATATATACATTAGGATCACAATCTGCATTGTTGGCAATGAATTGTAACGTATTGTCACTGACTTGCAACAAGCATTGATACAAAAGAAAACTTAAAGAAAAACAATGCATTTCAAAGTAAACATAGTGAAAACTGTGTCTCCCTTGGCATAGCAAATTCTCACCTCTGTAGCACCACTTCCTACATTGAAATGCAATGCTTGAGAGTCAGCACATAAGTAGCTTCCTGGTAGACTGCATAACACCACTTATGCACTGCCACCAGGGCAAAATTAAAATAGAGCTCATTATCTTCATGAGGAACTCTAATTTCAGCATTTCTAAAGCCTTAAGTAGGGGACAGGAGAACCCATTCAACAGGACTAAAGGCAGTACTGCCCCTTCTCCCACTGTGAACATGACTACCAAGTAGAGATGGCCAAGTAGCAAAGAAACCACCATTCTAAACTATTCCTAGATAATGAAAATACTGTACCTGCTTCTGGCATTTGTCCCATCCTCTAATTACCTTCCATAAATTTAGACTGGATGCTCACTACCTAAATCTTTCAGTATGTGCCAAAAGTGTGAGTGTGTGTGTGTGGGGGGGGGGAGGGGGCAGCGTATATGTGAAACCAGTAGAAAAATATGTTTTCTGAATGAAAATGTAAACAAAATGTTTAGGTCTTTCACAAGGTAGGAAACATTAAAATAGCAATTAAACATTCTGGATAACGGTTTCTATAAGCCACATGGCTGGGAGGAAAGTAGAGACTTGCTTGATTTAGGCTACATAAGGCCCCAACCCATCTTATTTAAATGTAAAATACTCTCTTGTTGTGTGTAAACATAACCAGAACTTAGTTTGTTTTCTTTTTTTACTGCCAGTATTTGGTATCCCACACCACTGTTATTGTGTTACTTGAGGTTTTGTTTTTTACTTGTGTGTTTAGTAAGACAGTTATAATACGACACATTAGTAAGTATTCTGTGTTTCATGGAGGTCATACAAGTGTTGTCCTATACAAAATGTATTTCTTTTGCCATTGTTGACTATTAGAAGCACACTGAGTTCATTTCAAATCAGATGTGTCCTGTGTGGTTACGTGGACCTCTTTTATTGATGGGGGATGTTGACTAGGACACCGGGGAATATTCATTACTCTTAGGATAAGTGTCATGGGATCTTCAGCTTCCACCTGGACAACCACCAGGGATGGACAGAAGGGACGCCAGTTTAACATCTCATCCAATGGCTGGCACCTCAGCAGCACAGCACTGCACCATATTGTCATTATTGGGTATTAACGCAAGTTCTAGGTGTTGAACCAGAACCCATGACATCCTATCTACTGGCTCCAGAGGTGAGTGTGCAGCCTACTAAGCCACTGACAAACTGAAAAAAGTCAAAGAAAAGGATACCTTACATATCGTACCACTAAGGAAGCTGGTTCGATTTGTTCGTTGAAAACTACAAGACATACAAGGAATATTAATGGCTGTAGATAATAAAAATAAGGTTGTGGGGGACTTGTGCAAAATGGTAAAGCAATCTGTTAGCCTAATTGAAGGGTAGCAATCACTCTGCCTTGCCAATTGACAGCAGAATGGCACTACCAGTGGCTGTGAAGGTGGCTACACTCCTGGCAGGCAAAATTGTGCAGCAGGGATGGGCAGTGATCACTGGGGCAGAGAACCAGAGGTAAAACTCAGGTAGAAAAATAATAAAACATAAAAAGGACATGAACTGGCCTAAAAGCTCCCCAGCAGCATGCTGTGCTACTACATGGAAGACCTTGGTTCAAGAATGAACTTTGGTATCTCACTCAGTTTGCCAGTGGAGGGTGGGCACATCATGGAGGTAATATACTCACTTTTGGGGGAGGGAGAGCTAGAGTGAAGCCCTCTGTAGCACTACTGGCTACATTATAAGCATGGTTCACTAAAGTCTAAGAAGAGACCCCCTTGGCTGTTTGAAGATGTGTGCTCTGGTGAGTTCCCTGATCAGTAGGAGTGGATAACAAGGGAGTCTTTCAAAAAGGGCATCTGGTCCTAGCAAATAAAAGGAATGGCCTGGGAGAAGGGGGTCACCTTAAGCAAGGCATGTTTCATGCTCACTTATAAAATGAGGTCCAGCAAATCCTGCTTCTAGAGTGGTCAATTTATGGTCATGCAGGATAGTATAATAAAGCAATAATGCAACACAGGGTGTGTGTCATGCTGTGATAACATCACATCTCAGTGGTTGGGAAGTGATATTATCCTAGTATGACACACATTCCTGGAGTGCATTATTACTATTATATAGTAGCTCCTTTATAAAAAATGAAAATATACATTTTTCACAAGGATTTTCTATGTGGAGGTGTATTTGAAAAAAAAAAGTTCTGCTGCTGTGACCAGTAGGTGCTGCTGTCAGGAGATTACTCTTATGTCCCTGCACACTCCCCCATCCTTTCTTGGTTTGTACTGCTCTCTCTCCCCATTTCCACTAGTCAAGTTTTTATTTTTTAATTGTGGCATTTGCAAGTGGGGCTGGGACCGAAATAAATGTTTTTCAAATTGTGGCAGTTGCAAGTGGGACCCAGAGTGAGAGAACTCATGATGAAGGTAGCAACTGGGAAGGGCCATGTTCTACACCCCAGCCTCCCACTTATCAAGTAAATTAGCCTTTTTCAAATAAGGTCTGCCCTTTTAGGAAGCAGAACTATGGAAAGATGGCAAAGTGATTGCTTTTGTTTTTTTGTATTTTTAAATTTGTGAGGAAGCAACGAATGGCAAGAGACACGCGGTCAGGATAAATCAAAGCTACCAATTTCATTTTTAGTAAAAGCCTGCCAGCTTACATTTCAGAAGTGGTAGCACATGAAGCTGATGATGGCTTCTACTTGTGGGGGTGCAGAGTGATTTTATTTTGTTTTGTTGGTGCAGTCATGTGTGCCAGACCGTGATACAGTGATGTGCTGGAATAACATCACTGTTCAAGGTGGCCATTGACCAATCAGTTTCCTAGAAACCCTTTCTGCTATTGTATAATATAATATATCCCTTCAACTCAGAGAAAGCAAAACTATGAAGCTGATTTTTTTCCAGAAAAACTAAAACTGTTTTATAAATGGAATAATATGCTCTAGAGTTGACAGACTAAGCCATATTAATGGCTGAAGGTCCATAGCACCAACACACCCAGGAAAGGGTTAACATAGCACAACTCACACTCTGTTGTGTTTTATTTCTTGCTTTACCATCTGGGAGGCTGCAGTATATTATGTCATTAAGAAGCATCCACTAAAGGTTAATCTCATGAAGCACCAGCAATCAACTTTTAAGGAAAGAGCTGTTGACCTGCCTTTGCAGCCAATGGTCAGTGTGAGCTGCTAGGTTCCTTAATGATGAGGGAGTGGATGGGTAGACCAGTGTGTCCAGACTTACCACCACTTATTCACTGTGTGATCCTAACCAAGTCACTTGACCACCCTGTACTCAACCTACTCTTCTCTCTTTCTCTCGCTCTCTCCCTCTCTCTCTCTCACAAGCTTCCTTTCTCATCGCTTAACCCCTAAACATTCCACGAACACCTTCCCTCTGTCTTACTTAACTTTTTTGTGCACTCTTAATGGCTGCTGTCAACTGTTCATGGATTGCAAAGTACTCTGCAATAAAAAGTATAAAAGGCATTGCCTAAAACCAAATTTATTTCCTTCACTCTCTCGATCTTCAGGTAAGCCCATTGACTGAGTTCTTGGCACGACCTTCATTCTGTATTGGTCAGTTAGAGTTCAAAGCTGTTGTACCCCCTCACAATGGAGCAACTCAATCAAGTGCCGGTAACAGTGATACCAAGAAGAAATATGCTCTCCTGAACTGCAGTAAAGGGAAGAATTAAGCTAAACAATATAAATAACCAATCAACAGAGTGTTCTAAATGCTTAACAAGGGATAATAAACAGTAATAATATATGGGTTATTTTTACAATTATTTTTAAGCTTTCAAGAGTAAAAATCCAAACCTTTTGTTTCAAGAGACACTTTTTAAACAGATTTGTTGCCAATATGCACTGCAGCTTCCATTAAACTATCACAGTCAACAATGCTTATATAGTTTATTTTCAGAGCATCTGTTTCTGTAATGCTGCTAATCAAAGTAGCAGCTTCACTGGTGGGTTTATTACTGCTGCTGCTTGTTGTCCTGTTGTATGACTTTAGCTACACCTTTGTAAAGCTGTCTGCAGATAGGCATATCACAAAGAACTAAGGAGGGGGAAGCTGAAGAACAGTAGCAGTACAACTCCCCACCCCACCCACCCGGCAGGCTGCATCCACTATTGCTGGGTTTGAGCTGACATAATATTGGGGATGGGGAAATAACACCACTGTACTGGTGAACAGTGACCCAATTCTTTGCAATCAATCAATCAATCAAAATCTTTATTTATTCAGGCGAACATCATTGAGCAAAGCTCATTTACAAGATGGACCTGAGTGGTCATACAAATGAGGATACAAGTATTATTACATAGACAAGAATAGAATAAATAGCAATACAATGGCATGAAATGATTATATACAACAATTTACATATATACAAGTAACAATAGAACCATTTAGCCTGTAGGAAAAAAGGGACAAAGGTATAGCAGTCCTAAAATATAAGTTATCAGGTCTAAACTAGTTTTTAAGTGAATATAATAGCTGATTAGGAAGAAAGAAATTGAGTTAATATAATGGATAGAAAAGGGAGGTTTAGTTGGGTCAGATTGGTGGGGGATTATGCTTTATAAAAGCAATTGCAGAGCTCTGGAAAAAGGGCGAGAACAATCTTTTGAAGGATGCCAGAGGTAGTAGGCTATCTAGCTTCATGGATTTTTGGAGAGGTTCCATGCAGCTGCTAAGGAATAGCTAAGCAGCCCTCCCATACCGGTGCAGGCATTGGGGACCTTTAATGTGATGAGTTTACTGATCCTTAAGGTGTATGGCCTGGTTGTAATTTGGGTAAAGCAATCAGTGATATAGGTCGGTAGTTTGCCTGTTAACGCTTTGAGTATCCAGATAACAGCATTCCTATTTCTTCTGTGTTGCAATGATGTCCAGTTGACTGCCATATAAAGGGAGCAATGATGGGTGTTGGAGGAAGGTCAGTAATAAATCTTATGGACCTGTGATACAGGGTGTCCAGCTTATGTAGAGATGACTTGAACAATGGCAGTAGAAAATCAGCATAATCAATGAGGGATAGGAATGAGGCCTGAATTAACCTTTTTTTGGAATCACTGTTTAGGTAATGTTTTATTCTAAAAAATAGTCCGAGCCTCTGTCTTAGCTTTTTAAGTAACTCTTCAATATGGACAGAATAGTCAAGCCTGTTATCTATCCAGACTCCAAGGTATTTGAAGTTATCAACAAATTCAAGTTTCTCTCCAAGTAAGGTGGATATATGTAGCAAAGCAACACAAAGCACACTGCCCACAGTCATTGTCAGCATGTTAGCAAAGTTGCATAACAATTGATGTAATTTCACCCATCTATAATGGTTGAGGCAGGTCCTGTGACAGTGACACTAGCTAATGACAGTTTTCTACAGGTTACCTGAAAGTGCTGAGTCTTGCAGCCATAAATCTCACTGAGGGTCTAGTCACCACATTTTTAAAAGTGTACATTTTTCAGATATTCCCTAGAATTTGAAATTAGAGTCATGAGTTCTTTTAATGCCACCTCTACACATGTGATGACTAATACTAGTAGTAACTCTTTCTGATCCCTGTTCCATGGCCTCTCCTCAAACTGACTTTGATTTGGGGTCTGGCTGCCCAACCCACTTCTGCACACAGTCTGTCAGTGGAAAGTCACACCTTCACCCAAAAATGTTTAGATGTTATTTTCCCAGAGAGTGCTGCTGGCAGCCAGGCACATAACTGGCACTGGCTCAACTGACCTAGCAGCATGACAGATTTTAAAAATTACATCTGCAAAAACAGCCAAAAGAAATGACCTAGTGTCCCCATGATAAAAGCCCCACTCCAACACCAAATAGGTCAGAAAGTAATAACAATCACAAACCCAAAAAAAAAGTTTAATATCAACCCTTTGGCACTGGTGCACTGATGTGGTAGGAGACTGTCATAAATCTGTGGAAGACAAGACCTGAGATAGAGAGAGCAAGAGAGTCTTGGTGACCATGTGAGTACCAAGGAAGTGGTTTCCAGAGAACGCAGAACCCCATGAGATCACTTAGAAGGAACCTCATGAGATATCTTCATTGCTTGAAAAACAAATAAAAAAATGGGATCTAAACTGTATTAGTTTTATTTTTAAGATTACTGTTATTGGGAACACCAAAATACCAACATTTGTTTGTGAACAGGAAGAAACTGTAGTTCATCAGCAATCCAGATTATAGTTTTGCAGTAGATCTGTGCTGCCAAGCAATTGACAACAGCATTATTGAAAAAGATTTCTAAAGAATTTCAGCTCCTATAAAATCCAAATTTAAACCACAGTCATAAACTTGAGGACAGGTGTTATTTAATAATCAGTTTTGGATTACTTAGCCCCAGCAGTCAGTCGATACAACTGAAAACTGAACAGAGCTCTGCCATGTTCTTACATGTGTACTGTGTTACAATCCAGTCAGCATTATCTCAGAGTTTCCTAAATTTGTCCAGCATGGATTGTTTTAGAACAACAGTATTTTAATACAAAGTAAATTTTATTTATTTATTTTTGTCAGTCAGCTAGGTACACAAGACAATAAATATATATTTTCTGGCAGGATCTGGAAGGGTTCAAAACAAATAGTAGATCAATACAATTGCAACATGCAATAAATAAGTGGTGACATAAAACATACCAAGATGCATGACATAGTGGACAGAAATAAAGTATTAGGGATAAAATGCACCTCTAAATGGAACATTGCCTAGCTTTTCTGTGACTGCCTGGTAATGAGGCCAACAATTTTAGTGAAACAGTTCAATCTTTGCTGAAATTTAAGAATTTTTCATACCATTATAAAATGTTTACAGTGAGTGGGAATAAAGAAATTTACTCACGTTCTAACAACTGCTCTGAAGTTTTCCCTGACTGTTTCCATATACTGTATGTGCATTTTAGACTGGTAAACTTTTCTCATTTAATTTTTGAATCCTCTTTGTGTCCTATGAGAATGCTACTTCAAGAAAATATATTTAACATCAGACATAAAAAAGGCAGATATGCAAATGTGTGTAGAGATCAGAGACACAACAATTATTCAAATGTTTGATTAATTATTCATTATAAAAAATGTCAATTATTAATTCTGTAGTGCAATAAGACTTCTTTTTTACATTTCCATATCCATTTCTAGGTCTTACCTCAGTACTGTAAAGCAAGTTTTAGATGGAACTAATACAAAGTTGAATCTCATAAAATAGGTATCAAAGTATGTTCTAGCTACTTAAATATACAAATATACAAAACATGTAAAGACAAAGTAAAACATGTCTTTATGACATACTTTATATTAAACATCTAAACACATACTCCACCAAGGTAGCCAATTAATCTATGGGTTATGCAGTATACTTTTTTTCAGTAGGAGGTGTAATTCAAAAGTTGAATCTGTGACCGAATGTCTTTTATAGGCTACTCCAAAATAGCACTTAGAGTGAAGGGTATGTAATGATTGCTGAAGATTAGAAACATAGCTGCATTTTGTGTAGATGTCATATGTAGCAAATGGAGTTTCCAACAATCCCTTACTTTCAAGGACACATTCTAATCTTTCCTTCTTGTCCATGAACTTTCCGGGTCCTTAGACTGTTCCTGGTTTTTATTTTTTTTTAATTTATGGATTTTTACTTTGTCAATAAAAGCATGCAACATCTTACAGAAGGCTAAACATTGAAAAGACAGTCCCTCATTTTCTAACTTGGAGCTTAGTGGCAATATTTCTGCAGACTTCACCTATCATTGTACACATGTTGCATTATGTAACCTTGAATAGTGTCTACATACAATATTTTCATTTAAAGGAATTTTTACACAATTTTCAACATGGAGCAAGTGTTAACACATTTATTGCTAATAAAGCTCAAATAGCATGATTTGAAATCAGTGACTGAAGTGAAAATTAAAATGTACTGCTACTCTGACTGTAGGTGAGTGCACTCACATATAGGCTATCATTACATCCCCTTAAATCACACTGCAGTAAGGAATTCTATTCATTTAAAGATGAGGCTGTTCTTGATACAGGTATATTCTTATTAGGACTGCTGCATGGTGTAAGTATAGCCTAGAAGACCAACACAGTACAAAACAAAAACTTTTAGGGTTCTCCACCTCTATAACTAAAGGTGAGTGGTTACTGGGTAATTCCTTCCAAGTGCCACCCACATGATAGTGCTATTATCTGGCGTGTACCTTTACTTGTGCCATTTATTAAACCCACTTACACAGAATCAGATATGTAGTTCCTATCTGATCAACATTTATTTTAAAGATCACCAGGATAATTACACTGCATAACCCCGATGATCAGGACAGTTGCAACAAATAGTTATTACACTTGTGTTCAAAAATGAGGTAAACCCAGAGCGGATCACAATCTATCCTGATTACTCTCATCTGGAGGAAAAAAGGAATTTTCTATAAGTATCCATTAAACATGGACTGCATATATTTACCCATTTCTCACATTAACATAGTTTTGTCATGTACAGTATTTTAAGAGCAATTATTCTATATAAAATTACAGACCCCACAGTACTTCAAATGCAAAATGGTGCTCCAAACAGATATGAACATGATCTAGCTGACAGATCAGGCATGCAGGCTGCCTGAAATATAATCGGTTTAGTAAATTAACCCCCATTAAATATATACTACCTGCAGTATATTATTGCTTGCAAATATATAGGCCATATGTAAATTTCATCTGCCATTGGAGATGAATATTGTTCCAGGCAGAGTCTATACTATACATTGAACATCTTATACTTCTTTATTTAGTGCAATCAGTTTGGCAAAACACAGTCCATTAGTTAGTTACTCTAATACTACATCTAGTGGTTTTGCCCTTTAGGCAATATTGTGCACATTGTGTATTACCCTGGTAATATAGCTTTAATATAATAAGCAACCCACTATTGTGCTTTGTTACATATTTATATCATGATAATATTCTAGTGCTGCTTAGTTCCTTTATAAGGGCCTTGAGATACGGTGTATGTATGAATGCCACATAAATCCAGACTTTATTTTATTCTAACATATGAACTGATTTACCAACTACAGTATTGGACTAAAGAATGAAAGACTAATATTTAGTAATACACATGACATTGTTCAGAAAAGTTCAAATAAAATATCTATAATCTTGTAATTATCTAATATTCATCAAAGCATGTGTGCTAAATGAATTCAAGCCAGCATATTTTTAACACAATTGTGGATTGAACCAAATTCAGACAATGCAAAATGGCTAAAAAATATTTTAAATATTATAAATAGCTTCCAGCATTTGTTCTGTACTTGCAGTTGTAACACTGGGTACTATGTAAAACTATCATTTTCCTACTTATTGTGCATAGGGAGGTTAATAAGTATGGTTATTTTCATCATTTATTTATTTATTTGTACAATTCGGATTTACAACCTTTGAGTCAGAGACTCATTTACAAAGGCACCTCATCACAGAGAGGACACAGACAGTGATACAGAGTTCCAAGATATATACAGACAGTGTTACATAGAATATAGCATATAATATAGAGAGGATAGTGAAGCAGGCAAGGAGGGGGGACAAAACCTTCTTTAGGTACGTTGGAGAAAGGAGGAGGGCACAGCATGGGATTGGGAGGATAAGGGGGGAAAGTGGAACATTACTGGAAGGGGCTTTTGAAAAAGCAGAGGCATTAAATAGCTATTTCGCCTCAATCTTCATGGAGGAAAGAGAGGGCAGGGGACCAGGATGGGCTGGGGAGGGTGTGGCAGAATTCACAGCTGAAGGAGTAAGGGAAGAGCTGGGTAGACTTAGTGTGGACAAGGCAATGGGGCCTGATGGAATACACCCAAGGGTTCTCAAGGAGGTAAAGGATGAACTAGCGCTGCATCTGGCGAAGCTGTTTAATTTGTCCTTAGTCACAGGGGTGGTGCCAATGGACTGGAAGAGGGCAGAGGTGGTCACACTACATAAGGGGGGGGTGGAAGGAAGAGGTTAAAAAATACCGTCCAATTAGTCTTACCTCAGTGGTGGGGAAGGTAATGAAACACTACTTAAGATCAGGTTGATAGAATACTTGGAGATGAATGGCATGCAGGATGAGAGGCAGCATGTCTTCACCAAGGGAAGGTCCTGTCAGACTAACCTGATAGAGTTTTTCAATGGGGTGACACAGATAGTGGACCAGGGAGGAGCGGTGGACGTGGTCTATCTGGATTTCAATAAGGCCTTCGACACTGTTCCGCATGGTGGAATGATGCATAAGTTGAACAGACTAGGGGTGGACCTCAGGATCACCAGGTGGGTGGAAAACTGGTTGAAGGGAAGGAGTCAGATGGTAGTGGTAAATGGGACACATTCCAGGGAATGGGCGGTGACCAGTGGGGTATCACAGGGGTCAGTGCTAGGACCAATACTTTTTAACATCTATGTTAGTGACCTAGCGGAGGGTCTGGAGGGATGGGTGTGCCTGTTCGCAGATGATACAAAGGTCTACAATAGGGTGGATTCACCTAGTGGGGTGCAAGCCATGAGGCAGGACCTATAGAGGCTGGAGAGGTGGTCTGACACCTGGAAATTGAAGTTTAATACACAAAAGTGCTCGCTGATGCACCTGGGGAGGAGGAATATTAGGGAAACTTACTCCCTTGGAGGGTGGTGATTAACGAGAAGGAAACAGAAAGGGACCTGGGGATTATGGTATCGTGTGACCTCAAGGTGGGCAGCCAGTGTAGCAGGGCAGTGGGAAAGGCAAATGGAATGTTGGCCTGCATTGTGAGGAGTCCTTGTAGCAGGAAGAGGGAGGTGCTAATGTCATTATATAGAACCATGGTCAGGCCGCATCTGGAGTACGGGGTGCAGTTCTGGAGGCCTCACCTACAAAGAGATGTTAAGTTGATGGAAAGGGTACAGAGAAGGGCAACCAAAATGGTACGAGGGATGCAGGATGTACCCTATGAGAGAAGATTGAGAGGGCTGAATTTGTACCCTCTGGAGACTGGGGTGGGGACATGGTTGAGACCTTTAAGTATCTGAAGGGAACAAATAAGGTGGAGGGTGATAGCTTGTTCAAACTGAAGAAGGGAGCGAACACGAGGGGACATAGCCTCAAACTGGAAGGTGGGCAATACAGAGGTAATGTCAGGAGGCAGTTTCTCATGGAGAGGGTGGTGGAGGCCTGGAACAAGCTGCCAGAGGAGGTAGTGGCAGCTGAAATGGTGGAGAGGTTCAAGAGAACTTGGGATAGATTTTAGGGGTTGGGAAAAGAGGGTGGAAGCATAACAGAAGGGGGGAGGTAGGGTGTTGGGCAGACTAGATGGGCCATGGGGCCTTTCTCTGCCATCACATGTCTGTGTATCTATATGTATCTGCGTATGTACAGTCTATTTACATAGGTTAAATATGAGTTAGATTAGGGACATACACATTTCCATCTACAAACTTTCTTTGACCTGTTTGCACTATACTATGATCTGGTTTTGTATACCGCCTATCCCGATTTTCTCTCCCATGTATCCTTCAGCTGGGATGCACCCAGAAATAAGCCTGTGCTCAGTGTGTCTTTATCAATCACTAATTTCTAAATCAATAAATAAATACATTTGCAGAACTGGGTTGTTTCCAGAGATGTCCCCATTTTATCTAATAGTTCCTGACATGTCTGTTCCTCATAATATCAGCTTTTTCTCAGGTAAGAAATAGATTGGCTCCCTGAGAGCAAGTGTGAGTAATTTGGCCCTTTGTTCTTAAAGAAGTGCACTTAGGGAGCCAAGTACTCTCCTCTGAAGAAGCTCATATTATGATGGATGACATTCAGATACTGCATTTCTATTGTGATCTGTTCCCACCAGCAACTTTGGAAACCCTACAGATTTTCTCTTCTATTCTACGCCTGCTGCTCAAGAATCACTCTGTCCCATAATTTTGGGGACTGCCACATATTTTCCTGATGTTCTACAGACCTTCTAGTAATCATGTGTTGTTTTTTACATGTTATCATAAAGTTTAACAAGGTGATGTTTGCTTAACAGAGCCTCTGATGCCAGGGGGAGAATGTTAGACAAAATGAGTAAAGACATAATTTAGCCAATGTTTCATTTACCTTACTCTCATACTGCATAACTTATAAATCAAAGAAACATGATCTCTGTAACTTCATCATCGTATGGTCTTGCTGCTTGTCTATAAATGAGTTCACAGTCATTTCTACATCAACCAGATGTGATGACAAAAGCATAGGATTTTGATGTCATGGCAAGCACAGATAAAGCCAAATGACAGAGAATAATAGTTTCTTGTAAATGCCCTGAGTAATAAATAATAAGAGGAAGGTGAGTTCTGAAATGTTTTGAATCATAAGCTGAATTGTTTCTGAATGTTATGTTTTTAAAAGTTTTTCCTGGGATGCTAGAGCCCTTTTAAAGGGACACCATCAACATTTTTTGTATCATATTATTTTTAGATAAAACCCCACATTTTATGACTGCTTACTTCTTCTAAAATGCATTGATGTTACTGGTTGTTTTATCTGCCTCCTTGCTTATTAAAACCAAAATGCATGACAATGTAGTTATGCCCAGATTTATTTTGCTTCATATAGTTGAACTACTCTTAGTTCACACTTCCTGAACATTAGGCACACCCTCAAACAGTGCAGCCACTCATGATACAATAGTCTTCTCTACTTCCACTGCATAAGCAGTGGCTAGACTGTGTTGGGGGTGTTCCTGAGTCCAGGAAAGATGCAGTGGGAGATGGTCAAGAAATGTAAACAAGCATGCTTTGGTGTGGTAACACCAATATGGTGGGAAGTCAGTTTTTCACTTTTTAAAAGAAAAGAGGGACCCGAATCAACTACCAGCTGCATCAATAGTCTTTATAGAATGTGAACAATCATAAAATGTGTTTTTCAAACTAGGGACACTTTGAGGCCTAAGGGGGTTGACAGTGTCTCTTTAAATGTAAAGAAAAACCCAAGTGTTTCAGGTGTCAGCACACAACTTACGCCCCCCCCCAATACAAAATGTGTCACCAGGTGGATGCCCAACAACTAACCAAAGTTGCATACTACATTCTCCCCTTCACTTCCAGCATCTCTCTCTCTCTCTCTCTCTCTCTCTCTCTCTCTCTCTCATTTCTTTGGGAAAGAGTATTGTACCCTCTTCTTCCTTATGTCAAATGAGCTATGTCCCTCTTGCATTATTCCATGAAAGTGGAAGTTTTGGTTGCAAGACAAGGAGAGGGACCTGGCCAAAATATTAGTAATACATATGCACTTTTAACACACAGTTAATTTATTAGCAACCAGGGTCGGACTGGCCCACCTGGATACCTGGAAATGTCCAGGTGGGCCCCCCCTCAGTTGGGTAAATGGTACTTCCTGAACTCTGAAAACTTTTGCATTTATCATCTTTTTTCTAATTAAATGGGGTATCTGGGACTCTGTTGATAAATGTAAGATGCAAACACAGAGCTGGTGTATCAGATTGAAGTAATTTTTATTTTTTTTTATTTATTTTATTTTTTTTTTTTATTTATTGGATATATCAGTTTTCAACCTTTGAGCCAGAGGCTCATTTGCAAAGGTACCTCATCACATATAAGATAGATGGAAACATAGAGTAGGTATAACAACAATTACATTAAACATGAGATACATGGTATAACAGTGGTTACATTAAGCATGTGTTACAGACATTTGTCACAGACAGTATTTACAAGATTTGGAAGTAGGTATTTTCTGACATTATTTATAACCTTTGGATGACTATATTTACAACATAACAGCAGTGAGGCATTATAAGCTTGAGAAGGCATCTAAACATAGTAGTCAGACCTAATCATGGGTTTGGTGTTAAAGATGGAGGTTGCAACCCATAATGGACTTTGTCAGAAAGTGTGAGTGTGTCTACCTGGGCCCATCTCTATTGATTTTCCAGGTGGGCCCTTGTATCTTCTTTCCAGGTGGGCCCTCTATACCCCAGTCCAACCCTGTTAGCAACCATCCCAACTTGGAAATTGTTCTTCCCCAGAGTTCATGTGTAATGCCAAATATCCCAACAGTGTAAGGGTCTCCAGATATACCCCAACAGTGTTAAGTTCTGCTTTCATTGATAGTGTTCGTTATGGAAGCACAATAAGAAATGATCAGTCCAACAGATACTTGATCAGTACAAAAGAATGACATTAAAGAGACCCTGGCATTCTAGAAGAAGCTTTGGAGAAACATAATTTTTAGATATATTTCTGCTTGTATTTGATAGATTCGCTGCATTAAGTGCCCCCTTTTCATAATAATTATCTTCATTCTCTGGAAAACATGATCACTGTTCCTCAAAGCACACAGCTGGCCAGCTTCTGGCTTCATGGAGCTCACCCCCAAAGCAGTCAATATAGTCAATACAAAAAAGCATCAGCACTTGCCACTTACAAGACAGAGGCATAAATTATATACTGTAAAACTAGTTATTTTTGCTGCAAAAAAGTTTGCTATTGCTGCACAATGTGACAATTGCATGAAAATAAAATGCCATTAATTGGCAAAAATTATACATTTTCAATAGGAGTGAATTATGAACAAATCACAATGCATGAAAATAAATTTGCAAAGTTTGGGCTGATTAGCACCATGCAAAAAATATCATTTGAGCAAGAACTGCATTACAGTACTTTAATGAAGACCTCTTTTATTGATGTAGTTCATATTGCTCAGACCCAATCCAAGGCAATACACTGGTGCTCCACTGCAATCCCAGTGCTTGTCGTCACAAGAGAACAGAGTGCCTTTGTTAATAATGCTTGAACGGTCACAACTTCAAGGTGTAGCAACAAACAAACTGATAATAGAAATGACCAATACAAGTGACATATGAAAAGTACAAAGTTACATGTGTACTAACATACATTAAGCAACCATGTATAATAGATTTATATAGATAAATTCATAGAATAACCATAGATACAAAAGCTATCCAAAATTGACACATCTGGTAATCAGAATCCATTATCCATTATTACTGATTCAAGAAATGTGCCAAATCAAATTGGTATTAAGTCCTAGCCAGGAGCAGTCACCCATATGGCAAATTTAGTCCACCTCTCTCCTAACCAGATCATATTTGCCAACTATTTTCCTCAAATCCAGGTGTTCAATACCCATGAATGCCAGCTTATGATTATCTCATATTAAAGCATTATTAACATGAGCTGTAATAACATAATTTTGGTTATTATGGGTCACAGCCCTTATGTTGTCCTTTACTTTGTCTTCCAGTTTCCTATACATTTTTTCTTTGTAATAAATGTCACATGTGCAGGTGCAAGATATATTACATAAGTGTGGTCATAATTTATAATATCTCTGCTATCTAAAATTTTATGGCTGTAGAATTCTGAAACATTTTGAAATTTGCAACAACTAGACAGTCCTTGCTATGTCCATATCTTCTGCAATCAGTTGAAACAGAGGGTATCCAAGTAAGCAGTTTCTCAGTGGGCTGCATGTTTTGGACCAGAAGGTCACTTTTTTTGTCTCCTGTACATCATTCAAGGGGGCTCTAAATTAGGATGAGCTAATAACAAATTTCCATCCAGTGAACATGGCAAAAATCCAGAGGTTTGGACACCAGTGAAACGGGTATGAAGGAATTCAGTTTCCCTTTGGCATTTCATTTTTTTTTTATTCGTGTGTTTTTGCCCTCAGTCAAAGGCTGGGGAAACCCCCGTGTCAACTTTTATCCCGAGATGAGCACATTATATAATGTAACACTTTTAAAAGAGAGTGCATATTGAGCATGTCCAGTTGCTGGCAAGCCACATGTTCTGCAGCAACTAATCACCAATGATAGTGATTAAGAACTCTGTGCACTGCATACACCTCAGTGCCATTTCCAGACCTCTCTCACAGGTAACAGATATGTGACAGGGAGATGTTGCTTTTATGTGAAAACGCGTAACTTTTGATCAGAAAACTTCAGAAATCATCGCAGAATCATACATTATCATTCTAGCTAGTTAGTTTGTGGCAGACAGTCGAGTGAAATTGTCCTGAAGAGGAGAGGGTGCACTGTATTAGCCTGCATGAACAGCAGGGTAGAGTGTATTTAACAGACTGGAAAAAGGTGAAGGGGGTATTTTCTATGGATTTATTTGACAAACATTTTGTTACTGAGTGCTGGTGGTGTACTGGGAACCAAAATAAATATTCATGTTTTTTTTGTTTGTTTGTTTTTCCCCTGTAATAGGAGTAGGGCAGACTGAAAGAAGAATATTAGGAAATATACAGTTATTTATTTGATTGCTTGATTATGCATTTGTTAACTGGGTTAGCACACTGAGCCAAAGGCCCTTTCTCAGGTGCAGCCCAGAGCTCATGAATGAGACAGCTGAAGATGACAAGCATGATATAATACAACAATAAAAAATTTACACTTGCAATATGAAGATATCAAATATACGATAATAAAATACACTTTACAATGTCAAAAGATACAATTTTACATGTAAGACAACAATTTAGCAATTGCATATAGGCTTATCAAAAAATGCTGTTTCAATCAAGTTTTAAAGATTGTATGAGAATTAGCAACATGAATAGTAATGGAGAAATCATTCCATTTAGAAGCAGTAAATGAAAATGCACACTGGCCCATTGAAGTTTTTACTTTAAGTGTAGCATGGGGAATTTCAAAGGCTTTGTTTGGCAAATATTTTTTATTGACTACTGCTGGTGCAGAAGGGCACAGAAAGCCATATTTGTTTTTTTGCCTCTGTATAAGCCTGTCTGACAGCCAGTTAGTGAAATCTTAAGTAGACTGCCATGTAAGACACACAATTACAAGGTCTCTCAGTGGGGTGGGGTGGGGTCTGTTGGGGGGTGTCACTTTTTGGTTTTAACACATGTTAATTATACTATATTTTAGCCCAGTGCAAAACCTTTTGGGTGTGAGGTCACAGGTCAAGGACCTATATGCTCATGACCCTTACTTGGTGTTATTTCAGGCACTTCAGATGCTAAAAGTAACATCTCTATCACATTAGCCATCATATACATCCACTCATTCAAGAAGACAATTATAATACCCCAAAAATACATTAAAAAATCAAACACTAAACAAAAAACAAAAACAGATTCCAGAATTAGCTATGCAGTAATTACACTCAGATGAAACCTTAAAAATCCATTTCACAATCAAGTAACATGTAATAACAGTTACCTTAATGTCTTGGCATGCTGGCCTGTTCAATTCCAAAAAACTCTAAGACCTGCCACCAAAAGTTTTGCTGCTGTAAAATGTCATGCAACCATAGACGTGTCACTATCTGTTCTAATAAGATTTAGTTTCTTATGGTTTTCTGACATAAATCACGTCACAAGGACATTTGAGTAGGTATACCTCATAGGAGATGTTACAAATAATGTGTTGTCTGATACATATTTTTTTTTCATCCCTATATTTATTATTTAATTCAATGACTCTGAAAGTGTTTGAATACTGGGCACAGGTGCTACATGGACAGTTTCCTGCTGGGGGTGGTTCAAAAGTGAATCCTGTATCTTGCTTATTCCATGTTTGTAGGTCCGAATGGACCAACCTGTCTTTTAGTGTGAAGTGAAGATTTTTTAGCTTCCACCAATGTGAGGATTAGGAAATACATTGCCCCTGTCTAATTCTCCCAAAAGAATCATCTTGTTTTTTTATAACAAATTCTCCCCCCATCCACCAGTTACCACTGGCTTCTGAAAATAGCATGAGTGAAGGGAATCAAGCAACAAGCACAAAGTATGAGTCAGTTTCATGATTCATGTTTCCATGGTACATCAATAAAAAATAATACCAATAATAATCACATCATAATAAAATGATGATATATTAAATTATAGTTTACAAAGATCATAAGTAATAAAGAACGCCTGCTAGTTGTTACTAAAACTCAGACATAACATTAACAAAAGTTCCAGTCACAGACCGCATAACATAAACAATAAATCACTACACAACTATCCTCCTCAGAGGAGTTTACCTTGGGTGACTGAGTGTCACAACATAAAAGGCATTCATAAGGTCAATTAAACTATTTAATTGTTGACTTTAGTTTTTTAACCTGTTAAAGTTGGAACTATTTTTTTCTTGAATAAATTCTATTGAATTGAAAATAATAAAAGCTTCTAGTCCCCTTTTTCATTGTTTAATAGCAATAATGTATTCCAGGTGTGTCATATCATAAGTTATTGTACACTGTACACTAAGAAACAGTTTTCATGTTAACAGCTGGGCAGTCAGAGGGAAGGGGAAACACTGGACACCAGGGAAATGTCTTATTAATGGTTGGGTGATTGGGGGTTAGGGGGTGCAGGTCATAAGACCTGGTTTTGGGGGGGCAGTAGTTAGCAAGGCACTAATGAATAGTTACTGCCTCCCCAAACCAACCAGCATGCTGGTGTGCCTTTATGCAAGGTGCTATCAGCTGCTTTGTATATGTGCACCAGCATGCTTTGGGGCTGGTCAGTAACAGGCTAGTGGCTTGCTAACCATGCTATCCAGTATGGGACTTAGGACTACTCCCCTGCTTTGGGGACACTAAGTGGTGTTAGCGAGTCAATAATCTGTTTTGTGGTTGAAATCTACAATTGAATATTCTGCCCATAGTGCTATTTATTATCATCTTCATGCTCATTCAGAAATCATGTTTTCTTTTCATAAAAATAAAAAATATATTTAAAGTATTAAAAAATGATGTATTACTATTATCTACTCCAAAAGATTTATTGTCATGTCACTCATGTCATGGGTCACACTCCACTGTGCTCTACTGCCAGTACCAGCAGAAGCACAAGAACCAGTTCCTGACATTCATGTCACAACTCATTGGGGAGCAAAGATAGTTCTTGATCTTCAGGCATTCTTCATTGTAGATGACAGTGGCTTTTGAAGACTCCTGCAAGAAGAACTGAAACACAAATACAACATCTCATCATGCTTTATATTGTTGAGGCATATCAGGCCCAGACAGTGCATGTGGCGTTGTGTGCTCAAAATCTTATTCTGTTTCTATGACCATATGAACAGGCCTCCAAAGTGTACAATAAACACCCTTACCATAGTCCTTTCGATGATGAGTTCACTTGAATGCCACACACACACACACACACACACAATATTATCTGTGATCTTCTACAGCAATCCAGTGAAGCATACTACAGTATTGTACTACCATGCAACTATTTTTCTTGGTATATAAATAAAAAAAAAATTACATTAAAATAAAAACCACAGACATTGACTAGTTTTTCTAAACACAAAAACATTCATTATCTCAAGTCAGGTTGTCTTGTCATATAAATAAAAAAAATATGTAACAATTTACTTAAAAAAATATTCTTATATTATATTACTTCACAAACTGGTTCTTGCCCAGAACTCAGTCTGCACTGCTACTAGTTTTTACAACCCTTCAGATGCCTGAAAGAGTTACCTTGATATGCTTCCACCACTTAGCATGCCTCTCGCTTGGGGACTCTCTAGGTCCGAATCCCACTACAGCCACAGCTCACACAATACACTGCTCTTTCCTGAAAGGAAAACAACCCACCCCTTTTCTCACAACTGAGAACAGTTTGCTAACCCTATGAAGTCTTTTATTGTTTAAACAACATTGCATTTACCCTATTGTACTGATCTGCTTACCTGTATGTAACTGTCACTCCCGGGTCGCCCCTGAAAAAGGGACCTCTGGGGCCCAGTGGGCCTACCCAGTCATCCAAATTCAATAAATAAATAATAAATAAGTTTATAGCCTGTCTCTTTGAAACTGGATCACAGTCTTTCCAGTTTACCCCTGGTTATCTATATCTGAAATTACACAGTCACAGAAAACATGAAGTATATAAAATTTACATTTAATATGCCACAATATTTACATATGTTACAGGACAATACACATTGAAGATTATGGGGAATACAGTATTTCTGCACAGATAAATAGCAAATTTGAAAATAGTAAAGATCACACAGGAAAACCCTAACTCAAAGCTATCTAAATTTCTAAGTAGTGTACTAGAAGTCTATCCCCAACTGGGAACTGGTGAGTATTGGCAGACTCAAACTCATAATCTAACTAGTTCAAAATCCCAGCACAACTGAATTCTCATTTCAAACATAAAACAAAAATACCTTTGGCTGGCCAGCCCACTATCTCTACACCACTGGATAGACCTCCCTGACATCACACAATATCTCTGCATTTGATCCTGGGGACCACCTTTTTCCCAGAATGGTTTTGCAGAAGGGGTCAATAGTGGAGAAAAAAGACACTCTTCAAGTATATTAGTGAAAAAAGTAATAAAAGGGGTGGATTGTGAGTCTAACAGAGGAGGACATGGTGATTGAGGCAGATGGGCAAAAGGCTGTCATCCTTAATGATTACTTTTGCTCTATTTTCTCTAGGGAGAACAAGGGGCCCTTGTCAGAGAATGGCATCAAAATGTCCATTAAGGGAGTCCCAGAGATTAGGCATCCAGCATTTACTGGTGAAAGGGTCCTGAAAGGGTTGGCAGCCCTGAAGATTGATAAGACCCCAGGACCAGATGGGTTGCATCTGAGGACACTCAGTAAATTGGAAGAGGAACTGACTGATCATTTGGTAGATCCATTAAACAGCTGTCTAAGGACAGGGGTTATTCTGAAGGATTGGAGGGTAGCAGATGTAGTTCTGCTCCATTGGGGGGGGGACAAGGAATAAGCAGGGAACTTCAGACTACTTAGTCTTACCTATTGTAGGAAAACTGACAGATCACTGGTCAAAGAGGATCTCAAGGACTACTTGGAGAGCAATGGGCTCCATGATAGTAAGCAGTATGGATCTGTGGCAGGGAAGTCTTCTTATACTAACCTGATAGTTTTCTTTGACTGGCTGATGAGGAAATTGGATAGAGGCCACACTGTAGTTTTGACTTCAGAAAATCTTTGAGTTAGTACCCCACAGATGCTTGTTGAAGGAGATGAAGGTTCTGGACGTGGCTATCGTCAGAGTAAATTGGGAAGGTAACTGACTAAAGGGGTGGCAGCAGAAGGTAGTGGTCAATGGGGTTAAATCTGAAGAGAGGGAAGTCACAAGCCAGGTTCCAGATGGATGTCCTGAGTCTGGTCCTCTTCAACATGTCCATCAGAGACATTGGTGAGGGTATCCAGAGCAGGCTGTGTCCCTTCGCAGAGGACACTAAGCTCTGTGGGAGGGTGGATAGTGACAAGGAAACAAAGAAAATGCAGAAAAATTTGCAAACATTGGAGGGGTGGTCAAGGGTTTGGCAGTTGAAATTCAATCCCAAAAAGTGCAAGTGATGCACAGCTAACAAGAACCTCAGGATGGGATACTGGCTGGGAGAGGTGAAGCTCGGTACCACTGTGACTCCCTAAAGCAACTGAGTAAGTGCAACAAGGTGTATAGCAAGGCAAATAGGATGCTTGAATGTATTGAGAGGGGTACTGATAGCAGAAAAAGGGAGTTATTACTTCCCCTGTATACATCCTTGGTGAGGTCACACCTGGAGTACTGCGCCCAGTTCTGGAGTCCTCACCTTAGGAAGGATAGGGATAGGGTGAGACAGTGCAGTGTAACAAAAATGATTCAGAGCCAGCAGGACATGTTCTATGGGGAGCACCTCAAGGCACTGAACATGTACTCACTGGAGACCAGAAGAGATAGGGGAGATATGATAGAGACCTGCAAATTCTTAAAAGGAATTAACATGTTGAACTGTGGGGAATTATTTAACTTGAATACCAGCTCATAGTCATGTGGTCATAGGTGGAAGCTACCAGGAGGGATATTCAGGAGGGACAGCAGGAAATACTATTTTACAGAAATGGTGGTAGAGTGGTGGAACAAGCTGCCACCTGAGGTGGTCAGTGCAAAAACTGTTAGTGGTTTTATTTATTTATTTATTTAATTATTTTGTTGACCGGGTAAGTGCACTAGACAAATCCTGCCTATTTTCAGGCATGACCCGGGGGAGGGGGATACAGATGAATGCCAACTGACCTTGAACCAGATTAAGCTGTTGGTGGTATTTTAGTGAATGCATGGATGTGACAGAATGAAGGGAACAGCAGTTGCTTAGTGTATCAGAATCAGAGAGGAGAATGGAAGGGTGGAGGGTTAGGACCCTGGAGGAACAGTGGGCCCTGGGATAAATAGGGAACTCAGGTAGACTGGATGGACATTTGGTCTTTTTCTGCCATTATTGTCTATGCTTCTAATAAATAAATACAATAATACAATGTTTCTATGCATATTCACCTGAACTTGCATTATTATTCTGTCCATCTAGCACAGCTGGAAACATCGTATTCAGCTTTGGCCCTATTTACATTCAAAACATGTCTTCTTTATGAAAGAGACTCAGCCCTTTGAAGTTTACCCAAAACAAAGGGCCTTTACAAGACAAGAAACTGAGTGCTTAAACACAGGCCCTTCTAACTAAGTGCCTGAGATATGAGCTACAGAGAAATGTAATTTTCAGTTTCCACCAGACCTCCCAGTTCAGATGAAATACTTTGGTATAGATGATGATGAACACACACACAAATACATTGCAAGTTGTCACAATTACAAGCATTATATTACTATGTATTATCTAAAATATGACATAACATAAAAATAAAATAAAAGATCCAGTCAAATCAGTTGTGTGTATTGTACTGATTAAAAACAATCATAACAAAAAATATATAAGTATAAAAACAAATACATCAAGAATCTGACATAGTATATGAGCCAGATAGGGTCATTAGTGCCACTCAGGGGGGCAAATGCTCATGTTGTTTTTAGCAAGCTGTATATGCCTAGATAACAAATATATGTGATAGCATTGTGACTTGAGTAGCTTTATGCGTGTTTTCACATCAAATGTATACCCACCACTGTTCTAGCTATCCATATGTCCATTTGTGTCCATATTCTGTGCAAACATTTTTTATGTAGGCATATAAAGCTTGCTTAAAAACCAACATGAGCATTTTCCTCCCTGAGTGTTACCGATGACCCTTTTCACGCTGGTATGGCTGGTCTATCCCAAATACCAAACTGTGTAACTAAGCCTTGCACCACAACAGTTCTAGTGATATTCCAATATGCAGCTGGTAATAACATTTATAAACCATCGTATAATGGTTTTAGATATTTTAATGTAGTATATTGATTAATCACTAATAATTAGTGTTTATTTTCAGATGATGTTGGAGTACTGGCTACTAGAATGGAAGAAGAAGAAAATCAGTCTAGCCAGAGGGGGTACACCTAGGAGGCACATCATTCACTATGACTCTTCAAAGCTTAATCCACAAGAACAATTGACTTTCAACAACACCATGATTTCTGGTTGACATTATTGACCTCTGCAAAAGTGAGGAATCATGTTCCTATTCTGTAACTGGCAGAGGAACTTCAAGGTGAAGAGGAGATTCCCCAGCTATTCACCACAGACATTGTCGAAGCATATTCACAATGAAAGCGGACCTGGAGTCACAGAAATGAAAAGCAGAAAGTAGTGCACCAGAAGCAGCAGCAGGAAACAGCTGTCAAACCAAGTGGCAAAGCAGACGATCATCTTCTGAGTCCAGGATCTATGTGACCAAGTGCATCTTCTGTAAAAAGGAAACATACTAAAAAGGAATGCTCAAAAGAGAATCTTTGGTAGAAGCTACACAACTCAGAACAGATGAAACACTAAAGAAGGATGAAGATATGTTAGCAATTATAAGTAGAGAGACAGTAGCAGCAGAGGCATATTATCACTGGAGTTGCTACAAAGCATATACAAGAGACCCAAGTCAACTTCACTCAACAGGTAGCCAAATATTGAATGCAGTTGATAACACAGACAGTGATATACAGTGCTCAAACAAAGAATATCAGTTATATGTTGAACTGTTACAATATATTAGAGATGAGATGATACCTTTCCCAGATATGACAACATTGAACAGTTTGACAACAAAACTTGTGAATATTATACAATCGAAAAGTGTATCTACCACAAAAGAATCAACAAGAAAGCACATCCGTCATAAATTAGAGACTGAATTTGGAAGCAGTTTGCATATATTCTGTGATGAGAAAGGGAAACTGTTGGTACTACTTGATAGTATGAGTCTCTATGACCTTGCAAAGAAGTATCAAACAGCAATGCAGGAATTGCTGTTATGGAAATCCAAATCGTCAGATATTAGCAAAACCATTGATCAAGCATCATCACATATAAGAACAGCAAAACATGGAGAAAAAACTCAGTGGCCTTATCATCCTTCAGATCTCACCAAGGAGTCGCTAGTTGTTCCCCCAGAACTTGGGCATTTTTTCATTGGCCTCCTCGCAGGTAAACCTGAGCACACATGTCCATCCCAAAGGGTCAATATGCTGACAGACTCCTTTAGACAAGATATTATATATGCTGTGACCAGTGGACAACATAAACGACCAAAACATATACTGCTGTCATATGGGGTGAAAACTCTCACTGGAAGTGTAGAGCTTGTCCAAACTCTGAATACATTAGGACATGGCATGTCCTATTCCCAACTAGAGGAAAATGACACAGCTCTATGCCTTCAAAAACTAGCAGCAGCTTTGAAACAAAGAGTCGTCCTTCCAAAAAGTATCCAGCCATACATATTCACAAACTTAGCCTGGGACAATATTGATCACCTTGAAGAAACCCTCACAGGAGCTGAGACGACTGATCGAGTGAATGGTATTGCTATGCAGTCTACAGTCTATGGAGCTCATCCCCTGAAAATTGTTCTTCCCAATGCTGAAAAGCTGAAGCAGTGTACCATGTCTACTGAAAACAAACAGATACGGACTTACATAGTAGGGAAACAATTGGGACCACAGCCATTACACACTACTGAAAATGACAGACAGGAAAAAGAAGAGATGGCACAAATAGCCAAAGGCAAGGACTTGATCTGGATACTTACAAGACAGGTAGACACTTCAAGTTAGATCATTCCAAGCTGGACAGGATTTAACATCAGCACACGCAACCTGATCACTGTATCCCAAGACATGATAGGATACCTACCCACAATTAATGCACCTGCAACTGAAATGTCGACAGTATTTGAAATACTCAACCAGTCTGACCTGACGATGAAAGAACTACACCTGGAAAAGATTGTTCTAGTTTTGGATCAAACACTGTATGCAAGAACCACTAAGATTAAGGAGATGAGAGTTAGGGAGGCAGTAGAAGCGCAGTGGTTTAAGGCTCTAAGCTGCAAATCTGGAGACCTGGGTTTGAATCCCACAGCCCCCACCTGCATACTGTGTGACCCTGAGCAAGTCACTTAACTTCCCTGTACTCCCAGGTCGCACCTGTAAACAAGCTTTCAGCTTAGTGTGCCGCTCCTGGTTAAATAATTGGGAAAAAAAAAGATTACATGGAAGCACAGACATAGATATGCAAACATCATACTTCGACTGGGCACATTCCATGCCATCTTTGAACTGCCTAGCCATCCTTAGCAAATGGTTTCAGGATGCTGGTCTGTGTGACCTCTGCATTGAATCTGGAATCATTGCTGAGGGTTCATTATCTGGCATGCTTGATGGCAAGATGTACAATTGAACAGTCAGAGTACATAAATACATATATGAAGCTCTACTCCATGTGACCTGGAAGGGATTTATTCCATGGATGGAAACAAAGCACCAAAACCAGATGTACTCAGTCTATGCATTGCTGGAATAAGTGAATGATTTACATGAAGATCTGTGCCAGGAGAACTTTGATGAAATGTTCAAACATGAAGATCTGACACCTTTGCTGATACTATGGAATCAGTATCAAGAATATCTGCACCATAGCAATTGGAACTTGTCTGCCTTCAGGGTCTCATACATTGATATGGTTGGTGATATCCTTTTGGGATTGCTCAGAGCATCAAGAGAGGGCAATTGGCATTTGCATCTCTTTGCTATTCGGGAAATGATTCCATGGTGTTTTGCCAATGATCGACTAAACTATGCAAGGTATCTACAAGCATACTATGCACAGACGACAAACCTCCCAACAGAGCACCCCCAAATCTACAAGCACATTACCAATGGAGATTTTTCTGTACAACTCATAGATGATGACCCATTCAGAAGCATCCCTGTAGATCAGACAACAGAGGTTACTGTTAAAAAAGACATTCAAACAACTGGTGGTACAACAAGTTCAGCCAAAAATCAGGAGCAGAAAACAGGTTCTACTTGACAGCTGAATATTGCAGTGCTTTTTTGAGTCAGCTGAGAGATAGGACTCAGGTAAACAGATCTGATTTTCATCATGCAGAGCTACAGAAACCTTGGATTGAGAAGGATGAGAAGGCTGTATCTGCTGTTGTGGGGGTACTTGAGAATTGGATCAATCCATTTGAAGAAAATCAAGAGCTTGTAAGCATCTCAACAGCCCTAACAGTCCCAAAAGATGCTACAAAAAACCTGATCCATGCGCCCGCCATAGGAAAGCGGGCCTATCAAAGCTTCAAAACAGAAAGGCTTGAATCAAATCCACCACAATAAAAATGCCATGACCCAATGAAAAATAACATGTTGAAAACCTCCACGAGCTTAAGTAAAAAGAAGCAGGTGCAGGGCAGTGGGAAGTTCATCATTCTGAAGACAGATAGATCACCTTTTGGTCTGATAATTGTTATTGCCCAGAGTCATAACCTTCAGATGAGAGAGGTATTTTCCCATGCTCTCAGGCCTCTACCTTGGGCACTGGCTACATCAGAAGGTCTTCCCAGAAAAACCACCAAAGCTGTTCTGGCAACAAGCCTTCAGAAAACTGCATCACCCACAGAAGCAATACCCAACAATTCAGCAACAGTGATAGGTGGAATGAGCCTTGTACAGAAGGTGAGAAATGATCAAGCTACATTTGGAGATATTGTAGACTCCATTTACTCCATGGCTCTTAAAGAAGGATAACAGAGTACCAGAATCAACATTGTATTTAATATCTACCAAGAGATGTTGATTAAGAACATTGAAAGAACACACAGGGGAGAAGAACAAGGGTTTTAAAGATGAGCATCACAGAGACACAAATTGTCAGACAGTGAAGGCTATTCTGAAAACAAACAATAAAAGCAGTCTGATCAAGTTTCTGGTAAGCAAGTGGCAGAAGACAAACTACACAGATAAGCTGATGGGAAAGAGTCTTTTTGACACTCATCTTGAAAAGTGCTGGAAGATAACTCACAAGGGCAGTGAAGAGTTACCTGTCCTATTGTGCCAACATGAGGAGTCAGATAGATGCCTACTAATCCATGCTGCTCATGCTGCAGAAGAAGGCTATTCATCAGTGGTGATCAGCTCAGAGGACACAAATATTTTCATCCTATGCCTCCCATTCAATGATCACATTAGTGCTTCTCTGTACCAGAAATGTGTCTCTAAAACCATCACACGTTTGGTTGATATTGGAAAAATAGTTGTGGCCATTGGATCCGATGTTTGCAAGGCACTTATAGGGATGCAAGTATACACTAGCTACAATACAGTAAGTGCTTTTGCTGGGAAAGGCAAGCTTCGTGCACTTCAAATTCTCCAAACAAACAACGATGCCAGGGAAACTTTAGTAGAACTTGGAGAGGGCTGGAACCTAACTCCACAACTTCATGCCAAGTTGGAGAAATCTGTTTGCTACTTGTATGCAGCCAAACCTGGAACAACTGAAATTGATGAGCTGAGATACAATCTGTTTTGTTTTTTGAAAAGGAGAACTTGAGTTGCAGCAGTTACCACCATGCAAAGACTGTCTCCAAAAGCACTCCCTCAGAGCAAATTACCAAGCTGCGATCTGGAAAAGAAGTCTTCAAATGACCCTGAAACTCCTGATCCAATGTGAAAGGGATGGAAACTGGAAAGGGATGAAGATCAAAGGTATCTCCTCATTGACTGGATGGACAGTGCCCCAGCACCAGAGGCTGTGTTGGATCTCCTTTCATGCACATGTAGCCACTCATGCCAGCTGCCCTCTTGCATTTACCTAGCAAATGGCCTGAAGTGCATGGACATGTGCAGACTGAGGGACTGTGCCAATCAGGCATGCGATGAGGACTGTGAATCACAAGTAAATGCAAACGATGACCCCTATGATGATGACTATGATTATTAAATATATGTGTGATTCATGTGAAAATCTATGAACTCTTGGGAAACAAGTATCTGTTATGCTCATCATTTTGCAATTTGTTTTCTCAGAATTATATACATGTTTATTTTAGGTCTCCATTACATCCTCCAGTTGGGGCCATTTGGCCTGATAAGAAACAATAAAACACCAAAAATACTATCTGAGTGTAAATGGATCCATTTAAAAATTGTACCCATGTTTTAAGTTGTTTATAATATCCAAGTTTGTAATAATAACATTATTGATTAATGTACTTAATGACCTCATTCCAGTCCCCAAAATGATATTGTTTCTATTATAAAGGTTAGTTTTATAGTCCAGTTTTATAGTATGTGCCATATCTAGCATGGAGAAGTAATCACAAATGTATTTTTGTGATTAAATGTTGTTTTAAATATGATTTTTAGTTGGTACATGCTTAAATACAAACTTCCAGTGTGCTTGGCAAACCTCTCCAGTGGTGGGTATACATTTGATATGATAACACACATAAAGCTACTTGATCCACAATGCTAAATTTGTTATCTAGGGATATTAAGCTTTGAAAAAAATCACCATGAACATTTGCCCCCCAGAGTGGTACCGATGACCCCTTTAAGGGGGCTCTGGCTCATACACTAACAGTCTAAGATATCTGCATGAGTACATCTGGAGATTAAGAGCACTAAGAATAATCATTCTTAAAACACACATTACTTTAAATGCAGTCAGTCATAACATCTGTTTCAGTCGAATTACAATCAGTGGTAAATTGAAATACTACCATTTGTAATCATAATGGCAAAGGTACCTCAAACATGCATGCAGATGTTCAATAAACAGTTAATTGTATATGCTATTGAGTGGTCATACAGTTTGGACTTTAGTTACTCAGGCCACAGAGCTCTTTATTTCATCAGTAACTGGTCATTTTTGATGCAGAGGATCATGGGCTTACATCCTTCATATCCACATTTACATAATACCGTTTTCAATATTTTTTATCAAACCTTTCCTATTGTTATAAAATAGTAATAATATCTGCATTCTTAATTGGCAAATTGCTTTCCTATGAGTTTGATTCTGACATTATTTAAATACCTTTCTTCTCCAAATGACCCTTTGATCCCTTTGTAAAAGTTACACCACCTTAATTGGGTGACTTTGCTTATATCGTCTTGAATGGCCATATCTTCCATTCTTATTTTTGCATTTTTCACATATTGCTTTGTTTCTGACATTAACCTTATCAATTATATACTTTTTAGACCTTTAAGTTTCATTTATAAGTCTAATCTTGCAAACCAAGCCTGTTTTGAAGGATTTTGTTGAAAATCCAACCAGCAGAGATAAGGTAGTCTCTGTTAGTGTATTCGCATTATTTTACAAAAATAAGTTATAGCTCTCTGTTTTACCAAGCAGTTTCCTTAGAAGGTTTCACCCTCTGCTGTAATAGTAGGGAGGCCTAGCAAAATTCTTAAGCCAAAATTTTGACAATTTATTAAAGAATATAATTTCTTTATACCCCCCACACACACACACACATCAGTACCAAATAACTGTGAAGAGGCTTCTGCAATAAACGCCCTTTTCTGTTCTTTAAATGACTAATTCACAAAGTTATCACCAAAGTTTTTGATGCCCAAGGTAGCTTGTACATTCTTTTTCTTCATTATTCCTAAGTGCAACTCCCATGACCCCGTGGTGCTAAAATGAACCCATAAGTATTTAAAGTCAGACATTTTTCTAATAGGCCTACCCTCTACAGTTCACACTCCTATATTATATGTTGATCTTCCAAATACTAGTTTTTAAGTGTTTTTTTTATTTAATTTTTGCAGTTCTTTCCATTTTAGATAAACACATAATTGCACATATGTTCAGATCCATACAATACATTGTTTACAAGGGATCCAACAGTACAGTTGCTGAGTCTATATATAACAGTTTTATTTACCCTTATACCTATTTAATGCTGTTGTTCATATACAAAAACAACTGTTACTTAAATAAAATAATCTAAGTGGTGGAGGTAACAATACTTTTATTTTATTCCTTGTGGAAGATATCAAGTCACAGGAGTCATTACAGTTCATCATTAATTCATCCTTAGAAAAAGTATTTATGAAATTAGTGATCCATCTGTTGTATTCCAAAGAGAGAAACTGTACAGTGTTCCAGTTGATGAGTATGTTTCTCTTTGTACACATGGAAAATAATGCTAAGATAATGTCTTGTTCATTGTCAGTTTCATTTTAGAATTATCATTAAACACAAATATTGTATAATCTATTGGTACTTTGCATCCTAATATTTTTTTCTATTTCTTCTTTTGTATGTTCCCACCATTTTATCACTTTAAGACACATCCAAATTTGATGGTACATAGCACCCCTGTTGTCACATCCGTGCCAGCAAAAAGGTGTTTGTTGCATTCCCATCTTGTGTAGGTCACTTGGAGTATAATATGCTCTTGAAATTAATGTGTATTGAATTGATTTGTTGTTGTTTTTTGCATACACATAACATTTATTTGCATTACTTCAACTTCTTTCCCAGTCTAAATACTGAATATTTATGTCTGTTTCTTTTTCTCAATGTATGCATTTTATTTATTTATTCATATTTATTTCAAAAGCTTTACCAGGAAAGACATACTGAGTTTATAATAGCTCATTTCCAAATATGTCCTGGGGGTAAGGGATATTGAAGAAAGTACAAGAGGAGAAAACAAACAGCAATTAACAGCATTACAAAAATAGTCATAAACAGCAACACAGTACATCAAAGAAGTACAATCATAAACATTGTAAGGCAAAACAGTGCAGCAGATACTTGCAGTAGATAAAACTGAGCTCAGATAAGCAAGGGGAAATTACCCATACAGGCATAGTGGGGTTCTCTATTTTATCCTTCTTGAATATATGTTCTTTATTTTGTTATGTTTTTTGTTTTTCTATATCTTTATAGCATTTACTCATGGTCTTATTCTCATATTTTGAATCATCATTCTTTCTAGATATAAAATTCCTTTTCTATCTGTATTACTTGTATTTGGGAAGTTGTGTAAAAATGTATTAAGAGCCATTTTGGTGATAGTATATTCCCACCATTTGATTTTTAAGTTAATACATTTTTCTCTAAGTTCACAGTGGGTACATACTCCATCTTTGTTCAATAGATCTTTCCAAACATAAATTTCTACCTTCTCCAATTTCTTAATTAAAGTATAATGATTTTTCTTGACGCACAGTACTGAAAATACTGTAAGTCCAAGGTATTTATCTTATTTACTGTATATATCTGTTACCATGTATACCAAATCTGCAAATGTCAGGTAATTTATACTCCAAAAGAGTTTAGGTTGGTATAAAATTGAGGCTAAAGTGAGGGATTTTCTTTCTAAAATCAAACATAATTCTTCTATATGCAGTGTAGTTCTCTTGTGAGCTTTACATGTCCCTGCCCATGCCATACCTAATTTCACAGCTTTGAAATAAGTCCATGGATCTGGGCATCAGAGACCTCCATTATCCCTTGAGATACATAAAGTATCCCAATTGATATGTGGGCTGCCACCTCTCCACAAAAATTAAATAAAAAGTCATTTCAATCTTTTCACTGATACTGCTAGAGCCTGAAATAGAATTAATGTGGTGCTGCCACCATTTTAATACTTTCAATTCAGCCCCACAAAGGTAGTGAAAGATGTTGCCAAATATTTAACAGCATTATCTTCCAAATACTAGTATTTTAGTTTTATTGCCATTCATTTGTAACTGAAGTTTTCTAAGCTTTCAGAAAAGCTGTCTGGACCCCTTTGTAAGCCCTGAATAGTGCATGAAATAATTGCTGCATCATCGGCATAAAGTAATATAGGTGTTTTTCTTCCATAAATCTTTGGAACATCCAGATTTGTATTTGAAATATCCGAAATTAATTTACTAATGACAAAAGTTAAAAAGTAGGGGAGCTAATAGGCAACCTTGTTTGATGCCTGACTTAACATCAAATTCTGTGAATAGTTGTCCTTGCTGGCAAATTCTACTCTTGCTTTTGTGTTAGCATGCAATATTTTTGCTCTTTTTAGCAAGCACTTATCAATTTTGTTCTTTTTCAAAATGTCCCAAAGAACCTCTCTATTTACAGAATCAAAAGTGGCTTTTATGACAATAAAAGCTGCAAAAAGAACTCTTTTTTGATAATAATGTATTTACTAATCATGTAATGTAGTACATAAATATGACCAGTTGTGCCTCCATCTCCCCTAAACTCATCTTGTGTCTCGCATAAAATGTCCAGTTCATCAACCAAAAATTGTAGCCTATTTAGGATATATCTGGTACATATCTTACTATCTATACAGAGAAGTGGTATCAGCCTATAAGTATTTGAATCATATCTGTGCCATTTTTAAAAATGGGAACAATGATCCCAACATTTCAATTTTTTGGGAAAATAAAAAGTGTGTTTATAATATTAAATACCAGTGCCAGAACAGTATACACAAGATTAGCATTTTCTAAGAATAACTCTGCTGGGATTCCATTTATTCCTGAGGCCTTATTCTTGGATTGATACTTGATTAGAGAGATTGCATATTGTGCCTATATCATGTCCCAAACTGGCAAGTTACTAGCCTGATTGTTTCCTTCTAGCTTATATAAGGAGCTGTCCTTTTCATAGCCACATGAATCATTAGAGTTTAAAAAAAGTATAATGTTTTACCCTACTGGCAGTAATATAGGCATCAATATTTTGTTGTATGTTTCTGTGCCACTGGTGACTAACTGCCAAAAATGTTTTAGCATTCTTATCATATGTTGCTTCTTCCAATTCATTCCACAGAATATCCTTACAGTTTCATTTTTAATTTTTTAATAGAGTAAAATATTATTTTTAAAAAATGTTTATGACTCTTGCTCCCTCTGCAGCAAACTTCTCTATATGTTCTCAAACCAAACACATTAAACATTTCTTTATCTTCCTTCTTGTCTGCTCGTACCATGCCTTATTTGTGTAACTATTGTTTTCCCTAATTGGAGTTTCCCCTAAGGATTCGAGAATAGTATCCATCATATCTAAATACTGTGTTATTGTCAGTTTTTTCCCCTCTGGTGGTATAAATTGATCTAAGTCATCCAATTTTTCCAGCTGTTCAGTAGAATTTAAATAAGCCTCTGTCAAGTATACAGTGTAATTAGACCACTTTAATTGTTTTTATTCTGCAGAAGAATATGTTTTAGTACCATATCCTCAGACCTTGGTACTCTGCTCATAAAAGGCTGATCTACTTTCAGCTCTACCATCACTGGTATATGTTCACTCTCAATTTGATTTCCCACCATAAAATCAAAAACTCTAAAATAAAAAATACATTCTACTTAGTGCATAATCTATTACACTAATGGTGGCCTTGGCTCCCCAGCCAGAGGAGAAGTAAAACTCCCTGGGATGTCATTTATTATTCTCCCATTTATAACTCTTAGGTAAAAATCTTTAGCTGTTTCTAGCAATGTTCTGCCCTGGCTATTTATAACAGCATCGCTTGAACATATTTGTGGTACATTAATTCAATCATCCATCCCTACAAAATGATTACATTCTTTAACACTGTTCCCAGTTCTGGCATTTGTATCTCCCATTAGCAAAAAAAAATAGCATTTGGCCAATATTTCTCACAGTATTCTAAAAGATTTAACAGTTGAGTCCACACTAGTTCAGACTCTGTCATTACGTTCTTGTTTGGTATATACATGTTAACAATGATTAAGTAAATTATAAGTCCATGTTTTAACAAAACAGCAAGAAAGCAGATCCCATTGGTAAATAGCTAGGCGCCACAATAATAGTGTTGGCTATTAGTGTCAGCAACCCTCCTGCATTTCTGCTAAATTTTGCATTTTTATCCCCAGGGATTTCAAATGTTCTATACCCTTGCAATTCACTCTCCATATTTGTATCCATCTATGTCTCCTGTAGGAGAATTACATCATGTTTCTTAATAAATTTTAACTTCTCCCCCATCGTGGACATTTTTGTAGCCCTGCTACGTTCCAACTTACACATTTTAATCCTCCACATCAGTGTTAGAAGTCAGTCATTCATTGTCTTCATATTCCAAACTTGCATAGCCATTACTGCTCTCAGAGTCAGATTCCTCCTCCTCCTCAGATAAAGTTTCTGAGTTGGTACTTAAAATTAATTCTGCTACATGAATTTTTGAGAATAACACTATTTATTTTATTTCCTCTCTTTTTCCTGCTGCTGATATAAAACTCCTCACCTTCCTCATTTCCTTTAAGTATAATGCACTGGTGCATCAGTTTAGTAAACTTTGTTATCTGTTGTTGCTTATTATCTAATGTATTATTTACAGTAATTTGATTCTGGCTCCTGCATTACCCATTCTTGGTCCCTGCATGGTAGAAGCTGAAGCAGAATTTCCTTTCAGTTACTGGTGTTGACTAGCTCTCTTTTTATTTTCTGTTTATTTAGGGATCTCATTGCAGATTTTTATTCCAACATTTTCTAATCCTGCCCCTTTAGAAAAGATCAGATTTCTCGTGGCATGATATATGATATATGATGGCATATCCAGTCCAGTTCTGGAGGCCATACCTACAAGAGGACAAGGACAGGCTGGAAAAGGTCCAGAAAAGAGTAACCAAACTGGTGAAGGGGCTGCTGGGAAAGCCTTATGAGGAGAGACTGGGAGAGCTGGGCCTGTACACACTGGAGGAGAGGAGGGAGGGGGGGATATGGTGAAGATGTTCAAATACTTGAAGGACATAAACAAGGTTAAGGTTGATGGCATCTTCAGAATGAGTAAGAATAATTCCACTAGAGGGCATACCTACAAACTGGAAGGGGGAAGATTCAGAGGTTACATCATGGGGAGGTTCTTTACCAAGAGGGTGGTAAGGCCATGGAACAGTCTGCCAGAATGGGTGGTGGGGGTGGATACAGTACACAACTTCAAAGAGCCTGAGATAGGTATATGGGCCTAATGGGCAGGAGGCAGGCTAGCAATGGAGGAAGGGGGTCTTCCTAAGGGGGGGTTACAGGCAGACTGGATGGGCTGTGGGGTCCTTTTCTGCCAACAGTTTCTATGATTCTATGATCCTCAACCACTTTACAAATCTACCCTTTAGTAGGGACTATAAGATATCTATGAGTGGAATTTATGTCATTCCAGTTAAGGGAATTACCTACAGTTTTTTTTAATAAGGTTATAAACAGTTTTTTAATATTTTTGTTTATTTTTCTATTTTTACTAGTTTAAATGTTTTCCCACTGATAATTTCCACTATGATTTTCAGTATCTTCTCTGTCCTCTAACTTCCCAGAGAAGGAGGTTTAATATTTCTGTATATTCTGCCTACACAACCTGATCTGTTGTTTGTTTAACTGTCTTTTTATCAATTCTCTACCCTTTCCTTTTCTTTGCTGTTGCCTATTACTCAGCTTTTTTCTTCACAAAGTCTGCATAAGTTTCTTTTTTCTGTGTTATGTCATAAATTTAATTCAATTCCATTTTCCCTCTTTGTCCATTTTTACTATTATCTATCCTCTTAACCTGTGTACTGGATATGAGGTGAATGATTTTTCCTGTACCACTATTTCCTGAGACCCTTTCTTCCTGATTGTTAATTATAGGGCCCAGATTACATATACATGGTGACTTTTGAATAGCAGAGGCCCTATGAATTGAATCCAAAATTATTTTGATTTCCTGGAGCACTGAGTTATTGATGCTCAATTGTTTGCACCAGACCAATGTTAGATGCTATATCCCTGCTTACCTCATAGGGGATATCAGTATTTTCTGTTTGGACCTCATTCTCCTTCCAGTTTTGTTTTTCTTAATGTTGTTTTTCTTTATTTTATGCCCTTGTTCCAAATATGGAGACAGGAATAACTCAGAATTGCCCAGGTATTGATTTTTTCCTTGGACACTGTGTTCTGGATCCATTAAGGATTCTAATTTTTTATCCTCTGTCCTTGCAGAGGTGCAGCTTGGTGGAGTATTTATAGTACTTTCAGCTTTATCCACTATGATGAACTTATCTTTGTCATGAATATTGATTCCTCTATCAATATCAGATCTAAACAACTGGTGGGAAGGAATTTCAGTAGAACATCCTCTCCCTCATTTTCCAACAGTATTATTCCATCCATTCTCCCCTTTCCAGGCTAATCATCTTGTGATCTTTTCTCAAATAATTGTTTTCACCACTGATTTAGTTTGAACGATGTAATGCCCTTCCCCCTGGCAGCAATTCACTTCTCAGGCTCAAAAGCTGAGATCTGGCATTTAAAAAGTTGTTATTGTTCTGAGACCACCTGAGTTAACATTCTTTTTCACTGCTTTTAAACTTTTGTTATTTTTAACTTTAGTCCCCATTTTTGAATTTATAACACAATTTATTAGCAGCAATAAAAACAAAATATACACACACAGAACTTATAAACCAGTAGTTCAAAATGTCCTAATAAATATTTCAAGTAGACCAAATATTAAGTAGAAAGGTCTATATGAATACCAAGTCCAAGCAAAATCAGCAGAAGTAACTTTAAACTGAAGCAGAGTTCATACCTAGATGTAAATGTAGTTGTTCTCTTTCCTATGAGGCTGAGTTTTTTCTGGGTGAAAGAATCTGTTATTTTCTTAGAGTCCCACAAGCTCTCACTCCAAGTTTTGCAAGACTAACTTTTAGCGTTGATGCTGACAGTACCTTAGTCCAAGGCCCACTATTCACAAAATAGTCTAAAAGTTAGATCCAGACAGCAGACATGAAAGCTGTTTATGAAGTAAGAAGAGAGACCTAAAAATCATATAAAAATGATCACACACTACAGCAAACTTGAGCAGTTTTCACAATGAAATATTTTGATAATTTATATTATAAACTAGCTTTTCTACTTCCCATCATGGTCATAAAAAAGATTTACTTTAAAGCAACAATATTTGTTAGTAACCACATCTTTTTTCTTAGGAATAATTTTCACCTGACAAAATATCAAGATACACATTTTCCTTTTTGTTTTCTTTCATTCCTGGATGAAGATACAGGATTTTGAAGTTTTTAAAAGTTCACCCTCCCTTGCCATGTTGCCATGAAAAATGTAAATATCTTGGTGCAGTGTTAACCGTTTTGCATCAGAAATGTGGCAGGATCATCCTAATACATCTACAGTGTGAATCTAGCATGTACATTCAATAGGTAAAAAAACAAAAAAGAGACCACACACGGCCAACCATTACTAAAGGCGCTGCCGCAATGTAGAAACTTCACATATCAAAAGAATGAACCGGTGCACACACCATGGCTGGAATTAGATTAGTTTTACTTATTAAACTTGATTACAGCAGCATCTCCCTAAGACAAACAGCCCTACATAGTGCCTTTCCAGGTTTCATCAGGGGTTGGTGTTTGTACATCCATCATGTGCTTAAGTGCATGTAACATTAACATATTTAAATATTCATAAACAAATCTTCATGACAACCACATAGGTTACAATAGTACTTGTTTGTCAAGGCATACCCCCTTTAAATATATAAAATAATTAAGTACACTGTTCTGTGGTTCATGATGTGTTGCAGATGAAATAGTATTTTATCTTTAGTGCTTATTCAACCAAAAAACTGCAAAGGTGAATTAAAAATAACAATATTCTATTTTTGCTTACAAAAACTGACAAAACTGGTATCCCACCTTTCATACTTTCATTTCACATTAAACAACCCATTACATTAAGATATGTTGGGGGGTGCAGGGGGCCATAGAGACTTCCTTGCCAGTATCTACATTTTATAAATAATTAGCAGCTCCAGATGGAGACTTAAATAAATTAATAGTGGATTTCATAATTATGAATTTCTCCATCATTACAAACTATCATAGGACATCCCACCCCCTTGAATAACAGGTGTGTTGTTGATTTACAGGTTTGTTCTCGGCTGATTTATTTCTCATTCTGTTTCAGTTACTTAATCCAACAGAAAAATAAGGGAGCCAAGAATAACCTTATTTCTGGACATTGTAGCTGTGGTAGAATAAGCACTAATGATAAAATGCTATTTCATCTACAACACACCGTGAACCATGGAGTAATGTTTTTAAATATTTAAATGTGTATGAATTGACAAACAAGTACTATTGTATCCTATGTGGTTGTCATGAAGATTTGTTTATGAATATTTAAATATGTTAATGTCACATGCACTTAAGCACATGATGAATGTACAAACATCGCCCCCTGACAAAGCCTATAAAGGCACTATGTAGGGGTGTTTGTCTTATGGAGATGCTGCTGCAATCAAGTTTAATAAGTAAAACAAATTTAACTCCAGTCATGGTGTGTGCACCGCTTCATTCTTTTGATACATAAACATTCAATATATAACCTCAGCAGAAGGGATTTTTAGAAATTGTGCATGGTGGCCATCTTTAATGATGTGAATCATTAATTACAAAAACAGCTGTAAAAGCTGTTTTAACAATATCTGGAAAAACTAAAAATATACTGTGCAAGAATCTTAGAATGTCAGAAATACAATTTTGCTAAAAAGCTATATGAATAATTTTTTGGGTGACTAATAAATACTGCTGCTCTAGTGCCAGGTTTCTGAATAAAGTAATAAAGTGAATAAATAGTGTCAGTGGCTCAGTAGGTAGCACACTCTCCTCTGAGGCTGGGAGATCAGAGGGCTGTAGGTTCAGTTCCCATATCTGGCACGTGGGTTAATATCCCAATACTGACACTGTAGTGCAGCATGAGGGGGTGCTGCACTTCTAAGGTGCCATCTTTCAGATGAGATGTTAAACCGAGGTCCTATCTGCCTGAATTGGTGGTAGTTCAGGTGGATGCTAAAGATCCCATGGCACTTATCGAAAAAGAGTACGGGAATTTTCCCATTGTCCTGGCCAAATTTCCCCCATTTGCTAAAAATACAACCAACAGTTTAATCTGGTTCAATTTCAGTTGCTTACCATCTGTAGCCCCTTCCCCCTGGTCGCCCCTGAAAAAGGGACTTCAAGGCCCAGTGGACTTACTGGGTCAACAAAATGCAATAAATAAATAAATAAAGTTTTGCTAATAATATGCTAGACTAACTGGGGTAAAACTCTTAGCACCAAAAACACTAAAAAACATATAGCTTAAAATATTTTCTACAATGTCTTCAAACATCAAGAGCTTAAAAAGTGTGGTGTCTCAGTGGAATGTTCTACCTAGAGAAATAGTTGAGAGTAATACTATGGATATATTTATAAGACAATTAGACATTCATATGGACAATAAGAAAACATCCTACCTTTGATGTAATTCTAACCCACCATACTGGTGGCGAGCTCTATAAGGGCAGTTTTGCCTCCTGAGCTCGTTACATTCTATGAATCCTATGAATAATCTAGCTACACATTGCAGGCAAAGGATATGAGTTAAGAGAACCCTGCACCATTAGAGAATGCATTGATATGGAAGATTCAGGCTGAATGAAGCTCACACTGTCAGCTCAGAGCCGTAAATACTTTTCTTCTATGCTGAAGCACAAGGTGCAAATTGTCACCTGGTTCTGATTTCAAAATTATTAACTCGTTATAAGCAGTAGCATTCAAATTAATGCATTTGTGAAATAATTAGCAATAATCAGAGATTGGAACAATAAAATAAATAAGCAGACAAATCCTTACTTGTTCCTACTAGAGCAAATACATTTATAAATATATGGACAAGAAAGGACAGATGTGGGCAGTTAATTCAAATGAAAACATGATCAAAACATAGCAAACTGAATAACAGGGTTTGCTAATCACAGTGCATGACACCTATCCAACTGGCAATTATAATAATTTCGTGTTAACTACAAAACTAAGCAGTTATGAAGGTATATTGTGTTTCAAACATAACCCATGTGCTAAATAACTAAAAGAAAACACAAAATTCAAAATGATTATATTACTAATATTTGAACATGCTTACTGCACAATATGCTTCGTACTTTAGATGTGGATCCACATTATCTTTTCAGACCAGTCACTAAGCAAATGTAGATACTACAACCAGAAGTGCTCAAATACCCAAATAACCAGAAACAAAAGTGAAATATCACACAGTTCATTCTGTTCTCTCTATTCACATATACATAAAGTACTGCTTTTTTGGCACAGTCAACCAGATATGTACTTTGGTTTAAATTTGTAGACGTAATCAACTCACAGTTTATTTCCCTTTTCAACCCCCATAAAGCACTCTTTGCTTATTTTGTAACTCTGATCATAAGGATTGCATTAGCAGACGTAGCTCTGTCAAAGGCTCTCATGAATATCCTTATATTGTTCACAGTGTGCACACTAGGCATATATATAAATCCTTTGTTTAGTTAATTCTCTGATCCTGCGACCACTCATTTTCTAAAACTAGTAGTGCTCCAACTGTGCCAAGTTTTCCCATCTCCAAACAGACTCCTGTTCTGAGCATGATCTACTCTCGTGCTCTGGGCATGATCCATTCTACATGCACTGCTCCTCATTGTCATCACTGTCCCATAATGCCTCAGGCAACTCCTAGCATTCAATCTCACTGGTCTCTCTGGACTACTCTACACTTTGGTTCTAAGTCCTGTTCTTCTCTATCCTAATATCCTCATCACAACGCTTCAGTTTCAGCTAGGATTCCCAAAAGCAAGAAAATGAAAGAGGGGAAAACACTGCAGAAAGATAACCAAACAGTATAAATCCCAGATATAGCTGTTTAAGACCAGGCAGGCAACAATGGCATACCAACTATCAATTCCTATCAAGCCAAAATATTTTTAGCAGAGCTGGTTTTCCAAACTCAGCATTCAACAGCCATCTTCCACTGGGGAATCCTGCTCCTCATAAAAGAAGAGATAATAACATAAAATAATAAGCATTGTATAAAAATAGCATTATAAAATCTATAGCCATGCAAGGAAGAATATAGCAACTGGCTTGAAGTAAAGTGGAGAGTCAGAAACTACAGAGGGTATTTGCCTTTTCTCAGTGACACAGAGCTATGTCCACCCACTGACCTCCCACCGCAGCTCATTGTAGTATAATAATGAGCTGAGGAAGCTGAAGGTAAATGGGCAGAGGTTGGAGCATTCCTGGAAGAGGTTCATCATCATCATCATTTATTTGTTCATCCATTACATAACAGTTTGGACGTTACAAAGTTAAAATAAGTGCAACAGTTAAAAGCAGCAAATACAGAAATTAAAAATGATAAATAAAAATAATATAAATAACTCAGCATTTTACCAGTATAATATAGTTGTGCAATAGAATAAAATATTATGGGCTGATAATTTCCTTATAATTCATTTTTTTTAACTGAATAACAGATTCAATGAATTTAGCAATCATTATGGCATCCTCTAGGGTCATAGGGTGCAACAGAATAAAGACCGGATCATAATATAAATTCAGGTATTTTGTCAAAAACTGTTTAAAATGGGAGTCTCTTAGATGGCAGTACCAAGGGCATTGTATTATTATGTGCTCCAGTGTTTCATGGAAACCCCTATTACATCTGCAGAATTGCTCTGTGTTTAGTTTGTTGTTTTTACCCTGATTAAAGTAAATATCAAAATTCCAAACCTAGCCCAAGTAATTGCTTTTTGGAGGCTTTGGGGTAAGGGTAACAACAGATAGTTTTCAATCCCTGAGTCAATTTTATTTTTACTAAACCAAATTGCCTGTTTTTGGCTTTTAACTGACTCCATTTATTTTTTTGGGGGGTTAATCTAAAAATATATTTTTTAATTTTATTTTTATATTGAATAGAAATCAAAATACCCTTATTAAAATCTTTCCACAGATGATAATTATTGATATTTTTAAGAATAGTGATCAACTTTTTTAACCATAGGGAGTGAAAGCTTTCAGTATTCAAGTGAATTTTTTCTAATAGACAAAGATAGGTGATACAACTCGTACAGTTCTTTTTATTATTTTAATGGACAACAGGATGACTCTTAAGTCTCATTATAGGGTCTGTCAGAGGGTGATAACCCTGAATAATGGCAGAGTTCCTGTCAGTGGTTATTATCTAAGGAAGAAACAAGCCTGCTCAACCCTTCTGCACTGTGGGAAGGTTATTGCCATAACTTTCTTGGACAGAGTACAATAGATGGTTATAAAAGTAACAGCAAAGCAACCCATAGAACTGTCCTTCTTTTTCAGAAACAACAGGTCTTGTTTAGACATATTGGGGCCGATTTTCAAAGGCCCCCTTAGATTGGTGCAAGGTGCACCAAACCCCTGCTTGCAGCAAATGCCAGTGTGCCAGGGACCGTGTCAGATTTTAGTAGAAACAGGGCCCCAGCACCAAAGACCCCAAGTTTGCTGCAAGCCGTCCCATGAGCCAAACAGATGGCACACAGGAGGAGTTTGACTGAGGCTGCCACAGGTGGGCAGTGAATGCTTATCTCACAGCATAGCTGCTGCACAATAGGAGCAAAGGTACATTCACTGGCAGCAGACATGGTCTGCCAAGCCATAGTGGAGCACTGGTCCCATTGCAATGAGGCATTGTAGTGGACACAAACTGTAAAAAACAAAAACAAGGCGCTGCGTCAGCATGTGGTCTAAAAGCAAAACAAAATGGTTATATTAAATGCACTCTGAAAATAGAAAATAGAGTTAAAAATCTACATTTTGACCTTAGGTCTTCTTCAGGAAATATCTAAAAGAGAAAAAAAAACAAGTTAGTGGACATATAAGTGACACACAGCCATATCTGGGACACACAGCTGGAGCTGTACACTTGTCCCTGGGAACCTAGCACTGGCAACTGGCTGACAGGTGGCTGTGCCCAAGCAGGCCCCTCCAGCAATACACTCCTCCTGTACTCCTCGATGGTCGTACACCCTTCAGCACACTAGTGCTATGCATGCTAGTGTAGTCAGCCCTGTATCACTGTGCCCATATGTGGGTACTATGGCATCCCACGCACCTGAGTGGGAGATCATGGGGCATGCATGTGCATGAGCAGCCAACCATGGCAGGTAGGTACGGGACTCCCACCTACCCACCACAGTCTGTCAGAGTGGCACACAGGCTGCTATATCAGCTCTGGACTGGTCTAACCTCTGGCAGGCCTGCAGCCAGAAGAGGGGCTTCAGGAATCCCCAAGAAAAATGGATACTGCAGCTTTGTCCCGGCACAAGCCCCCAAACACCAAGGCACAGCACCACCTCGAGCACAGGGCTGGCACAAGCCAGTTCACAAGAGCAACTGGTTTTGATGCAGCCTGCATTTGAAAATTGGGAATGCCACAGTTTTGACACATGGTGCCCCTTGTGTTATTTCTGTTTGACACAGGCACCTTGTGTCACTATTAAAGCTTTGAAAATCAAGCCAATTGTCTGCTGCTTCTTTAGCAGCACTGTTTCACAAGTATACCCCTCTGAAAAAAAAATATGTGCTCTAAATCCTAAATCTAAATCCTAGTCCTGTGTTCAAAATCATTCTCACTCCTACAATTTCCTCTCACCCTTAAGTACTAGCTTTTTGGGACATTGGGGATGGTATGAAGGGGTGACAACTGCTAGTTAGCAGAACCATATATCTATCTGTAGTTCTGTGGTATAGATTGATGGATATCTTGTCATGGGCATCTTTTGTGATAGCCATATCCAAAAAATGATACTTCTCTTAATCTGCAAGTGACTGAAAACCTCAGATTCCCATTACTGTTGTGTATGTAGATACAAAAATCCACCAGTTCTGCTATGCTCATCCACCACACCATCAATATGTCATCAATATAACACCATAAATCAATCTTTCAATAGAAAGAACAGGTGTTGGGTAAGTTACTTTTTCTATTATTTTCTATTTCTTTTAGAAACTTGATCCAGGAAGCTCTATGCAGTCACTATCAAGAATGGAGAAGTACTAGAAAAAGTAAATACACCTATCGGTTAGTTACTTATTGTTTTTATACAAAAATAATAAAAAACTATAACAGATGACATTTATTTAAAGTAATAGATTAGTTACTAGTTACTTTCAAACAAATGTAATCAGTTACAGTTATGTAGTACTTTTGTATTTGGACATAAGTAATTGTAACTGTAAGGTGTATTACTTTTTCCAGTACTTCTCCGTCCTTGCTAGTGACTGCATAGTGCTTTCTGGAACAAGTTTCCAAAAGTAACAGAAAGTAATAGAAAAAGTAACTTACCCAACACTGGAAATAATTAAAACCCTGATTGTAAATGGTAGCTTTCTTCCAGCAAGCCAAACTTTGCATAACTGGGGGTAACTGTTGCCCCCACAACTGTGGCTTTTTTTGCAGATAGAAATCCCTCATGCAAGAGAAGGTTCTGCATTCCAAAACCAGTTCTGATAACTCAATTATAAATTCAGTGGGATGATAAGCCTCACCTCCCCTCTAATTTAGTGATTAAAGGCAATAATGCCCTCATTGTGTAGTATATTAGTATAAACTGAGGGTGACCAGATACCAATCACACTTGACATCCAAATCCTTCAGTATCCTAAAAATGTTCCTTGTATCTTTAATAAAAGATGGAGGTTCCTAAACAAAGTTTTGATGAACACATCTACAAAAAGGAACAAAGAAGCTGTCATGGACCCCACACCAGAAATGATATATCCACAGGGGTATCTAAATGTGTATGCACTTTAGGAAGTATATAATTTATGCAGAAATAACACTACAGTTGCAGGTGTCATTGATGTACTTAACCATACTTTTTTGAGAGGCAGTTTGCAGTCACTGAACAGAGAAATACAGAATCCTGTATTGTCAAGTTGCCTACAATTTTTTTTTTTCATTTGATTTAGTTAACCAGGTAGGCCCACTGGGACTGAAAGTTTCTTTTTCAGGGTTGACCTGAAATTAGTTAACAGGTAACAAAGTAATGCATAGCAGCCACACAATATAAATAAGATGTTTGGACATTACAGCACATTACAATAGTTGTTAGCAACGTATACTAACATACTAACAAGCTAGCAGATAAGGCCCTATAGTCTATCAAGTCTGCTCGATAATCAGTGTCTTCCCAGGGCACTGTTGTTTGCCCCTCCCTCGTTACAAGGTCCCCCCACCCCCCCAGCAGGGCTGTGGGATGCACCTATCCCGCCTTTATTGAACTCCTCCAGAGTTGCAGCAGCCACCAAGTCCCCAGGCAGCGCATTCCAGGGCTCCACTACCCTCAGTGAAGTAGCTTCTCCTTGTTTCTCCCCTCAGGCTTCCCCCTTCCAACTTCATTGAATGACCCCTGGTGGACTCCACCTCCCTCAGCTGAAGCACCCCCTCAAGGTTTATCCTGTTTATGCCTTTGAGATATCTGAAGACCTCTGTCATATCCCCCATTTTGTCTCTCCTCCAGCGAGTACAGGTTGAGCTCCTCCAGCCTCTCCTCATAGGGCCTCCCCCCCCCAGTCCAATTATTATCCTGGTTGCCCTCCTCTGGAGTCTCTCCAGAACAGCAATGTCCCTTTTTAAGTAGGGATGCCAAAATTGCATGCAGTAGTCAAGGTGTGGTCTAACCAGGCAATTGTACAGTGGAAGGACCACCTCTCCACTGCTTGAAGTTATCCCCCTGGCTGTGCACCCCAGCATTTTATTTGCTTGGGCCACAGCCCTTCTACACTTTTCTGAGTTATTAATTTTGGCATCCACCACTACCCCAAGGTCCTTCTCCCCGCTAGAAACCTGCAGTGCCTCCCCCCCCCGGGTTTTTGTCCCCAAGTGTAGAACCCTGCATTTCCCAGCATTGAACTTTATCTTCCATGCTCATGACCACCTCCCCAGAGCCTCTAGATCCTCCTGGAGAACCAGCTTCCCCTCCTCCCCTTCCACCACCACCCACAGCTTTGAGTCATCTGCAAAGAGGCTCCTTCCACTCCTGATACCACTTCTGATGTCTGAGATATAGACGTTAAACTGGAGTGGGCCCAGTAATGACCCCTGAGGGATCCCACTAATGACTCTTCCAGAGGATGAGACCCCCCTTACCTTCTGTACATGCTTCACTAGCCAGTTTCCTATCCGCCTGACCATCAGCTCTCCCACCCCAATATCCTCCAACTTCCCCAGTAGCCCAGGATGTGGCACCAAGTCAAATGCCCTGCTGAAGTCCAGAAAAAGGACATCCACCAGCCTGCCCTGATCCAGTGCACTAGTCACTGCTTCATAGAACTCCACTAGGTTGGTCTAACATGATCTGCCCCTAACAAGGTCATGCTGGTGATCATGCAGGTGACACCATGCCTTCAGAACCCCCTCCAGCCTCTCCTTCAAGATGACCTCCATCACTTTGCCCACCACCGACGTCAGACTAACCAGTCTATAGGTTCCTGGCTCCTCTCTCGAGCTTCCCTTGTGTATAGACATGATATGGGCCATCCTCCAGTCATGAAGCACCCATCCCGACTGCAGGGAGGAGTTAAATAGGCCCACCAGGGGTGCAGCCAGGGTATCGGCAATCTCCTTAAGCACCCTAGGATGTATCCTATCTGGACCCGGTGCTTTATCTCCCCTTAGAGCCTTGAGAGCTTCCCTCACCCTCCCACTGGGGATTTCAACATCCATTTCCCCCTCTTCATCTGCCAGTCTCCCCTTACTTCCCCCTTGCAGTGCCGCCCTCCCCAGCCTCCTTGGTAAATACAGAGGCAAAAAAATAATTTAGTACCTCCATCTTCTCCCCCGCCTCCTCCACCCACCCACTCCCCATCCTAAACCTATTAATCTACCCCTTCCCTTTTCTTCTTTCCCCGATATACCCAAAGAACTCTTGCCCCCTCTAATCCCCTGTGTCAATCTCAGCTCCACTACTGCCTTGGCTGCCCTCACCACTCTGATGACCCTCCTGGCTACCTCATCATACTCTCCCTTGGATATAGCCCCACCGAGAACATTTTTATCATCTATACGTGCCCTTTTTTTCCTTCACCGCATCCTGGACCTCGCTTGTCCACCAGCTCGGCCTCTTTACTTTGCCCTACTTGTGTCTCTCCCTCATGCAGGCCTTGGTACAAGACATACAAGACATACATAAAGTGCAGTAGAAACAATAATATGACTGGACATCAAAACCATTGAGTATAGCTAATACAGCAATGTATAACAATGTGAAACATAACAATGTAGCATAAGAATATAATAATTTGACACCTTATCAGTAGCAGTTGCTTTGACTCCTCCCCATGTCAATGGATTTTACACTGAATTTGAAGCTGAATGAAGTCTTACAATCCTGACTTTCAGAAGGAAGGTTGTTCCACAGAGAAGGGGCAAAACAGGCAAAGGATCTGCTACCGGACTTTGATTTTGGAACATCCAGAAGTATACTGGATGAAGAGTAGAGATTTCCTTAGTGGTTCAATTTCACTACATAAATATTTACCATATATGTTACATTTGTTTGATTTGCTGTATTATCTTATATGTGTGTATTATCATATTGTCCTCTTCCCCTAGGATATACCTGAAATCATCTGTATAGCTCAGTGTGCCTTCCTGGACAACTCATTTAAATAGATAAAATAAACTGTCATTTCTATGGTGACTACCCTATTTCCCTTGTCTGTAGGTTTAATGGTGATTAGGTAAATACATGCTAAATCCTCCAGTCTTTTTCTCACAGAGCAGGTGATATTAGTGAAGCTGGGTTGGAACTCCTCTGCAAAAAGTTTTTTCCAGATCTTGTTCACATACACAACTAAATACCCCAACAGTAGGGTTATTCTGTGGGCAAAAAGTAGATATTTTCTTCCAGGTGGGCACACTGCTTATAATTGATAACCTCTCTGGTTCTGGGAGCTAGTAGGAGTGTCTACAGGCTTCAGACACCCAAGCTGGCAGCCCTCCACTCAGAGAACTCAGTCAGAGCCCCTCCAGCCAGACAGCCTCCAGGCTTCAGACATCCAAACCGACAGCCCTCCACTCAGAGAACTCAGTCAAGAACAGAAGGAGCTCTCTTCAGCTCTCTTCAAGCACCATCTGTGACTACTCTAACAGCCAATACTGCTCTCATAGACTGCATGCTTTGTTCTAAGCCTTGTACTTCTTTGTGGTGTAATTATTACAGGTCTGCTATGTTCCTATGTTATCCAGTTTTAGTACCTCTGCTCATAGCCCAGCTGTTGTGTTTTAAACCCTGCAAAATGGTCAGTTTTTCTGCTGTTTTTGTCCCAGCATTTCCTACATTGCTCATAGCACAGCCTCTGTATTTTTCAATCCTGCCATCAGGCCATTTTTGTCTACTGCTTCTGTCTCAGTCTTTCCTGGCTTGCTCCTTAGTTGCTCTCCCTCATCCCCTCCTCTCTGTCTCCTCCCATGGTGCTTTACACCTATAATCCCTAACTGATCTCTTTATCTCACCCAGCAGAGCCCCTTCAGGCTCCAGATACACAAGGTGGCAGCTCCTACTCAGAGAACTCAGTCAGGTATAGCAGACACTCTCTTCCAGTGCTGCTATCACAGCACTTTTCCCCTGCCACCCTAGGTGGAGTTTGCATTTATATGATTTTCTATAGGCATCATTTACATATGTCCCAGCATTCCCCCTTTGCTTAAAGTACTATCGCCTTGTTTTCCCCTTTGCTTTTTATACAGTCTCACCAACAGGTGTCACCATTATACTTTGCCTCCTATACAGTCTCACCAACAGGTGTCACTATTATACTCCTGACCCCCTACATTCCCCCTTGCTCCCTATACAGATTCACCAATAGGAGTCAGTAAAACCAATTACTGTGACATTTGGCCAACTGGTTATGATTGTATGATATTTGTAATATAAAAATATAGTAGGTGATTGCCTCACATAAGACAGCCTGTGCTCATGGGTGACCCCAGGTTTCAGTGAAGCAGGTACCATTTAATTAACTGACTTATTTCAGAATGGCATTTTATTACCTTTTTATGATATGCCTGGGCTCTTTGAAGTGGAAATGAAATATGACTTTATGAGTCTGCCAGGGGATGAGTCTAATAATTTTTTATGACATCTTAAGAGGAAGAACATTTTATACCAACCTGGTGTTAAAAAGTTGTAAAACCCTTTTAATCTGCCTTGGGAACAGGAAACCACACAAGATCAAAGAGAAAATGTTTAATTAAGGAGTCATATTTAGGTAGTGGAGATTTTGCTGGTGTCACATTATTTAATATATCTCCTGACAGGAAATCATTGTTTGTCTTTTTTTATTCTAAAAAGGAGGAGCTAGATGACTCACCAAGGGGTGGGGAGATGGAGTTGAAATGTATCCTTGTAACTGGGGAATATGTCATATCTTTTGAGGCTCTTAAGAAACACAGTTCTCTAACTTTCAAGGCACTTATAAAGGTATTACGTTAGATAGAAAAAGTCTAAATGTATTGTGGTAGGAGTTTTTGTTTTTTACTTTGGCCTTGTTCTTTTAAGTGATTGTATACTCTTTGATATATTGTTCTGTGTTTACACGTTTCATGTTTTTATCTTCTTTAGTAAAGTACCCTTTATTTTGAAAGACTGCCTGGGTCTGCCAGTTATTTTTTGCATGTGACGTATAGAGGTTAAGACTGACAAAAGCTGTTCAAAAGCTTGATGGTGTTACTAAACTGGGAAAAGGTAAGAATATACCTAAGGTCTTTTATAGAGCTTTAAGAGTTCATTTTAGAAGCCTGGCTTGGTGCCCATGGTGAAAGATTTTACCACAATCCCCAAAGAGGGTACATGTTTGAGTCTGTACATTGGGTACTCTAGCATAAGGTTCACAGTATGAATCCCCCCAAAACTTGAGACTAAAGGTGATTTGGACCCAACAGCAGACAGGAGGATTACCCTGTCTGTTACCTGTTCACATTACTGCACTCGGAGGTTGGCGCTGTGGGAACAGAGGGCCTGATCTGCTGAGTGAACTTGTGACAATATTCATATGTCTGTATCTGCATACTGCTGAAATTCAGAGCTGCTTAGTGGGATAGTTGCACAATACTTTGTATAGCTGATCTTTTGAACTAAGGGAAGAACTAGTAACACCACTGACTACCCTTTTTAATAAATCATGGGAGGATGGTGTGGTACCTGAGGACTAGAGGAGGGCAGATGTGATTCCCCTTCACAAAAGTGGGAGCAAGAGAGAGGCAGGAAACTACAGACCTGTCAGTTTGACCTCAGTGGTAGAAAAAATGATGGAATCACTTCTGAATGTAAGAATTAAAAAAAAGCAAAAATCACAAGGCAGCTACCGGCGAACAACACTGGAGCCACAATGAAAAATGCAAACCATCAAACTGTAAAGCTGGGCACCCCCATAAGTGACCAAAAAATGACCTGTAAGCTAGGTCTCATTTAAAACTATTGTAACATACAAAAATAGCAATGAAGCAGCTAGCACACATACAACGACATGCAGACCTACCTTACAGGTCATTTTGTGGTCGCTTAGTGGGATGCCCAACTTTACAGTTTGATGAATGAAAGAATTGTTGAGTACCTAGAGGACAGTGGGGCACGGGACCCAAGGCAACATGGATTCACAGCAGAAAGGTCATGTCAGACAAATCTAATTGATTTCTTTGACTGGGTGACCAAAGTAGAAGACCAGGGAGGGGCTGTGGACATGGCCTACCTAGACTTTAGCAAGGCATTTGACACAGTCCCACTCAAAAGATTAATAAACAAATTAGCCAGCCTGGGAGTGGGTCCTAGGGTGGTAGCCTGGGTAAAACACTGGCTGGACAACAGGACACAGAGGGTAATAGTAAATGGAGTCCACAGTGAAGAAAGGGGGGTTACTAGTGGGGTATCACAGGGCTCAGTACTGGGGCCAGTCCTTTTTAATGTTTTTATAAGAGACATTGCAGAGGGACTGGAAGGAAAAGTATATCGCTTTGCAGATAACACAAAGATCTGCAACAGGGTTGATACGCAAGGTGGGGTGGAAAGGATGAAAAGGGACTTGGCAAGGTTGGATGAATGGTCAAATGTATGGCAGCTTAGATTCAATGCAAAGAAGTGCAAAGTAAAGCACCTGGGAAACAAAAACTCAGAGGAAGAGTACACAATAGGAGGTGAGATACTGACAACAACAAGATGGAAAGGAACCAGGGGGTAGTCATATCAGATGACCTAAATGTGAGTCAGCAATGTGAGAAGGCAGTAAGGAGGGCTGGGGGGGGGATACTGAGATGCATAGGAAGAGGCATTACCAGTAGAAAACAGGAAGTTGTTGCCCTCTGTACAGACCACATCTGGAGTACTGTGTACAGTTCTGGAGACCCCATCTCTGCAAAGACATAGACAGGGTGGAGACTGCCCAGAGGAGGGCAACCAAAATGGTGCAGGGTCTGCACCAGAAGACATATGAAAAAAGATTAAAGGAACTTAAGATGTATAGCCTTGAGGAAAGGAAGGAGAGGGGAGACATGACAGAAACATTCAAATATCTCAAAGGAATCAACAAAGTCCAAGAGGATAGCATCTTTCAGAAAAAGAGATCTGCAAGAACAAGGGGTCACAATTTGAAGGTAGACGGGGGACAGCTCAGAGGTAATGTGAGGAAGTATTTCTTCACAGAGAGGGTTGTAGATGCATGGAAGAGCCTTCCTGAGGAGGTCATAGAGTCAAAAACAGTAGGGTAATTCAAGAATCATGGGACAGACATAAGGCAATTCTAGTGGAGGGTAGGAAGAAGTAGGCTGTTGGTTAATTAGGATCTGCAGTGTATCTGTCAGGTAGGGAAATGGGCAGACTAGGTGGGCCAAGCGGTCCTTATCTACCATCAGATTCTATGTTTCTATGTTTCTAGTCACAGAGTACTGCTCAAGCCCACATTAAACAAGCAGCAGTGAGGAAAAAGGTATTAAAACATGGGATTTGTAAGTTATAATAGATGTGGGGCCTTCATCTCCAGGGAGTCCTTCTGGAGGGTGGGCTGCTGCTGCTCAATATGTCACAATCTAGATGAGCTCAGGGGTCAGCTGGAGGCAGCCTGGGGGGAAATTTTCAGGTTGTGGCACCTGTTAGCCTGGGGCTCTCCCCCCCCCCAACGTCTGCTCCCTCAGAGCCCCATTGACCAAGGATGGTGAAGGATGGTGGGGAGGGAGTGAGGAAGGAGGAAAAGGGTTGGCTGTGGCAGCAAGGCCCCAGTCCTCAACATCTAGTGCAGAATCGTTATGAGCCCCTGGCAGGGGAACAAATGCCCATCTCAAAGGGAGAGGTTCAAAGTCCGACCAGCGTGTTAGGCAGGAGCCAAAAAGCAGCATCCCATTAAGAGAAGGGTCGATATGAAAAAGAGCAAAAATAAAATATTGGTGGTAGGGAACTGTATGGTTAGAGGGGTGGAGGACAAATTGGTGGGAGAAAGCCATTCGAAGGTGTCAGTCAAATGTCTCCTGGGAACATCTGCTAAACAGGATACAGAAAAGACAGGAACATTGGTTGACAAAGCAGGGGAAGTACTGAGGGTGATAATTCATGTAGGTACAAATGACCTAGCCCATCAACCAGTTGATGAGGTCAGACAAAGTCTGGTAAAGCTGTCAGGAAGGCTAGATGTGGGAGCATCATCCTTGACCTTCTTGGAGGTCCTACCAGTGTGGAGGAGGGAGGAGAGAAGAGGGACAGGATTAAACAACATGAAATAGCAGAACTTAATGGCTGGATGAAGGAATGATGCCAAACAGGGGGGTACCACTTCATCAGCAACTGGGGTAACTTATGGGAAAGGAGACTTTTTAAGGGAGATTGCCTCCCCCTAACAAGGGAGGGGGTTAGTGCATAAGCACAAAAGCTTGACATTTACATTAATCAAATAGGATGACTGGAGCAGGGAGTTGGACAGCAGGAGAAAGAAAGCAAGAGGAAGGATAATAGCAAATCAAGGAGAGGGGAAATAAAGGGGAACTTGGGTGACAGTAAGATTTGAGGAGGGAATAAGGAAGGTAGGAAGTATAGGGTCAGCAGAGAGGTAGGAGAGATAACAAGAGAAAGTCCTCAGCAAGTGAGGGTGGGGGCAAATACAGAGGAGAAACAAAGAAGTAGATCTGAGGTATGGAAGGTCATAAGCACCAATCCTAGGAGTCTGGGAAACAAGGTCCCAGATCTGGCAGCAGTTTTGGCAGAAGCAGACCTAGACACCATGGCTACTATGGAGACGTGAAGCTATGGACAAAGGGATTGGGACATATCCATACTGGTATATGCTCTTTTCAGAAAGAACAGAGAAGGCAGAAGGGGGGGTAGCACACTATGTGAGGGATGACATAAAGGCTATTGAGGCACTGGGCAAGTTGGAGGGAAGAGGCTCTATGGGTCACCTTGAAGATGGGAAAAGAGGATGTTATTCACACGGGGTGATGTACAGGCTGCCATTACAAGAACAGAGGGCAGACAAAGCCATGATGGAGCAAATACAGTGGGTGGCAAATAAAGGGGAGGTGCTGCTGTTCGGGGATTTCAACCTACCAGATATGTAGTGGAGTTCCCAAGCAGTGGCCTCTGCCAGGAGTACAGATATCATGGACTCCCTACATGGGGCACTTTTGAGACAGCTAGTCAGGGAACCTACTAGGGAAGGGGCAGTACTGGACCTGATTTTTACAAATCAAAATAGAGTGGGAGGGGTTTCAGAGGGGAAGCCTAGGCACAAGTGACTATAATACAGTATGGTTCACACTAAGGAGAGCACCAGAAAGGAAACACCCATCTAAGGTAAAAGTCCTAGATTTCAGGAGAGCGGACTTTAAGAGTATGGGAAACTGCCTCAAGAAACTCTTGAAGGGGTGGGAGAACTGGAGGGAGTGGAAGAAAAATGGGAAAAAATAAAGGGGGCTTTAGTAGATGTCACAAATCTCTGCATCAGACAGGTCAGTAAAAACAGGAAAAAAAGGAAACCTCTATGGTTCAGTAGGGAGGTTGCAAAAAATGTCAGGGCCTTAGCCAGCCTGATGGCACTGAGGGTTGAGGTGCTGGATGTCAAACCTTACATTACAATGGTGACCAGAGTCATCATAGGTCATGGGGAGGAGGGAGGAGTGGGATTTAGTTGCTGTTGGGCAGCTCTCCTCTCCTGGGGAGGGTTAGGCACTGACCTGACTAGAGGGCGGTGTCAGGAGGGGAGGATGCTGTCAGAAGCTATGTCTACACACAGCTCCCTGCCTGGACTTCAGTCCTTCATGCCAGCATCCTCGGGGGGGGGGGTTGAAGGACTTACACAGTCACTTCCATAACTATACAAAAATCCCAACCCCACAGCCATGCAGTCTGATCCCCGTATGGGGGGGGATGGGCATCATGGATAGGCAGTACACTGCCACTGAGCCAGGGCCATCCACAGGGGAAAAAAATGATATATTAAAAAAAGGTCAGGGTGAAGAGAGCAGCATTCAGGAGATAAAGACACGGAGGGAGGAAGATAGAAAAGTGTACCAGGAAAGGCAAAAGGAGGCAGGAATTGAGGTCAGGAGAGCAAAGGTGAGGACTGAAGAGAATATAACCCAATCAGTTAATAGAGGGATAAAACCTTCTACCAGTATGTGAGTGAAAGGAGAAAGACAAAGGGTGGGATAATTCATCTGAGGAATAAGGGTGGGGAGATAGTGGAGGGGGATCAGGAGAAGGCAGATATCCTAAATTGCTATTTTTGCTCTGTGTTCACGGTGGAGGGGAGAAGGGGAAGGAGGGCTGATCAGGGAGAGAGGAAAAGCTGAGGATGGGGTGGATACCAGCCTATTCAAAGTAGAGCGGGTCCTAAAGGAACTAGCAGGACTAAAGGTTGACAAAGCCATGGGACCTGATGGGATTCACCCCAGAATACCGAGGGAGCTGAGGGAGGAGCTAGTGGAACCATTAACTGGCCTGTTCAGTCAATCATTAGAGATGGGGGTGGTTCCAAATCCCACTCCATAAGGAAGGAAGCAAGGAAGAGGCAAGTAACGACAGACCAGTCAGCCTGACATCAGTGGTGGGGATGTTGATGGAGAAATTACTGAAAGAAAGAATTATCAAGTACCTTGATTTAAGTGACCTGTAGGATCACATACAACATGGTTTCATGGAAGGGAGGTCATGTCAAATGAACTTAATTGAATTCTTTGACTGGGTGACCAGAGTGATAGATCAGGGCAGGGCAGTGGATGTGATGTACCTAGACTTCAGTTAAGCATTTGACACTGTTCCACACAGAAGGCTTCTGCAATTAATGAGAGCCCTGGGTGGTGGGACTAGAGGTGGAGAGATGAGTGAAAAATTGGCTGGAGAGAAGAAGGCAAAGGGTGATTGTTAATGGAGTTCCATCAGGGGAGGGAAGGGTGACTAGAGGGGTACCACGGGGGTTGGTATTGAGTCCAGTCCTGTTCAATATTTTTCATTGGGAACATTGCTGAAGGACTTGAGAGGAAGGTCTGTCTATTCATGGACGATACAAAGCTCTGCAACAGAGTGGACACTGCCCATGAGGTAGAAAAAAATGAGAAGGGATTTTCAAAAACTAGAGGAGTGCTCAAAAGTGTGGCAGTTGAACTTTAATGCCAAAAAGAGCAAAGTTATGCACTTAGGGAGTAGAAATCTAAAAGCAGAGTACAGGATGGGTGGTCAGATACTGGAAGCGACAGAGCAGGAGAGGGACCTTGGTATAATAATTTCTAATGATTTCAAGGGGGCTAAGCAATGCGAGAGGGCAGTAGCGAGGACCAGTAGAGTGCTGGGATGCATAGGCAGGAGTATTATGAGCAGAAGGAGGGAGGTGGTGATGCCCTTGTACAAACAGTTGATGAGGCCACACCTTGACTATGGTGTCCAGTTCTGGAGATCATACGTCAGGAGGGATGTGGTTAGAGTGGAGAGGGTCCAGAGTTGGGCAATGAAAATGGCGCAAGGACTCAGCCATTTGACATATGAGGAGAGGCTGAAAGACTTCAACATGCATACCCTGGAGCAAAGGATGGAAAGGGGGGAGCATGATAGAGACCTTTAAGTACCAAAAGGGTATAAACAAGGTCCTGGATAGCAGTATATTCCAGAATAAGAGGCTCTCAAGGACAAGGGGTCATGACATGAAGCTAGAAGGGGGAAGATTCAAGAGAAATATTAGGAAACACTACCTCACTGAAAGGGTAGTGGATGGGTGGAATGCACTCCCTGAGGAAGTGGTGGGGGCCAAAACAGTGATGGGATTCACGTTTGCTTGGGATAGATACAAGGAATTCCTGGAGAGGGGGCAGGGGAGAAATTACCTGGATCACCTAGGGTCCTTGGGTAACATGGAGATAGAACACTTGGGCAGACTCGATGGGCCTGAAGGTCCTTATCTGCTAACAATTTCTATGTTTCTATGGCTAAAGAAGGGTATGCCAAACCACACATATTTTTTTTGCAATTCAATAAACTTTATTAAAGTTTATAAAAACATACAATGTATAAACATACAATGCATAAAAACAACAACAAAAATATAACTAAACTAAAGGCAATACAAAATATAACTAAACTAAAGGCAATACAAAAAAATAAATAAACATTACAATAAACAACTCCCTACCCCCTCTCCATTGGCTATGCTGGAAGGGTCACAATTGTAACCACCCATATTTCAGTGATGAAAGTACATCCTCAAATTCAGAACTCTGCCAACATTTATTAAAATCAATAATGGTGTCAAAATTGTTTAACTGATGTGTGGGCACAAAAGGCTTTAATGTGGTTTCTGCTCTTACATACTGTATGATGAAAAATGTATAACATTACAGAGATATCGCTAGGTTTCAATTGTTCTTGTAGAATCTACCGTTGCCACCTCTTTACTAACATTTGCATTTGACATTTTGTCTTACGGATTCAGAAGCTGTTCATGCCCATAAATGAGTAATTTAGTCTGTCATAAGGAAGCCTGAAGGACACAGAGGAAAGGATAGAGGAACAGGCCAGGAGAGGGAAAAATATTTTTTTTAGATACGTGGGGGAGAGGAGGAAGGTTAGTCGTGGGATTGAAAGGCTGAGGGGGGAAGGAGAGGAGCACTTGGAGGAGGATGGGGAGAAGGCAGAAGACCTGAACAGGTATTTCTGCTCTGTATTTACGGAGGAAGGGGGGGTAGAGGGCCGGAGTTGGAAAGGAGAGGAGGGGGCACAGGGATGGTATTGGATCCCTTCACCAAGGAGAGAGTTAGTGAGGAATTAGCCAGGGAGAAGGTGGATAAGGCCAAGGGGTCAGATGCCCTGCATCCAAGGGTGATTTGGGAACTAAGAGAGGAGCTGGCTGCCTCACTGGTGAGGCTGTTCAGCCTGTCCCTGGACACTGGTAGACTGGAAAAAGGCAACAGTGGTGCCACTCCATAAGGGGGGAAGCAGGGAGCTGATGGAAAACTACCATCCAGAACCAAAAAGCTCCCTGCACACACTAACTTGAAAAAGAGGTACGCTGCATCAGAAAACCTTTTAGTGCCAAATTCACATTTATCTAAAAATGAAACACCCACTCCAACATACAGCTTAACATGTTTCGGACCAAAGTCCTTTTTCAAAAGCTTTTCAAAAAGTTTTCTGGGGCAGCGTCCCTCTTTCTCAGGTTAGTGTGTGCAGGGAACTCTTTAGTTCTGTGCTAATTTGTTGTTTCCTAGCACCACATCCTTGTGCATACTCTATGGGCAACAGTTTCAAAACTACCACCCAGTCAGCCTAACCACTGTGGTGGGGAAGGTCATGGAGGCACCCATCAGTGAAAGGGTAACAAAGTACCTAGAGGTGAATGGACTGCTGGATGACAGACAGCACGGGTTCACTGGGGGCAAATCAAGCCAGTCCAATTTGATCAAATTTTGTGACTGGGTGATGCAGGTAGTAGACCGAGGGGTGCAGTGGATGTGGCCTATCTGAATTTCAGTAAGGCCTTTGACACCATATCCCATAGGAGGCTGGTCAACAAATTGGATAGCATAGGAGTAGGGGTCAAAATAACAAGATGGGAAGAAAACTGGTTGGCAGATAGGAGTCAGAGGGTGGTGGTGATTGGAGTGTACTCAGGGATCGGGCAGGTGAGGAGTGGAGTTCCCCAGGGATCAATGCTGGGACCCCTCCTGTTCAATATCTACAGTATATACAAGACATTGCAGATGGACTGAAAGGGAGGGTGGCCCTCTTTGCAGATGATGCAAACATCTGTAACAGAGTTGACTCCTCTGGGGGGTGGAGGACAGGAGAAGGGACCCGAGAGTACTGGAGGAGTGGATGGAGACCTGGCAGCTAAAATTCAACATCAAGAAGTGTGCTGTTATGCACCTGGGACACAGGAACCAAAGAGCTGAGTACATGCTGGAAGGGAGGAGAGAGTCAGGGTAACAGAGGACGAGAGGGATCTGGGGGTAACAGTCTCCAGCAACCTCAAGGTAGAGAAGCAATGCTCAAGGGCAGTGGGGAGGGCATATGGGATGCTGGCAAGTATTGGCAGGGGGATTACCACCAGGTGTAGTGAGGTTCTGGTACCCCTGTATCAAGCCCTGGTGAGGCCACACCTCAAGTATGGTGTCCAGTTTTGGAGGCTTTACCTGTGCAAGAGTATAGACTCAATCAAAAGGGTTCCACGAAGGGTGACCAAGATGGTGCAGGGGATGAGGGCCAAACTATACGAACAGAGATACAAGGAGTTGGGCTATATACAATGGAGACCATGAGGGAGATGGGGGACATGATCAAGACCTTTAAATATATCAAAGGGATGAACAAAGGAGGCCCAGGGAAGTTATTTCACAGGAAGGAAGGAAACAAAACAAGGGGGCATGTACTGAGACTCTGGTGGGGCACTTCAAGAACAATGTGAGAAGTCAGTTTTTCATGGAGAGGGTGGTGGAGAACTGGAATGGGCTTCTGGAGGAGATGGTGAATTCAGAGACCATAAAGGGATTCAACACCATTTGGGACAGACATATGGGGTGAAGGGGAAGGGGGGTGTCTCAAGATATGGTAGGTTGGACTAGGGGGGTAAGGGGCAGACTAGATGGGCCGGGAGTTCCTTTTCTGCCATAACCTTCTATAAGTCTATGACTACATATTTTAGCTGAATAAAAAATGTGTGATGGACTCTAACTAACATATGTGTTAATTTTGGATGGCTTTTGTATCTGTAGATGTCTTACCAATATATCTACAGGGAATACTTGATAGGTTGGAGTAACACCTGTATTTTCACTAGTGAGTGGTAGGATCCATAACTCACAAGTAGTGAAGCCACAAATTAGTTATAAAGATCTTACCATTCATGTGTGGTGAAAAATGTGTTATTCTACTGCAACACATTATGTATTTGATACATGCCACACTTTCTGTAATGGTTTTAATAGTGGTTTACATTGTTTTAGCTTAAAACTGCCTTTCTTTCTGCTGTAAGTTCCCTCACTGCCCTAATGCTTTCTGTGTTCCTGTTTCCAGATTTTAAGTGGAAATAACATGTTGTAGCTGCAACAAAGAGTATTCTAAGTGAAATAAACAGTGTCCTAAGTGAAAATAAATATTTATCCCCAAATAACATAATTTATTTGCCCAGTGTATTCACCACTGGTATGGTATATATAAATTCAGTGCAACTGGCTGCCTAATGCATGTTATCACTCTTGCCCATTTGAACTCTTTATGTGCTGCTTTTACTGAAGATCTTTTTATCATTTTGTGTGTTGCTGCACCTTTAAATTGTAACTAGGTGTTTTTACAAGAGTTTCCTTTCTATTGACAATGTCCCACTGTGGTGTAAAATATTCAGATGGCAGTGGGAGCGAGCACCTGCATATTGCCTTGGATTGGGTCGGGGAAATTTTAACTATATCAATAAAAGAGTTCTGAATTGAACTATATCATTGTTGTATCCATATCGTGAGTATTTTAGTGCTGACTGTAGGATCGCTGTTCCCTGTATCATCTGCTCTAGCTGCTTGTCTACACCTGACATCACAGTCTTTTGCTTGTGACATTACATTATGTTGCTGTGCAAATGACTCATATGTCACAAGCAGATAATTATGCTGTCATAAGAAGACGATTCTGATGCCAGGCGTAGGCACACAGCCAGAGCAAGTGAAGTCTCATGGACAGTGATCCTGTTGTTTTATGTTAATATGAATACTGTGTAAAGCAAAGAGGAGCCAATACAAAAAAACGATTATAGATAGCAAGTAATTTGTCTAAAGACTACATGTTTCCGAAGTTTCCCCTGAGACATCTGGTACTCTTTGAATTCTGCTAAAAGTATCAGTGTTACCCCAGGTTTAGTACTCAGAAGTACTGTAAACTGAATAGGTACATCACTGCTCGTTTTCTCTAGATGGGACTAGGAAAGCAGAGGATGCTGAAATAATTGCAGTCATACTGTACCTCTCAGCATTGTTTTCACCCCACTGTTGGGCTGTGGCCCTCCAACGATGAACGGAAAGCGACAAAATGAGAGTCAGATCTCCAAGGCACATAAAAGCTCAGAACACAATGCCTGCTTTGATACACCTGAGAGTGAAAGGTCACGACATTTAATAGATTATTTTCAGTTCCTGCTTTGCTATAACGGTGTACAACCTGAAACAGCAACAGCACCGCGTGGGGCAGATTTGTTTGACAGGATGAGTTGCAGTTTAGAGGTATTATGTCAGATTCTGCAGCTGTAGATCCCCATCTGTTTCTCCAAATGTGGCGTTTAACCTGGGGAGAAAAGGGTGTGGCAATGAGGACATACTACGGAGAATAGTATTAGGGCTCACAGGACGAATGTAGAAGAATTGATGACTCCCCCTCGACATTTCCCCATCTTAATCAGACGACACTTCAGCAGAAAGGGTTTTTCCAACAGAACATTTACCGGATCAAGTAAGAAAGACGAACCCCCTTCATGTGTTCAAAATACTGAAGTAAAAAAAAAAAAAAACATTGTGCCAGGTATTTCATCTGATGTCGGGTGCATGGGATACCTACAACTACACAATTCGCTTTTTGATAAAGTAAAACGCAGGAAGGATATTCCAATATGTTTGCAGAGCTCCTAGTTTCTTTCTCTGGTTGACCTGCCAGGACAGAAAAAAAATCACTACAAACACACGAGTGTGTGTGTATGTATGCGGGGAGGGGGGTGGATAGAAGAGCAGGCCTTTGTTTTCTCCACTGAGTGCCCAATGTGGGTCTATCACCAGGCGGAATGGCCTTTTCCTGCAACCCAAGGGAATGACAGTGGGAATTAGAAACTAGCCTTCCACTGCACAGAATAGTTCACAAAGACTTGAACGCGCCTATATCCGAATCCAAAACTTCATTGACTGCTGTTTTTTATTTGTTGGGGGGGGGGGCGGTTGTTGTTTTTGTTTGTTTGTTTGTTTTTGTTTTTGTAATTACAGTTGAGCAATACAGAAATGAAAATTAAGACTCCCAACTTACAGCAAAACAATGAAGTTAGCTGCATAAAGGGTCAAAGTCTTGCTAACACTACATCATCCTGTTGCTTCCTCTCATTCTATTTAGAAATGCCCGGGCCACATAGTTCTTCTAAACAGTGTATAGTATACAGAAATACTTTCTATAAAACGGTGTATATAATGTATTTTTCAGTTCCATATCAACCACATAACACAAGGGATAAGGGACCCTTGTAACTTCAAAACGTATTGCTTGATACCATTATTAGATTCAGTACGCTGTAGAGGACAGGCTGGAGAAGCACGATTGTATGTGGAACATGCGCATAATCCTCAAAGTTACACATATTATACACCAAACCGTATAACTTAATATGACAACGGCAGTGATGAAGGTGAACATGATCTCAAGGGAAACATTCCATTTTAGCGTGGTTATTGGGTGCACATAAAAAGATCCATACTAAACAAGTACTCAGTCTAGGCAAACATAATTTGTAAATATAAATTGAGGAAAGAACAGTTTTGGTAGAGATTAAATCAGCCGGGTTTTCTGCAATAGTTTCGCTGTTAGGGGACAGCAGTAATAATTAGAAATCAACTGTTGCATAAAAAGAAATGCTACTCCGTCAAAAAAAAATCAACACAGTTTTTTTTTAAAGTACCAGATCTGTAAGGGAGAATTATCTTTCAAGTTCCAATAATGTCAAGGTTTACTGTTTCTAGAACCGACACAAACAAGGGAAATGTCCAGCTGGAGGGTACTGGTTTTAATGCTATTGGAGGTACTTAGTAAGTAACTGGAACAATATACCGATTAATCTGTCGTGTGTGTTCAAGGGAAAAAAATGATGTATCAATGTATAGGGATATGTCAAATGATGTACAGGAACTGAAATTATTAACCAGACAACAGAAGCAAGGCCAGTACTGAGCCACAACCAAACCATGGATTTCTAATGTAAAACACTTACTTCAGCTCTCAAGTTAAACCATTGCCGCTTCATAATCCTTTTATATTGGTGCCATAGGCGTCACTGAAAAAGTAAGTGCTGTTTCTTGTTCTGTTTCCTCTTTTCCTATAAAAATGATTACATATTAAGTTGGCTAATGGCAGTTATTACATTTGGTAGTACTACTACACGAGTACTATAAATCTCAAGCAAAAGTTGACATATATGGCTTGTTGTAACCTGAACTGTCCGCAAGTCCCCCACCCCACCCCCAATAGATCTGTGAGGGCAGCAGGTTCCCGTTCCCCACAGATCTGTGAGGGACACATGTCATTATTAGGTCCCTTTATACTATGTTTTTCTGCTGTGCATTCACTAAAAACTGTTAACCCGATTCAGTATGTCTGCCCCCCCACACACACACACACACACAGGAGCAGTGTTGGACTTACAGGGGTGGCTTGCCAGGCTCAGCCCTCCCCCAGCTGTGAATGGAACCCCGGTAGCTCACGCTCCACTGCCATTGACTTATAGGAAAGGATCTTAATTTAAATATAGGACCCTTATGGGGCCCCCTATAGCTCCAACAGTTCATAAAGTGTAATTACAACACTGCCCACTACACTAAAAATAGAACTGCTTAGCCCCCTTTTCCCTGTCAACAAAAACTAAATAAATAAATATCTCATGTCACTCAGCACATGGCATGTATTGTGACTACACCAGTCGCTACATACTGGAGATTGGAGAATGAGCACTACTGATGATCGCCCGTCAGCCAGCTCAAGCGTATGAGTCCTCGCAGCCGAGATCCAAAAAAACTTGATAGCAAACAAACACTGGGCAGTATGGCCCAGTTGAAGAGTGGGGTACATGATGATAACTCCACAGTGTACACATTTTGAGAGAGATTTTTGTCCAACTCGCTTTCAAGCAGTTTCTTCAGTCGGTGCGGTGGGCCCTGAATCTAACATTCACACGGCTAAGTACTGTTCTCAAATACCTTATTTGTATATTCTTGCACAGTGTGATGATTTGGGGTAGGAAAAATTCCCTGGTTATTTTATAATAAATTAAACCAAATGGGGAATTGCTTCAGACCTATTAGGAACTGAATAACTCCCCAGGGAAGCAGGCTCTGAATTGGTTAATAATCTGCAGGACTTGTTAAATTGCTTAAATCCAGATGTGGATATCTCCTTGCAGAGGGCATGCCTGCTTACAGCATCCTGGATGGATTAGGACGAAGAGTCCTAGTGTGGCTTTTTTTCTGATTGATGATTTAATTAACCATACAATATCAAGCTGCCTTTTGCAGGACACCCCTATACATTTGCATAACCAATCATTTCCAAAGGTGGGGCTGTGTTGTGTTAGTATGTCAAGGGAAAGTGTTTCAAACACACAACTGAAGACATCGTCCCCGGATTGCTGCAACACCCTACACAAGTGTCAAAGGGTTTTGTCTTAACAAAAAAAAAAGTTGGACAATTCAGTCTTACCTTCACGTTAAAACAGTAGTGACCCACTGCACCATGCCACTTATATTTTAATAACTTGTTTTATATATATTATATATATATATATATATATACACACACACACACACACACACACGCGCACGTTTGTCAGTTTGTGAACGCCCTCATTTGTCTGAATGACTTTGCGGAAGTGTTCGTGGCTCTTGCTTGAGGTCTGTAAACTTTGTCAGCGTGGATTAACTCTTTATTGAAATATCCCCAGTCACTATGCCACACGACCAAGTTCAGGCATTTAAACGTTTCCGTGATTTTAAAATGAAATGCTGTCACCAGAAAGTCTGCAAAACCTAAAAAAATGGTGTGTGTCACTTGTGAGGAGCGGACCCAGCCAGCACCCGTGCGCACGGTCCGTTCTCAGCAGTTCAAGGCATACATGATCCCTGCTGCCATGTATACAAATAGCGGATTTGCTTTTGAAAGTGATCAGTGAAGGCGGTGCAGATGCAGGCGAGCTGGAGTCGGGGGCGCTGGCTGTCTGCAGGGCTGGCTGTCTGGGCTGGGACTGGATGCACCAACAGCGCTCCATGTCCGGTTGGAAGGAAGACACTGGCCTCTCCCTAAAACCTCCAACTTTCGCTTTCTCGGGCTCACTGAGCTCCGGGCAGGCAGGGAGCAGGCATCATTATCATCATCTCGACCGGGTTATATCTCCCAGGAGCTGCTGCTGACGAGGATGGCGATGACGCCGTGGAGGGAGGTGGGGGTGTTAGCAGTGGGTGGGGGAGGGGAGGAGGAGGGGGACACCTTGATCTCTTTCCTTTCTTCCAACCACCACTTGCTAAGGACTTCAAGGTATACCCCCTTCCCCTCCACGACTCCTTTTGCACATCCTGCTTCCATTTGACCGGTGCCCCCCACCCCAACCTGTGCCGCCGATCCCTCCCCACCCAGCTAGGGGGCGCCGCGCGTGCGTGTGTGACCGGGGCGCACAGGGAACAGCGAGCGGGGACTGTCAGTCGGAGAGGAGAGGAGAGGAGGAGGCGTAACACGTCAGTCCGTCCCCAGGTCTGTGTGTTTCCTGGAGTGGCAGAAAGAGATCAGTGCTAACCTGCCCAGCAGGAATAACGGTCTTGCCTGCCTGCGACTCTTTCCCAGCTTTCGAATCCTATAATTTGGTACCAGGAGCTGCTGCTGCACATCTTCCAGCTCGGGCAGCCTTAATGCAATTTGTTCGGAACCTCTTTCACCCAAACTATAAACAGGAGGAGGACATCGCAGGTAGGTCGCTCGTTTGTTTTTCCTCCCCCTTTCTCGTTTTCTTTTTTGTCATTACGTTGGTACATCCAGCATTGCAAAGGACGGGGCTGCACAGACTCTCGCGTGGCGGTCTTCTGGGCGTTTTGGTACATTTGGACTTTTTTTGGCCCACAAAGTTTGCCCACCTGTCCAGGCAGGTAAAAAAGGTGATTTGTCTTTACAGAAGAAAAGGGTTTATTTTTTTACCTAGTGGTTGCAGTGCAGAATATGGGATATTGTGTCTGAATTATTCTTTTTGCCAGTGTTACACACACGTTTTCGTAAGATTTAAGGTACAGGCACTTATACCTGTTAATGTAAACCATGCGGGGGTATTATTACATAATAAAATATAATGCAGCATGAATTCTTGGGCTGTGACTTTTTTTCACACCCTAAGCCCCCCATTACATTAAATGTGTATTTGCATTTTTAGCAGAAAGTTTGTTTTAAGCTTTTTAGCTAGTTTCATTTCTTGATTTCTTGTGTCAAGTAACAATCTAGTTGCTTCACTCAAGAATCAAGAAGTGAAAGTGATGACAATTACATATATATTTACTAAAATAGTTCCAGTTTTGGATGGAATACAAAGCAGCCTCTTACTTTGTGAGAACTTTTTCCCCTTAACTTTCAAAACCATAAAAAGACAACTTGTGTGTGTTGCATTGACGAGAACTCTTGTTTTTTGTACACCCAACTTGCAAAACAATTTCAGGGATGCATGTATTTTTTCATGCATTCTCTGACTCTAAAATAGTTACCTCCTTGTTCATGCATCAGTGGAGACCTGCAGACCCAGACTTTGCAAAGCTGCATGTGATCATCCTAGAATGGGGGTGGGGTGAGGGTGGGATTGGCTCTCTTAACTTCTCCATTAGAACTCCACAAGCTCGATGAAATGATTGCATTTCTTGTTCTAAGCTAACTGGACTTTAATTGGTATAATGTAAAGGGGAAAACTGAAAGGGCACCCCTCCCACCTGCACACAGACAGACCAGAATCAACAAATCGTCACAGTTTATTCAAGAACCGACTGCCCTTTCTTACTCAAAGTTCCTTTGAATTTGCCCTATAAACCAAATTGAAACAGTGCTTCAGCTCACTTGTTAAAAATATAAATACAATATGCTTCAAAGTTTAGAACACTTGTTTAAACTCCCTATTTGAATCGGTTTCATGTTCAGTGCACTCGATATGTGTAAGAAAGTTCATTTGAGGTACGTTATGGGAAGCGCATAATGGTATCATTATTTTTATTATTATTATTATTATTATTCCTATTACTATCTGTCCAAGTTTAACAGTTAGCATATCTCTCATAACCCTGTGCAGAATCCTGAACCCCAATCCTTTAAAGCCGCAGCATCATTATTTAACCAAGAAAGACCTCTGTGAGGTCAGATCCTGGATCACCCCACACCAGCAGTCACCCTGATATATTCGGAAACTGAGACACTGTATGCAACCCCAAACTGTGCCCTGCTCTAAAATACATATCATATACAGTATATCATCCTATCTGTGCACAGCACCCCAAAAGGATACCTAGCATGAACTTCTAAGATATATATATATATATATATATATATATATATATATATAGTTGAATTCAGATTTTCATTCTGATGTAATTGATTAACTCAGGTGCAAAAACGTTTATTTCATCAATGTATGTCACTTGAGATTGAGAACAAAAGTGAGTGGTGGATGTGTCTGGTGAAATGCGTGTCCTGTGTTAACATTGCTTGGCCCTGTCTTAATGCGACTGTCACATTCTGTACTTTCTTTGACAAATAATATAACATCCCTGCAGAAACCGATAGTCCCAGTTGGAGTCTGGCAGCAGAACACACCTTGAGTAATTTGGGGAGAAGACCTTCGAGTTGCTCACTCTGTGCATAACCCACGGTGGTGTAGTCCCAGTCTGCTCATCAGCAGTTCTTATATGACTCAATTTGAGATGTGACGCTTCTCTTTCTTGTTATTGATCTCTCTGCCACTCTCTACCAGTTGCTTGTTTCTCCCGGTGAAAATACGAAACATGTAAGAGAGCAGTAAAGCACCCCCTGGTCCCTGTGCAGGGTAGCGCGGCGGTGCGTCCCCTCAGTCCAGCAGGCTGCTGTCCGTGCGTGTCTGACGGATTCAGTGTCAGTTTCTCTGTGTATATTTTAACGATGTCGCGCCCACACTTTTGCTGTGTCCTGTGTGCCTGTCTGTCTATCTGCCTTTGCCCGTGTATAGTTGTGCCTGAATCTATTTCATCGATGTTGTGTTCTCCCACTTTGGCGCGCTCTATTTAAATGGGATCGACATTGTTGCTGTGTTTGGTTGCTAGATCGAGTCTGCGTGCTGCTGCTGCTGCTGAATCAGGGAGTCGAGTCCATGCGAACTGCCATCTGATCCACTCTTATCAATGAAGCAGCAGATCATGGCGGATGGCCCCAGGTGTAAGAGGCGAAAACAAGCCAATCCGAGGAGGAAAAACGGTAAGAAACGACTGTTTGGGCATCTCCTGGCATTGTTGGGGTCCGGAGACTGGGGGTGGTCGGTGACCGAGTGTGTGTGTGTCTGTTTGGGGAGGTGGAAGATCATGAGCTGGGTGCTCGATGGGTGCCGTGTGCCTGAGTTCTTTCGCTGGGAGGGGACTCGTCCCAGGGAAAGTGACTAGAGGAGCCAGCCTGCTGCCGCACGATGTGCCCGGCTACTTCCCCTGATTTCCCATAACAGACTCCGTGAGGATGTATCGGGGCCGGGGAGGGGGCAAACTGTGGGCTTGAGTTGGAGTTGGACTGGGGACAAGGCAGACAGGGCGTCCCGAGTCCCGACCATGAGCACTGCTGACTCGTGTACTGTACTCCTGCTGCTCAAAGTTTCTTGACTGCTTCTTCTGAGTGAATGAGAGGATGAGCTAACGGATCGGGGCTTGAGGCTGCCTGCCTGCCCTCCAGCCCAGCTACAAAACCGTTAGATCTCTCTCTCTCTCTCTCTCTCTCTCTCTCTCTCACACACACACACACACACACACACACACACACACACACACACACACACACACACACACTCATATGGCTGTGTACAGTCCGGCACTGGCATGATGACTACTGGGACAGACTGGCAGTACTGGAGCTGGTCTCAGTTTCTTCCCGCCCCCCACCAACACTTTCTGGCGAGTTCGCTTCTATGAAGCAGTCCCAACCTGGCCTGCTGTGTCATTGGGTGTGGGGGTATTGGCGTGGGTGGGTGTATTGTGATGTTGGACAAGGTTTTTGTTATAAAACAATGTGCCCTTTTCCTGTAACTCAGTTTCAGAAAGGTGAACCGACAGCTAAGAAACCGATCTGAATGTTTTTTTTTTGTTTTGTTTTGTTTGTTTTTTTTGAAGTCCTAAAATGAAAGTTGCTTTTTGATTTCTTGCGAAGTTGTCGACCTTTTCCTCTTTGGATGGAGATGGGGGAGAAATGCTGTATTTTACCCTGCTATGGTTTTGTGGGGTGACTGTTTTTGTAAAAGTGTGCAGTACGGCTCCAGGTCAGGGTTTGGCAGCGTTGGATTCCGTAATCAAAAGATCGACTCCTGTTAACACTTTACTGGACTCTGAGACAGGAAAGAAACACAACTTAATGGCCATTTCTGAGCTGGCTTTCCAAGTTCTGGTCAGTCAGTACTGGTCGCTAGTGATGTGTTTGTTTAGCCACCTCGATAGTTTGATGTGCTCTGTAAAGTAGATATGATGGGGGAAGGGGGGGGGCTGGTGAAATGTACCGAAGTGCCGATTTAAATGTGGTGAGGTGACGATTTTCGTCCTCTCTGGTCTTTTGTCTTGTTTGAAGACACGACGTTGTGGTGGAGGTGTCGAGCCATATGGGGAAGTGATAGCGGAATTTGTGTGAGAGAGACAGAGGAGGATCGGCTGTGCCTTTCATACCTGGCTTCCCCCTCGTTCCTCTTTGATGTGCGGGTGCTGCCGTCCAGGACTCATTTTGTCGGAGATCTGTGACCATAACATTGTGACCCCCCCCCCAGCGTCCACAGGAGATGGACTGATACCACCCACCCCACCTGCTTTTGCATTCTTCATGGTGCCTCATTCAGCTGCTGTTCTAGACTCCTTATTAAGGGTGGTGTAGGGGTTTAGAAGACCCCCTTCCATAGCATAGCAACACGATTTAGAAATCCCTCCCCCAGCCCGTGCAATACTGTCATCTCTCGTCCCTTTTCATTATTATTCACTGTAATTGTAATCATTTGTGTAAAAGACCGGTGTAAATGCAGACTCAAGAGGCCTTTAAAATTATTTTTCATACGCTTTATCTCCAAACACACCCCTGATCTCCCCTGGTTAACAAAAGCTTTGTATCAAGTAGCATTTTGGTTGAATATCAGTTACCGGTTGCTAAAGTCATTTTTTTATAAAGCTGTGGGGGCAAGCACATGAAAGGAGACCTGGGCTATGTGGAGGCCAATTTAGTGATCTCACGTTTGTTTTACGGGAGTTGTTGCCGACAGATTGTAGAATGGCAAAGTGGAAGTGAGGCCAGGTAGCCAAGGAGTTTGGACAACAAGAGAAACAAGTGAAACTGACTGCAGGTTTCATCTGCCACCCTGAAAAAAATGACGTGTCACATTTTGTGCGCACCAAATGTTTTAGAAAGCCATCAAAGTGGATGTAGTGCCTAAAAAGAAAGTTTTTGTTATTGTGGCAGCGATGGCTCCTCTGCCACAAACCGGGAATCTTTCTAAGCAATTATAATTATTATATGAAGTTACCATTTTTTGGAGGGAGGTACAGAATTAGTGTAATATATGGTATTTTAACATCCCAAATTGTCCACAATATTACTAAAAATATTTGTGCTGTTCAAGTGCTCCCCCATGTTTCTGAGATTTCAGAGAACAGCTATTTTGTATTAATTCCTAACCACTTCCTATCAATCCCCATTATTTATTCTAAGACTAGTGGTGTGTCAGATGGCTTTCAAAAGCAGGTATAACCTTTTTTTGTTGTTGTTGTTTAATTTGCTTGCTTGTCATGCATGTGTCCATTGCCTTCCCCATTAGGAATTGCTTGAATTTATCTGAACTGAGTTGATTTTTTCTTCTCCTCTGGATTCATGGAAAACATGTCAGTTCTGGGCTTGTGTTTCTGCAGATAACAGCAAATATTATGATGCTTATCAACAAAAAATCATATAGAAATTCCGTGAGAGGAAGCAAAATAAAAATAGAGGAGAGCAAAGGTATAGGCACAGAGCCAAAAGGAAGCAAGGAAGAAATAAGTGAGGGAGGAAATAGGGTAAAGAGAGAGTGAGAGAGAAAGCAGAAATCAACAATATTGGCTGTATGGGTCCTGAAATGTGTAAATTCCGAGGGGGGGGGAATAAGGATGGAAATTGGGAAGCTAGATGAAATACAGTAACATGTAAGAGAGATCCAGTGAAGGGGAAAGAGAAGAGAGGTAGATTGATTCAAAACAGCAAGCAATTTAAAGAGGTGTTTAACACACAAGATTGAACAGATCAGAAAGAAAATGAAAGTGACAAAGTGGGAAAGGCACAGAGAGAGCGCAAAAAAGAAGAGACAGCCTCAGAACACCTAAACTAGTTTTAAGAGACTGAAGTGTAGAAAACGACTGTAGAATACGGGACAGAAATGTAAAGATCAGGAGGGCTTAGAATGTTATGCCAGTCTTAGAGGGATTCCAGAGTCAGATGATCTCAAGTCGCCTGACTCCCTCTGTAACTTTGTAACACTTTTACTGAACAAGAAAACAAAGCCCATTTTTTTCATTGATCACAACCCCTCGCATCCACATGGTGTGAAGTAGAAGTGCTGCTAGTAAACACAGGGGCCTACTTGACTCTGACTGGGCACTGATCAAAATGAAAAGTTGACAGTACTTCAGGGAAAGGGCTAGCTAGCTGTCTGAGAGTTGTTCAGTATATTTATTATCTGTATGGTTTCTTCCATAATTAGTTGT